>OZ019946.1:11735334-12277065 GCA_963970385.1 Theonella swinhoei
AACTTTGTAGAGTTCCAATGTCAGATTCACATGTCAGTGCACTCAGGTTCTGAACCCCTAGGCCTTTCAGTGTTTAGACCACCCAGAAAGTTTCTCACACTGTCATCCTGTCAAGTGTCATATCAAACTACAGAGTGGTATAGTATAATAAGAGTTTTAAGTAATGATGACAACCAATTGACAGAATTATTGTCTGTAGCCCTTCAAACTTCCACAGCTGCAGTCTATCAAGTATGCACCTACACCATGCACAAACCTATATACTAAAGTGTAAAAACATTTTCACTGAAATGTTGAAGGATGTAGGGATTGAAGTGCCAAAAAGTATAGAAATAAGGTCAAAGTACACCATGCATGCAGACAAAGGCAGGGATGATAGCATGCAACAATCATAACATGCGTAACCCCTTTTAGCATTTACAGATGTAGGGATATGGGGTTACGCATGTTATGATTGTTGCATGCTATCATCCCCTGCCTTTGTCTGCATGCATGGTGTACTTTGACCTTGTTTCTATACTTTTTGGCACTTCAATCCCTACATCCTTCAACATTTCAGTGAAATGTTTTTACACTTGTTTCTCTGTTTTTTTTTAGTTGTGTAGCAACACATATAAACCTACTGACTTCCGTGCAGAGTTCTACCTCCCTTCCATACCGTCCTATAAGCAGGATATCTAGCAATTTTCAGTGACTCCTACATCAGTCATGTCTTGTACGAATATTGCCTACTGAGTACAACAGCGGGTCCAATTGCCTGCAACAGTAAAGAAACGGAGCAACGTAGCCAAAAAAAGACAACACAGCGCTCGAAACAGCGGCAGCTCGACGGACACAAAGTCTGCATCACTAGTGCACAAACTAACTTCACGTGTTCGGCACGTGAGCAAATAGGCGTCTAAAACTAAGGTTGCAGACCTGGAGTTTGACAGCTTTGGGAGAAGGTATGTAGATTTTGTGCATCAAGGATCATGTACGCTCCAGTATAAATGATTTTCGTGAAAGAATTAGAGCGATTACTAACCCCACTTTCGCCGTAGGCCGTTTCAACTGAATTAGAAAGAAGAAGATGATGAAAAATCCGGGTTTTTACAAATTTCCGAGATTCACTGTAGCTGTATATTTTACGTACTTTGAGAGTATTAAAGTGTATAGAAGCACTCTCAGAGCATGTAGTTTGTCTGAACATCCGCGTTCGGGAGTTCTGAGCCGTTACTTTTGTTAAGGCTAATGGGCGTGTTGGCGCCATCCCTACATATAGGGTCTACCGACGCAGTGTACGTAGTGGCACATGTTTCCCTGTATATGGCATTCCCTAAACCACACCATTAAAACTCCCACCTACTGCTACTAGTTACCCCGCGGCTGCGCATGCGCAGAGCGGAGCTAAGCAACGGTTCTGTCTGTCTGTCTGTCAGTCAGTTGCGTGCAAATACGGATGGAATGCACGGATGGTCTTTAAATTTACGGAGAGCATGCATGGGTAGCCCTTCCGCCTACCTTATACGGTCAGTATAACGTGATAGTTTTTGTGCAGAAAGAAGCCCTCTCTGAGCGACCGAACTCGCCGCGGGGTACGTATTCTTCGCATACTCTAGTTGATGTGTGACTCCATCAGAGAGTCAAGCCTGTTGACTAGTATATGGAAATATGCGGAAGTTACCAAACCATTACGTTAGTATACGGACACAACCAGACGTTTACAAATTCGTGAAGACCTGATTTCTGATTTCTCATATGTGATTTCAGGGAAGGCCATATGAGATTTCTGCCCCTCGGTTAAATATGCTGGTTGGGCTACTGTGTTTAAAATTACCTGCACGTAAAAATACACATGAATATAATAACATACTGGAAGTATGGAGGAAGGAGAGAAAGACAGCCCACACAATTATGATCATGATTCAGACCAGAGAAACAAGGCATATAACACACTACCAAGATAATATATGTATGTATACCTGATATATAACCAAGGGACACTTGGACACCTACACTTGGATGATAGGTTAAGCCAACTCTCCCCACACATCCACATGCCCATCCAGTGTATATGGAAAAGAACTGATCAATTGCCTACCTTATAATTTTTGATTTGATAAAGACAGAGTTGACATTATTAAATTTTGTGACTTAGTCACTCAACTTCTGAAGGTGGAGTGTGGGCCAAGTGTGCATAAAGAAGGAAAATTGAGGTGCTGTGTATTGATATGCAGGGGAACATGTAGCTAACTACTCACTTGAATGTTCTAAATCCATCACTTACAATGATGACATCAATTTCCTGTTGTTTGGCAAAGAAAGAGTGTGATGTACTTCTCAGTCTGTGGTACTGAACAACCCCATGGTAGTCAAGCATGGTGATGTGGTAGTAGACAACATGAAAGCTTTATACATTAGTTGGTATCTCATATTCTGTTAAAACTAAATGCATGATTATAATCTCACTAAATGTTCCCAGGGGATGATGAATGTGTGTATGGAGCAATGTGTAGTGTCTTGTAAATGTAAATGTATATGTTGTTCTTCCGTGACATTTTAATGTACCATACTGCATTACAGTCCAGTGGGGATCATATATGTAATTTCCCCTGTGAGATAGGTACTATAACAAGGAATCTTATTGTGTCTTGAAATACACAGAGGTAATTCCTTAAGGGATATCATACACATCCCATGAGAGGTTGTAGTCATCATAAGGGAATATGTTGCAACTTAGGTAACCACACCTGCTGGTCAAAACAACCATTATTTTTTTGCAGAGTCTGACTGGAACTTTGTAGAGTTCCATTGTAAGATTCACATGTCAGTGCACTCAGGTTCTGAACCCCTAGGCCATCCACCCCTTCCAGTACTACAACTTTCCCTTCCTCACATTTCTTCCTCCGTCTCCCTCCATACATTCTACCTTTTACCTTTCCTACATCCCTCCTTCCTTCCCTCTCTTCTCCCTCTTGCTCCCTCTCATCCTTACACCCTTCTCATCACTCTCCCATACTTTCCCTCCACTCCTTCCCTACCTTTTTTCCTCTCTCCCACCCTCCCTCCCTCCCTTCCTTCCTCCCTTACCTCTCTCCCTCTCTCCCTCCCTCCCCCTTCATCTCCCTTCCTCTCTCTCTCCCTCCCTCTCTCTTTTCCTCTATCCCTCCGTCCCTCCCTCCCTCCCCCCTCCCCCTCCAGCTGACAGTTGGCCTGACACTCTAATAGACACTACCACCAGATCAGTCCTGGACTGGACTCCTCAATATGACTCGTCCAAGATAGTGGATGTAATGATAAGAGAAATTAGGAAATATATTAGAGAGACTGAGCCACTAAGTTAGATGAATATAGGAGTTAGCATTCATGTATATGATAGTTTGTATAGTTTGAATCATGTATATATAGAGAGTGTTCTTGAGGCTATAACAATGTATAACGTGTTGGTCATATGCTGCCACACGTGACGTAAGCAACGTGCTAGCCATCCAATTAAATAGGACGAAAGTGCCCTGTATACCCATTGCCTAGACGTTGTTCAGAAGCGCGACAAGTTCTTGAAAGTCTGGAATACTAGCTACTAGGAGTACGGAGTGGTTTATAGTGAGTGTCTAGTTCTTTAATATCTCGATGTTGTCTACTCCACGCGTGCGAAGTCAAATAGCTCGCGCGCGTAGAAGCGAAAACCTGAAGACGTATTTAACTTAATAACTACGGACCTTTACCAGTAACTTCACCTTTACCTCTGCAGAAAAGGCCTGGGGCCGAGGCTAATTCTCCCACCAATGTGTTGTGTATGTATCAGACGATCTTGTGGTGATATATAAAGACATGGCGACAACTGGTATGTCTGGTGATTACTACATTGTTACAGAAGATTGCAAGATGCTTGTCCAGATCCAGTAGTAGATGGGTGTTAGGACTGAGGGGCTGTCTAAGTAGAGAACATTAAGTCATGTATTATAATGGGGGCACACAATCCTATCTGACTAATGAAAGCCCTGCTAAATGCGAAATTTTGTATGATAGTATAGTTTAATACCTCAATGATCAACGTTGTGATAAAATCTCCGTAAACAATGTAAATCTTGTAATATAACAACAAATAGCCTCAGGCAAGCATTACTGTATCTCACTAACAAAAGCTCCAGTAAATGTGGAAATTGGTATGATGATAAAGCTTAATACCCCAAAGATCAACATTGTGATAAAGTCTCTGTAAACCATGTAATTCTTGTAAATAATAGCCTCAGGCTAGATTATAGTGTAGCTATATAGTCTGGTCTGTGAAATTGCACGACCCACGATACTACACTGGGCAAAGGCAGTGTGACTATGGTGTATTGTTAGCAGGTTTGCTTATAGTCTACTATAGTTGAAGTAGCAAAAGTGCATGCACATAGCCAGCTTATTCAATAACAAACATTGGGTTATGTTAGCAACTTGCCACGCCCTATTAATCAGTTAGCGTAGCGCAGGTGTGGGCATCGCCGCCTAGGATGCGTAGCCTGAGAACAAGGTTAGCTATAGCCTTCGCCCCTTTGCTATGATTATTCTCTGCTCTTGGCTCTTGCAGTAGCTCACCACGCTAGGTTCGATGGAGATTGCCGAACAGAACAAAACGAAACGAAACCGAACGGAATGGAAATGAAACATCGTTGCGCAACGTTGTCGTTCCATATCGTGCGCTCTTTAGTGGAACGAAGCGGTATTGTATTGAACGATTTTGGAGCCGTTTTATTGACGCGTACTGTAATATCATAGAGTCGGTAGACTCTATATGTAGGGATGGCGCCGACACGCCCATTAGCCTTAACAAAAGTAACGGCTCAGAACTCCCGAACGCGGATGTTTTAAGCCTTTTCAGACAAACTACATGCTCTGCGAGTGCTTCTATACACTATAATACTCTCAAAGTACGTAAAATATACAGTTACAGTGATTCTCAGAAATTTGTAAAAACCCGGATTGTTCATCATCTTCTTCTTCTTCTTCTTCAGTTCAAACGGCCTACCGCGAAACTGGGGTTAGTAATCGCTCTAATTCTTTCACAAAAATCATTTATACTGGAGCGTACATGATTCTTGATGCACAAAATCTATATATCTTCTCCCAAAGCCGTCAAACTCCAGGTCTGCAACCTTACAAGTGTTAGTTTTAGACGCCATTTTCTTGTTTGCTCACGTGCCGAACACGTGAAGTTAGTTTTGTGCACTAGTGATGCAGGCTTTGTGTCCGTCGAGCTGCCGCTGTTTCGAGCGCTGTGTTGTCTTTTTTGGCTACGTTGCTCCGTTCCTTTACTGTTGCAGGCAACTGGACCCGCTGTTGTACTCAGTAGGCAATATTAGTACAAGACATGTTGTAGGAGTCACTGACAATTGCTAGATATCCTGCTTATAGGTATGGAAGGGAGGTAGAACTCTGCACGAAAGTCAGTAGGTTTATATGTATTGCTACACAACTAAAAAACCCAGTGAAACAAGTGTAAAAACATTTTCACTAAAATGTTGAAGGATGTAGGGATGGAAGTACCAAAAAGTATAGAAACAAGGTCAAAGTACACCATGCATGCATTCAAAGGCAGGGGACGATAGCATGCAACAATCATAACATGCGTAACCCCATATCCCTACATCTGTAAATTCTAAAAGGGGTTACGCATGTTATGATTGTTGCATGCTATCGTCCCCTGCCTTTGAATGCATGCATGGTGTACTTTGACCTTGTTTCTATACTTTTTGGCACTTCCATCCCTACATCCTTCAACATTTTAGTGAAAATGTTTTTACACTTGTACAAATACTAGTGATGATACCCACCCCTATGAAGGCATATATAATGTTCAACATAGTGTACAACAAATATGGAAGCTTTTTGAGTAAACAAAGATTTTTCTGGTCAAGGATCTGCTAAGTATGTAATATACACCACTATATACAATGACATGTGTAAATTGGCCAAACTGCGATTTTTCTTCTTTCTCTCTTTTAATTCATTTCAAATGGCCTGCCACAAATTTGACACTATTACTCACCTTGTTTTTTACATGAAATGGCTCTTTTATCTTGCTTGCTGAAACACTCGTACACTACATGTACTTGTCTGGGGGTTATATGTCTTGTCTGTCTGGGTCACCTTTCTTTTTTTCCTACTTCTAACATAGCTAGTGTACTATACACATGCATTTCCATGTCTAAAAGGGCTTATAACTGTTCTAACTAGGAGTTCTTATATGACATGTTGGTACCATCCCTACATATCTGTGTTATTGGGTTAAAATCCCTCAGCTCCATCACTACAAGAAGTCCTTCAACTCAAAATCCCTCGATGTGTCGGAGCCAATTACAAGCTCTTTGGAACAATCCTTCTCAATGATGTTACTGGCAGTAAAGTAGACGACATTGACATGCAGTGTCTCGGGCAACCAGGGAAAATCAATACAAAAATTCTTCAGGAGTGGCTCTTTGGGAATGGGAAGCCCTGTACATGGAAGATATTGATCAAGACTTTGAGGGACTGTGAAATCACTGAACTGGCTGACCAGATAGGGAAGACTAAGGTGTGAGTAGTCATATCCGTACCTCAAGCCTCACTTTTTCTTGTTATACTGCATGTGTATACTTCCACTGATTATCATTTTTTGGTCTCTATACATGTAGATTGGTGGTGACACTGACACTGGTGAGTTAACATGTACTGTGACATAGTTTGTATACAGTACCGATCAGATGCAAGGTATAACGCATACGCGTTTTACACGCGTTCGTTTCTAGCGCTACACGCGTTCGTGTTAAGTGCTAAACGCGTTCGTCTCTAACGCTACACGCGTTTGTGTCCAGCACTAAACGCGTTCGTCTCCCTCTCTTCACGCGTTTACATCCAGGGCTATACACGTTCGTCTCCAGCGCTAAAACCACTGACAAGAGTTGACATCTGGAGGTAGGCGTGGTATATGTAATGTATAAACCATGGCCAAGAGGTGTATATGTCAGATATACACCTGCTGTGAGGAATTTATTTGTGATATTTCCCGAGGGCCAACGGCCCGAGGGATATATCACAAATAAACTTCCAAACATAGCAGGTGTATATCTGAAAATGTACACCGATTGGACATGGTTTATACGATATATGCTATGTTGAATATTGATGAGGTGTATATGCAATATATAAACCTGCCGTTACCATAGCAACATAGTATATAGCAGATATAATGTGTACACTAGTATGTACATGTACAGTCTATATAACAGAAATACACTAGAAACCACTTGGTCCTCCATTCTGTTTGATGACTCGTGCTGAGCACTGGAGCGTGCCAGATGTAAATACATGTACACATGTGTACACTTACGTAGAGCTAGCGCTGGAGACAAACGTACATGTACGTATATGCGGATGTAAACGCGTTTAGCGCTGAGGGCAAACTCGTGTACCTCTGGATGTAAACGCGTGTGGAGCTGGAGATGAACACGTTAAGTGCTGGAGACAAACGTGTATGCGTTATAGAGTAAGCGATCGATTTTCGGACGGATCTAATTTCGGACGCTTATTTCAACGTTACTGAAGGGCTAGAGAGTGTGTAGATACCATCAATGGATAGAACTATACCACTAACTATTCTAGAAAAATAATCGCTTTTATCGGAATTCTACAGCCGGAAGGAGAAGGCGCTAAATTCACCGTCCGAAGACCGGATGAAACTACCAATATTCGGACTTTTCGACTTGGGCACAGAATAGTTAGCGAAAAAGAATTGAGGTCTTCATGAAAAAAAGTACTATCTCTTGCCTATTCACCAAGCAATAGCTAGGATCTTTTCGACATAGTCTCTTTACAAGCAAACGCCGCGAACTAAGAAATGTCACGCCCTCAATTTTCGGACGCAGTATGAAGATATTTTTCTGTAACACCTACAGCATACGACTAGTTACAGTCTAAAAATTTCTAGGGATCTTACTAGGCCTGTACTAACTATCTGTGCTGTTTTCACCAAATTTGCTACATTTTCGGATTTGATAATATAAATAAATATTAAACCCATATCTCAGACAATCACGAGAATGCAATATAATTACAATTGGAGTAGATAGTAGTATCTTCGAAAATTGTTAAAATTTTAATCCGCTTTATACTGTAAGAGATAATCAGTGTAAACCAAACTAAGCGTTCGTAAATTGATGACGTGATGTCTTTGTGTTCGTGGCATTTGTGTGTAAAGAAGCAAAATCGAAACCAGCCTACCTATAGGTTATTTGATACAAAAGAAGTGGTACTTCTTTTTATGTGCAGTTTGAATTCTTTATCACAAACTATACTGAGCTCAGGTCGAAAAGTCTGAATATTGGTAGTTTCATCCGAAAACTGCGGTCTTCGGACGGTGAATTTAGCGCCTTTTTCATTCCGGCTGTAGAACTCGGATAAAAACGATTATTTTTCTAGAATAGTTGGTGGTATAGTTCTATCCATTGATGGTATCTATACACTCTCTAACCCTTCAGTAACGTTGAAATAAGCGTCCGAAATTAGATCCGTCCGAATATTGATCGCTTACTCTACCTTGCATCTGATCGGTATGTTGGGGATCCATTATAAACCTGAACCATTTTAAAGCTGTCTGACTGCTTTAAAGCCGGCCAGACAACTGCCAAATGGGCCAGTCAGCTTTAAGACCATCCCGACGGTTTTCAAGGCAACCCAACAAGGCAGCAGCTATTGACCATTTTTAGGTTAGTTGAAATGGATTTAACCTTGTGGCAGATGATCTACTGGGTTGGTATTGAACTAGATCTACTGTTGAAAATCGCCATTCCCCAGTCGCCTCGCAATTCCATGCTCACCTGTTGTAGATATGAGGGGTGAAGGCAGGGACCGTGGTCTACTATGTCGGCCCAGATTTCTGCCAAGCTGAAGCGAAGAGCAGTGGCGTAGGTATATAGCTCACCAGCAATGAAGGTGTGGTGGGTGCGAGAGACACATGTGCACATGTGTAAGGAATATACAGCGTCATGCCCACTTGTAATTTTGACGGTGCCGTAAGTGTTCCTAGGTGCTCTGTTTTTCTCATGGATTCTAGCTGCCTGGGTTACTGCCTTTTTACAGCCTTTGATCAGGCTGGACGGTTCTAAAGCCGTGTTGTTGGGACCCAGACGGTTTTAAAACTGGCCTGGATTGCGCACAAGCCTTCTCGACAGCTTTAAAAGGGCCGGCCAGCTTTAAAACCATCTGCTATAATACTAAGCTTTTAAGGTTTTTGCATGGAAACTTCCATGTACTCTCCGTTATCAATAGCGATGTGTGCTTTCAATATATACTCGCAGTCAATAATGTAATAGTATACGAGTTTGGTGTATAACATTCATCATGCTATGACTGAGTCATGCTGAGGGTTTGCACTTTAGTACTTTTCATTCATACATTGTATCTGTGAAGATATCCTTCACTGTATATACTGATATTAGTGTGTCATTGTCTTCCATACTTGTGAACCATCCTATTGCAGTAACTTGGAGGGATTCATGCATTTAGCCACTAGTGAGTACATGTGATATGTGCACCTGTGGAGAAAGCAGGTGAATTAAGGTGTCATAAAATATACTTAGGAAATTGCTGATGGAGAAGATCTGTTCCTCAAGTGATGCCCTAAATATAGACTACTGCCCAAAGTACCAATGCTGGACATGTTGTTACAGGAAGAGAGAATGATGTGTCTTAGAGTAGAGGGAGAATGTTGTGTGTTAGAGTAGAGGGAGGATGGTGTGTCTTAGAGTAGAGGGAGGATGGTGTGCCTTAAGAGTAGAGGGAGGATGGTGTGTCTTAGAGTAGAGAGAGGATGGTGTGTCTTAGAGTAGAGAGAGGATGGCAGTGGCGAATCTAGAAATGTAGAAAAAGGGGTGCTGTATGGCACACACTGGATATTTTGGACGTGTCATGCCCGATTTTCGGCTAGCGCCTATGTAATGACAACCTTTAGTGATCCGTTTAGCAACTTATATTCTGTCAAAGTGAGTAGTGTAGAAGGCACACACACTACTTTTATATGCCAGGGAGGTTTTGATGCTGTAGCTGCATAAGTTTAGTCAAGTGTGTATGCATGAAAATGCACTCCGCCTGCCAAATCTGGGTGAAAGGGGGAGTCTACGGACCCACGGTCATCCCCCCCCCAAACCTGCCACTGTGATGGTGTTCCTTAGAGTAGAGGGAGGATGGTGTGTCTTAGAGTAGAGGGAGGATGGTGTGTCTTAGAGTAGAGGGAGGATGGTGTGTCTTAGAGTAGAGGGAGGATGGTGTGTCTTAGAGTAGAGGGAGGATGGTGTGTCTTAGAGTAGAGGGAGGATGGTGTGTCTTAGAGTAAAGGGAGGATGGTGTGTAAAAGGAAGGTACCAATGGCTTTGGCATGACATGGTGCAAAAGTTATGGTGTCATTTGCTTATTGTGACATCCTACGAGGGTACTGCAGCCACATTCTGCGCAATTGTTTCAAAAGCAAAGCCTTCTAAGGGACGTAAAAGGCTAACAATAAGTTAAACACAATGATGTGATGTAAGGCAGTGAGCTTCTTTCTGTCTTTTGCCTAAGAATCTTCCTATTATATGTAATTAGAATGTGCTTCGATATATAGCACACATACTAGGATTTGTGCACGTGCACACATGTATACATGCTGAGGGCTTAACACTTCAATGCATTTGTAACTGGTTATGTGTGTGTGGATATGGTGTGACTGATGGAATGTGAGTATCATGATGTAGAATGACATGGATCATAGGCATAGGAAAATGAATACATTTGGGGGGGGGGGGCACAATAATGTTCGTGTTCATGAAGACAGGGTTAGCGCTGTGATCACGAGCAACATAACGAATGAGCGCATGCACACGTGTTTAGATCTAATAAGAAGGCGTGGCAGCCCTTCACGGTGGTGGGCTGCCATCCTCTCTCTACTCTAAGACACACCATCCTCTCTGAGGTTAAGTCTAAACATCACTCTTTTTATGTATTAGTTGCAGTGCCACACCAGATATGATGTAATCCCTGCCACACCAGTTATATATGATGTAATCCCTTCCAGCCTGTGGTCCTCCAGCTGTACATCATAACTGTGCCAACATACCCTGTGTGGCACATGGGCCAATGCTAATTTGTTGCCATTTCTATGGTTACCCAGCCACTAACCATTCCCTTACTAGCCTTATGTAATTAGTGATGTAATAAGTGTGCCACACATAGCCTATTCTACCAGACAACAAATACATGTATATAGTACACACCACAATACAATGTAGCCACTTTTAATTTTTATATACATACTCTTTGCAGAACATCATACTCGCTCCACTGGAGTCACACCTCGATCCAGACCTCTAACTGGTCAGTACGTATTTATTATAAATAACCATAGCAGAAGAAAAAGTCACACGTAGACCTTGTACCAAATGTGCTAGGAAATTCCTAATAAGTGAACTTCATACTCCCAGGCCATGAACCTTATCAAGCAATGCTTGGATAATTATCCATCTCTAGCTCTGCTAGCTACTAGGGATACATATGTTTTCATACATTTGCAGGTGAAGACGATCCTGATTCTGGTTCAAGTAGGAATGGTACTGATTATCCTGATTCTGGTTCAGGTAGGGTTCACATGTACCACACAGTATAGTAGTACAGTAAAATAAATGAACTTGAATCTTTACATGTGAAAATGTATCATTACATACTGGGGAATAGAGGTATAATTTTCGTTAACTCTTGTAGTTCATTCTTCTTTCGCTTTAACAAGTGTAACTCACTAACAGTAATGTAGTACCACTGGGGGTAGTGCATCGTCATGTCAAAAATTTGTAAACAATGTACTTCTTGTAAAATAAACGAAAATAGCCTTGGGTCATGTATTATAATGGGGGCACACAATCCTATCTGACTAATGAAAGCCCTGCTAAATGCGAAATTTCGTATGATAGTATAGTTTAATACCTCAATGATCAACATTGTGATAAAATCTGCGTAAACAATGTAAATCTTGTAATATAACAACAAATAGCCTCAAACTGTATCTCACTAACAAAGCTCCAGTAAATATGGAAATTGGTGTGATGATAAAGCTTAATACCCCAAAGATCAACATTGTGATAAAGTCTTTATAAACCATGTAAATCTTGTAAATAATAATAGCCTCAGGCTAGATTATAGTGTAGCTATATAGCCTGGTCTGTGAAATTGCACGACCCACAATACTACACTGGGCAAAGGCAGTGTGACTATGGTGTGTTGTTAACAGGTTTGCTTATAGTCCTACTATAGTTGAAGTAGCAAAAGTGCATGCACATAGCCAGCTTATTCAATAACAAACATTGGGTTATGTTAGCAACTTGCCACGCCCTATTAATCCGTCAGTAATTCACATACAGATTTAAGCTATAGGGTCTAATTGTTGCATGCCATCATCTCCTGTCTTACTGCACATATATACACCGCCCTTTGTTGTGTTGGAACCATCCCTGCACCCTTTAAGAATTTATTGAAAGTGTTTTACTCTTGTATATGTCCTTGTGGAATCAGGCCCACATACAGATACTCAGCCCTGTATTTAGCATGATGATATCCCTGCAGATTCGCTAGATGATGTAGTCAGTGAAGAAGACATCCAAACAATTGCTCACAATTTCGAGTGGAAATGGGAAGATCTGTCACCTGCACTGGGATTGACACAACAAGATGAAGAAATTTGCAGTTTCCAGAATGATCGTGAGCAAAAGCGACAAGCTCTGCGTAAATGGAAGAAGCAGCATAAATTTCAAGCCACCTACCGTGCCTTAATTGATGCAGCAAAAACCACACACATTACAGAGCTAGAAGAAGGTGTGAAATATATGGAAAAAAAGCCTGAAGGTAATGTTACATTACCCACACCTCGTATAGCTCACTGAGAACAGAATAGTCTAGTGTTCTAGCTAATCCCTTCTGTGAAGACACAGTACATTGCTATTGATGTTCTGTGTGAGATGTAAGTGTAGTGTGTAGTCATAATAAGCTAAAGCCTATTGCTGTATAATTGTGTCCACATGCGTGCATGATTAGGCAGACCTTTCCTATAGGGGTTGAGTATTATTATCTGTCAAGATTATTTCTAATTTCTCACCCAATCTTTATCATTTCACACACCAGTGGAATGCTACGCATTGCGGCGAGCAGAAGTGTGCATGCAAATTAGAACTCACATACAACAGCCAATAATACATGTTTTGGGGGAAGTAAATTATTCCTTACATTCACAAGTTGGCTTATAACTGTTCTAGCTAGGAGTTCTAAGGCATTCTGACATGTTGGCACCATCCCTGTTATTGGGTTAAAATCCCCTCAGCTCCATCACTACAAGAACTCCTTCAACTCAAAATCCCTGGATGTGTCGGAGCCAATTACAAGATATTTGGAACAATCCTTCTCAATGATGTTAAGGGCAGTAGAGTAGACCTCATTGAGCTGCAGTGTCACGAGCAACCAGGGAAAATCAATACAAAAATTCTTCAGCAGTGGCTCGCTGGGAAAGGAAAGCCCCGTACATGGCAGATATTGATCAAGACTTTGAGGGACTGTGAAATCACTGAACTGGCTGACCAGATAGAGGAGACTAAGGTATGAGTAGTCACATACGTACCTCAAGCCTCACTTTTTCTTGTTATACTGCACGTGTATACTTCCACTGATTATCATTTTTTGGTCTCTATACATGTAGATTTTTTCCTATGGTGGTGACACTGACACTGGTGAGTTAACATGTACTGTGACATAGTTTATATATGTTGGGGATCCATTATAAACCTGGACCATTTTAAAGCCATCTGACGGCTTTAAAACAGGCCAGACAACTTTAAAGCCGGCCAGACAACTGCCAAACGGGCCAGTCGGCTTTAAGACCGTACTGACAGTTTTCAAGGCAACCCAACAAGGCAGCAGCTATTGACCATTTTTAGGTTAGTTGAAATGGATTTAACCTTGTGGCGGATGATCTACTGGGTTGGTATTGAACTAGATCTACTGTTGAAAATCACCATTCCCCAGTCGCCTCGCAATTCCATGCTCACCTGTTGTAGATACGAGGGGTGAAGGCAGGGGCCGTGGTCTACTATGTCGGCCCAGGTTTCTGCCAAGCTGAAGCGAAGAGCAGTGGCATAGGTACATGTATATAGCTCACAAGGTGTGGTGGGTGTGCGAAAGACACATGTGCACATGTGAAAGGAATATACAGCGTCATGCCCACTTGTAATTTCGACGGTGCCGTAAGTGTTCCCAGGTGCTCTGTTTTTCTCAGGGCTGGATTCTAGCTGCCTGGGTTACTGCTTTTTTACAGCCTTTGATCAGGCTGGACGGTTCAAAAGCCGTGTTGTTGGCACCCAGATGGCTTTAAAACTGGCCTGGATTGCGCACAAGCCGTCTGGACAGCTTTAAAAGGACCAGCCAGCTTTAAAACCCTCTGCTACAATACTTAGCTTAAGGTTTTTGCATGGAAACTTCCATGTACTCTTCGTTATCAATAGCGATGTGTGCTTTCAATATATACTCGCAGTCAATAATATAATAGTATACGAGTTTGGTGTATAACATTCATCATGCTATGACTGAGTCATGCTGAGGGTTTGCACTTTAGTACTTTTCATTCATACATTGTATCTGTGAAGATATCCTTCACTGTATATACTGACAGTGTTCTATCTAGGATTTTTGGTTTGGGGGAGAAGCTGTGAGGTGTGCTATCACTGAACAGAGAAGGGGGGGGGTCCGGGGGCATCCTCCCCTTGAAAATTTTGAATTTTACATTGCCAGAGATGCAATGTAGTGCTTTTTAAAAAATTCTTGGGTACACAGATAAACATAAAGTCAAGTGGACTAGGTTACTGCATGCATACAAGCTACAGTAACAGGGGGGGAAGCTTGAATGTTTGGGGGAGAAGTTGGGGTGTTTGGGGGGGAAGCTTCCCCCCTACCCCCCCCCCCCACTGGATAGAACCCTGACTGATATTAGTGTATCATTGTCTTCCATACTTGTGAACCATCCTATTGCAGTAACTTGGAGGGATTAATGCATTTAGTCACTAGTGAGTACAGTATGTGTCAAAAAAAAGTGGACAGAAGTACTGGTATGGTACAGTAACGGTAGTGTACTAAATGGTACCTTAGCGGTACTTCATCGGTATTACAACGGTACTTCAACGGTACTGTGAAGGTACTTCATTCCGCTCGTGTACTTGTAAGGTACAAACAGGCATATACGTACATGTACAGTGGTAGCGTACTTAGAGCAGTAAGTGAAGCAAGCGGCAACGCGGTAGAAATACGGGTAAGCTTAGCTTAGTCATGTAGCGCTATATTATAGACTATGGCTTAGTATATCAACGTACTGTTACCATGCCCGTACCCAGGGGGGGTTCGGAGGGTTCGGACGAACCCCCCCCCCCGCAACAGGTAAAGGTCCGCTTTTACATTCGATCGTTGTAGTATATCACAGTCGCACACTCCATGGGATCCACGCATGACCACACCTTCTCTAATCGCGCAATTGTGTAAAACACGCGACCACGTGAGCGTAGCATATTATTATAGAGTAAGTGATCAATTTTCGGACGGATCTAATTTCGGACGCTTATTTCAACGTTACTGAAAGGCTAGAGAGTGTGTAGATACCATCAATGGATAGACCTATACCACTAACTATTCTAGAAAAATAATCGCTTTTATCGGAATTCTACAGCCGGAAGGAGAAGGCGCTAAATTCACCGTCCGAAGACCGCAGTTTTCGGATGAAACTACCAATATTCGGACTTTTCGACCTGGGCACAGAATAGTTGCCGAAAAAGAATTGAGATCTTCATGAAAAAAAGTACTATCTCTTGCCTATTCACTAAGCAATAGCTAGGATCTTTTCGACCTAGTCTTTTTACAAGCAAACGCCGCGAACTGAGAAGTGTCACGCCATCAATTTTTGGACGCAGTATGAAGATTTTTTTCTGTAACACCTACAGCATACGACTAGTTACAGTCTAAAAATTTCTAGGGATCTTACTAGGCCTGCACTGTCTGTGCTGTTTTCACCAAATTTGCTACATTTTCATATTTTGGATTTTGATAATATAAATAAATATTAAACCCATATCTGGGACAATCGTGAGAGAGCAATATAATTACAATTGGAGTAGATAGTAGTATCTTCTAAAATTATTAAAATTTACTCCGCTTTATACTGTAAGAGATAATCAATGTAAACCAAACTAAGCGTCCGTAATTGATGACTTGGTGTCTTGGTGTTCGTGGCATTTGTGTGTAAAGAAGCAAAATCGAAACCATCCTACCTATAGGTTATTTGATACAAAAGAAGTGATACTTTTTTTAAGTGCAGTTTGAATTCTTTATCGCAAACTATACTGTGCTCAGGTCGAAGTCCGAATATTGGTAGTTTCATCCGAAAATTGCAGTCTTCGGACGGTGAATTTAGCGCCTTTTCATTCCGGCTGTAGAACTCGGATAAAAACGATTATTTTTCTAGAATAGTTGGTGGTGTAGTTCTATCCATTGATGGTATCTATACACTCTCTAGCCCTTTAGTAACGTTGAAATAAGCGTCCGAAATTAGATCTGTCCGGAAATTGATCGCTTACTCTAAATCGTGCGTTATAGAGTAAGCGATCAATTTTCGGACAGATCTAATTTCGGACGCTTATTTCAACGTTACTGAAGGGTTAGAGAGTGTATAGATACCATCAATGGATAGACCTATACCACCAACTATTCTAGAAAAATAATCGCTTTTATCGGAGTTCTACAGCCGCAAGGAGAAGGCGCTAAATTCACCGTCCGAAGACCGCAGTTTTCAGATGAAACTACCAATATTCGGACTTTTCGACCTGGGCACAGAATAGTTGTCGAAAAAGAATTGAGGTCTTCATGAAAAAAAAGTACTATCTCTTGCCTATTCACCAAGCAATAGCTAGGATCTTATCGACATAGTCTCTTTACAAGCAAACGCCGCTAACTAAGAAGTGTCACGCCCTCAATTTTCGGACGCAGTATGAAGATATTTTTCTGTAACACCTACAGCATACGACTAGTTACAGTCAAAAAAATTCTAGGGATCTTACTAGGCCTGTACTAATTATCGGTGCTGTTTTCACCAAATTTGCTATATTTTGGATTTTGATAATATAAATAAATATTAAACCCATATCTCGGACAATCATGAGAAAGCAATACAATTACAATTGGACTAGGTGGTAGTATCTTAGAAAATTGTTAGAATTTTATTTCGCTTTATACTGTAAGAGATAATAGGTAAAAACAAAATTAAGCGTCCGTAAATTGATGGCGTGACGTCTTTGTGTTCGTGGCATTTGTTTGTAAAGAAGCAAAATCGAAACCATCTTATCTATGGTTTATTTGATACAGAAGAAGTGGTACTTCTTTTATGTTCAGTTTGAACTCTTTATCGCAAACTATACTGTGCTCAGGTCGAAAAGTCCGAATATTGGTAGTTTCATCCGAAAATTGCGGTCTTCGGACGGTGAATTTAGCGCCTTCTCCTTCCGGCTGTAGAACTCGGATAAAAGCGATTATTTTTCTGGAATAGTTAGTGGTATAGTTCTATCCATTGATGGTATCTATACACTCTCTAGCCTTTCAGTAACGTTGAAATAAGCGTCCGAAATTAGATCCATCCGAAAACTGATCGCTTACTCTACATCTCATCAATGGCGTGTCTAGTCGGGTTTCCAGAAACTAGTCAGAATCGGGCTGGGGCTAAAGCTAGGGCTTCTAGCTAAGCGTCTCAAGCGTTCCTGAAACTCCCGTAGTCTACTTTTATTATTTTATTATTAGTCTACGTAGCTATTATAATAGCAGATCTGACGGAGATGAGCCACGTCGTATGAAGTTTTGGATTCATAATGCCTTTACAAGTCAGAATGTGTTGTATATTGTTCTGTGAATATGCATAATATATTTTTCCCGTATGGTGTTCATCATGCCTGAAAATGCACTAGAAGTGGTCTCAGAGCATCTAAAAATCAAAATTTTCTGGTGGAGCATGCCCCCAGACCCCCCTAGGTTTGCACATACATATATAGCTAGCACATGCATAACTAGAAACTACTCAAAAATATCTCTAGAATCGCCCATGATTATTGTTCACGCACAGCTACAATCACATGTACTGGTGCTAATGCTAAAGGCATTCACTTAAAATCACCCGTATGAGTCCATATTTTTGCAAAAGAACCCCCCCCCAATAAAAAATCCTGGGAACGGCCCTGCTGTATATGCACCGTAGGCACACATGGACGTGTAAAGGCTTACATGCATACTCTATATAGAATACTTACCTCGCAGGTAGAATGATTCAGCTTGTAACAAGGAGTTGACAAGAAAAACCCTTGGCTTTTTATATACGTGCTAAACGCGTTATAGCGTACTGCGCATAATTATATTTCAGAAGGCTCGGTCTCCATATCAACTGTGGCCTTTTTTCTAGCTCGCTATCACGCGCAGTTGTGGCAAGTTCCGACCAGAGATGTCTACTGAAGCTACCATTCGTTCGTCCGTCTCAGAGGAGGCGGTACTCGAGCTCCTACTCGGAGCAGACCTCGACAGAGCCGAGGCGATCAATTTACTGGATTCCTAGCCGGAGCAGAGCTCCACCATGCTGGCACCCGAGGGCCAGAGGCCCACTTCGGAGGACGCTATCGCCGAGAGCCAGAGTGCTCAACCATCTTCGGCGTTCGAGCGGTCCATCGTGGCAACATTGGAGAGGATGAGCCAGAGGCTTGACGACCTCTCCACCAGGGTGGGCGAATCGGGCAGAGTTTCACCCTCGCCCTCACCAACCACTCTCACACCTCCAACTCAGACGCCTCTCTACCAGGCGTTTCAAGAAACTGGGCAGATATCCCGGTGTCGCGGTATATTTTATCCCCCCGATTTTTTATCCGGCCGGATAGAATATTCTATCCGGCCGGATAATTTTTCCTAGGATATTTCATCCGTGGTCAGGATATTTTATCCCATACGGCTAGACGCTATATGCGACTTCAACCATCGTGTCCAGTGGGCTGTGTAGCACTCTACCCCACTGCTATAGATTTCTGGAAGGACAAAGATGCATGGCATTGCGCTATGATAAGGTAGAGTCTATATACTGACTTCAGCCAGGGTTCGACGGTGTAGCCGCTAGATCGGCCCTCGGTAGATCTACATGGCTGTAGGCAAGTATTTCGAGTAAGAAACGATGTAGTACGTATCGGTCAATGAAAAAGGGGATACAGTAACACAATACTCATGTGCATGCATTTGGAAAGCTAAGTCCACGCCATAGAGGGATGGACGGGTTCATGTAGCTAGCAACCACGAATGTAGTTGATCAGCTCTTTATATCTCTCCTCTGTGACTTCACATCCCATAGCTACTGTTTAGTGAGCACTGACTGACTGCTGGACTGCTGGACTGGGTAGCAACAGAAATATTCCGTGACATACCTTGATCACCATGCAGGGATAAAATATCCTAACGTGGGATAAAATATACTAAGGATATACTATCCGCCGGATAGTATATACTATCCCCCGGATAAAATATACGGGGGATAAAATACACTGTGACACCGGTGGACGAGGTGCATGACTACTCGGCTCCTCTCGTGTGGGAGGACGACACTGAGGAGACAGTCAGACCATTGCTGCAGGTGACAGAGAACACTGCCAAGGCGCTGAAAGTGGCCTTTGGTCGCCCGCTCCCAAATCAGGCGCGGCTGCAGGCTAGAAAGCCGTATCCATTTCCAGATGTGGAGGTGACGAGATGTCCAAAGCTAGACCCCGTCGCAAAGCAACTTCTCCAGAAGGAGCAAAAACAGGCGGATGCTTCTCTGGCCAGGCTGCAGACTCTGGTGTTAGACGCGGTGGCCCCACTGACGTACATAGTGAGGGGTCGCTGACGGGGGAGCAAGCGGCAGAGGCAGCTAAGGCTGCTCTCTCACTTCCTGAAGTGTCTTTCAGCAGCACGGGAGAGAGAACCACAGGCACAGAACTTGCCACAACTGCGCGTGATAGCGAGCTAGAAAAAAGGCCACAGTTGTGATATGTTCGACCTCACCTTCTTCATATAATCCAGAATAGCTGGCGCCCACTCTGTGGACTGAGCCATTCTGTAATTAGTGTACCAGGCTGGCCGTGGTACTGCCGCAGGTAGCTCAGTCTAAGCGCTTAGTCGCCCAAGTACAACACGGCAACGCAGGCATTCATGCCCTCGCGCTATTTGCCACCGCTCCAAGTTGATGTCAGTCTAGTAGGTAGCATATATACGTACTTTCAGGCTATCAGCTTCCTGAATTGAACAGTACTTTCAGTATCTCAAGGGTACGCGAAACGGTATTTCAAGGGTATCTGAACGGTACGCGGAATGTACTTGAACGGTACGCGGAGGGTACTTGAACAGTACCAGAACGGTAGTACCGTTACCTTTACTGTACCTTTACCGTACCTTTGTCCACTTTTTTTGACACATACGGTATATGTGCACCTGTGGAGAAAGCAGGTGAATGAAGGTGTCACAAAATATACTTAACATCAGTAAGGAAATTGCTATATATAGTAGCCTCAAAGCTGATGGAGTAGATCTGTTCCTCAAGTGATGCCCTAAATATAGACTACTGCCGAAAGTACCAATGCTGGACATGTTGTTACAGGTAAACGGAAGTAGAAATCAGATAGGGCATGGCGTGCGAGGAAGTAGAGGGAGAATGGTGTGTCTTAGAGTAGAGGGAGGATGGTGTGCCTTAGAGTAGATGGAGGATGGTGTGCCTTAGAGTAGAGGGAGGATGGTGTGTCTTAGAGTAGAGGGAGGATGGTGTGTCTTAGAGTAGAGGGAGGATGGTGTGTCTTAGAGTAGAGGGAGGATGGTGTGTCTTAGAGTAAAGGGAGGATGGTGTGTAAAAGGAAGGTACCAATGGCTTTGGCATGACATGGTGCAAAAGTTATGGTGTCATTTGCTTATTGTGACATCCTACAAGGGTAATGCAGTGACATTCTGCGCAATTGTTTCAAAAGCAGAGCCTTCTAAGGGACGTAAAATGCTAACAATAAGTTAAACACAATGATGTGATGTAAGGCAGTGAGCTTCTTTCTGTCTTTTACCTAAGAATCTTCCTGTTATATGTAATTAGAATGTGCTGCTATATATAGCACACATACTAGGATTTGTGCACGTGCACACATGTATACATGCTGAGGGTTTAACACTTCAATGCATTTGTGACTGGTTATGTGTGTGTGGATATGGTGTGACTGATGGAATGTGAGTATCATGATGTAGAATGACATGAATCATAGGCGTAGGAAAATGAATACATTTGGGGGGGGGGGGGGCACAATAATGTTCGTGTTCATGAAGACATGGTGACCAGAAGAAGCATAACTCAATAACAATAAAATCGACCTTTGCATGTGAAAATGTATCATTACATACTGGAGAATAGAGGTATAATTTTCCCGTTAACCCTTGTAGTTCATGTACTAGATAGTGTACTATACACATGTATTTCCATGTCTAAAAGGGCTTATAACTGTTCTAGCTAGGAGTTCTGAGGTATAATTTTCCCGTTAACCCCTGTAGTTCATGTACTACTGATCGTTATCTCTCCCTGCAATGTATTATGAAGAACCTGAAAGTCAGCATGTGTAGAAATATCATCACTAATAGCAACATACCAAAAGCATATGTTGTTAACCCTTGTGATTCTAGTAATACTGATGTTAATTAAAACTCCTCTCAATGCAATACATATGCATGTACATATCATACAGCACAGTAGTACTGTGTATATAGGGATTGATATGGTCTATCCCCATTGAAAACCATATATAAGGCCTTCAATACTGTGAAATTGCACGACCCACAATACTACACTGGGCAAAGGCAGTGTGACTATGGCGTGTTGGTAGCAGGTTTGCTTACAGTCCTACTATAGTTGAAGTAGCAGTTGTTGTTTGTGCCCCATACACATCGTCCGTTATTCAGAGTGACTTTTCTATGGAGCTGGATCAGTTGGTGCAGTTCCTTCTGTCCGTTGTCCGGAAATAAGAGATGTCCTGTTTTGTATGTATCTAATGGGAATTTGGCCGGGACATGAAGGGTAAACCAGGTATAGAATTTGCAAGTTGAATTGGTATCGGTATATAATTTGTAAACACAATCTACCACATGAGCATTTACTGTACTTGCTATATACCATGTATATACATCTATTAACATACCTCGTAGCAAAATCTCTAGATTCCCATATGATCACACACTGCATGAAGTTGTTGATAACAACCAGGGGAAAATAGGGTCAAAATGACCTGCAATAGCTGCCCAGCTATGATGGGTGGGACTTAGCTAAACATTGCAACAATGGTATGCTACACGCTGCACTGGATTCAAAGGGCATGTCAATTAGGCTTGCCCCATGATGTCTGCATTGGTAGTGCCCTGCAGCCTAGTGACCACAGAGTTCACACATGACACAGAAAGGTTGTATATGTGACAGGGCCGGAGCAACTCCACAAAGGGTGATAGGGTAACTGCAGTGCCTAGCGGCTAAAGGACACGCATGTGCGCGCGCAACATGTTTACCAATTGAAATTCACCCCTGCTGTATAGCTATTATGTCATGTCGTATTTAGACAATCCCAGCCTTGTCTCCAGACCCCTCTACATATGTATATCCAGCAGCTGTGTATGGTTGAACATGTTCATCAGACATGCATGCGTGCACATGCATATGCGCACACTTCAGCATAAAGTTAACCATACCCAAATTTCAAAGGGCATTACGGTGTGCAAAGCGAAATCAGACGATTTGGTTCATTAATTAACCCTCGGCGCACGAGCAGGAGGGTTACAGTACTTGGTTTGTGTGTGTGTGTCTGTCTGTTAGTCTGTCTGTTCGGGCAATTTTTGCCATTTCACACAATAAAACGCCAAAAGATGGACATCATAAGAATCAGCGCCCTATGGGAAAGATTTTTAAAAAGGCGTTTTTTACTTCGTTCCAAAGTTAAGGCCGTTTATACAGTACCTATAAAGTCGGTCATTTTGTTACGTCAGTGAGCATGCGCATTTAATGATGGGAGTAATATGCGTTTGAGAAGCATAACAGGTACTAAACGCTGAGCAAATGTATTAGATATAGTGCACTTCTCAAGCCTTCTCTGTGGCTGAGCCAGTTCTTTGCTTTCATGTTACATGATCCTTTACCATTTCACACATTCATAAGGTAGCTCTAAGTGAGAAGTTATAGGCATTACAATGATTTTCTAGTAGTCTTATCGTGTATATAAACACTCGTAGATCATGCCTAAAACTATATATATATTCCTGCCTGCTTGGAGATTGTAGTCCAGTCGTGTGATATTAGGAACACATATTTGGGTACCATGCTGCATGAAAGTGTTGAGTGGGTCACTTCCACTAGTTCATATTAGTGTTCTACTACTAGTACTATGTAATTGCACCACACTGGGGAATATAAGTGGTGGTATGGAGTATGAAGTAAGATTTAGTGTTGGGATAGATATATGCATATATATGAAGAGTGTAGTGTACACAATTAACATCATAATTATTTTATATTTCAGTTAGATGTTATAACTGCGGTGCACCCGTTGAGCAACCTCGTGATGGTATAAAACAGTTGTGCAATAAATGCCAAGGAGATGGTGAGTGTACTATATCATTGTACAATTAATTTGAGATCTATATAGAGTTATTAACACAGATGATTTAATATGTATAGAAAATGTCTGATGTTTTCTTACACACTTTGAGGCCACCTCCAGGGACCTTGAAGGAGTAGTATTAGACAATATGACCAAAATAAAGTGCAGGATGGTTGTCATGTATGTCTGATGCATGTGATTGTCGTGCAGGTGGGCTTGTTCAAGGGTTCAAAGATTTAGTTAAACTGAGAGGAGATGCATGAAGAGAGTATGCAGTAGCTCCACTAGAAATACATGTGTTCCATATACTACACTGCAATATACCTCACATGAGAGCATTTGTTGCATTCTATCCTCCCATGTAAGCTCAGGCTGTCACCAAATCAGTAGCTAGAGATTTCCCATTGGTAGAGTACACTTAAAAAAAGGTGTTCATAATACACCCTGGGGTGTTAGAGTGGGGTGTCATTGTACACCTTAGTAGTGGACTAGTAACACCTTTTAGGTGTTCTTCATTACCTTCAAGGTGTTTACAACACCCTGTGCAGTGACTGTGGGGTGTCATTATACACCTTAGTAGTGTACTGACAGCACCTTTTAGGTGTTCTTCAATACTTTCAGGGCGTTTACAACCATGGTTTGGGGCATTCAAAACATTATAATGAAATTTACAAAAGCAAAAGATGATACTAATGATGATACAACTCGACATCAGGAATAATATGTCATATGTGCATCACAATCCATCTGACAAACATTTGCATGGTGTATGCATAGGTGTCATCCTGTTACTAACTTAAGTAAAAAAAAGCAATAAATCAGCTGACTTCAGCACACAGAGCCATCAATATATACAATCTCTTACGATGACTTCGAGAACTTCCAATGCTGTAGAGCTGGATGGAGAGAATGCAATATATAGTACAATATGCAATATTTATGCTAATATGCTTGCATGTAGATCCATACTCAGAAGCATCAATGTGAAGAAAAGCAATGGGAATCATAAGGAATCATTTGTTATTGACACTGCACTTTATTGTGCATGCATGTAGAGTAACATCACCTTGTGATGTAATGGCTATAGAGGAAATAGCATACTTTGATCTAACATGCATTTACTACTATCACCTAGCACTACTTCCTGATAGCCCTGAAAGGTGACTATGTGTACATTAATTACCTTGACTTTCTGAAGAAATTGATGACTTCTCCACGACAGCAGTATGGCCACGAAGTCCAACATATCAGACTGACAGCCACACGGCGACAAAGCCCAACATATCAGACTGACAGCCACACGGCGACAAAGCCCAACATATCAGACTGACAGCCACACGGCCACAAAGCCCAACATATCAGTCTGACAGCCACACGGCCACAAAGCCCAACATATCAGACTGACAGCCACACGGCCACAAAGCCCAACATATCAGACTGACAGCCACACGGCCACAAAGCCCAACATATCAGACTGACAGCCACACGGCCACAAAGCCCAACATATCAGACTGACAGCCACACGGCCACAAAGCCCAACATATCAGACTGACAGCCACACGGCCACAAAGCCCAACATATCAGACTGACAGCCACACGGCCACAAAGCCCAACATATCAGACTGACAGCCACACGGCCACAAAGCCCAACATATCAGACTGACAGCCACACGGCGACAAAGCCCAACTGACATACCAGACTGACAGCCACGCGGCCACAAAGCCCAACAAACTGACACAGTTCCGAAACTTGCCGACAGCGATTAGCCTCTTCCGAAAGTTCGCCCGAAGAGACAAGAGAATTTCATGTTAATCTTCTACTTTCATTCCTTGCTGCTTTGCTAGCCATCTGGTGTACAGTATACATGGTTATTCAAAAGTGCGCGCTTTAGTTTGTACGCATGCGCACCATCGCCATTATATCATCTGTGGTTTGACCTGTGCGTAGGCAACTCCAGACTGACGACCACAAATATTTACAGGCAGGAAGAGAGTTGCAAACATAATTATGCACTATTAAAACTCGCAAGTTATATATGACTGCTTGAATGTTTGGAAGATGTGTTTGTGAATTATGTAAGCTGTTATATGATATAAAAGACCTTGTACAGATGATGATATGCTCAGGGGGAGGGAGATAGGGTACACCATGAGAGGTGTTCATGCACACCATAAGAGTGTTGATATGCACATCCTAAGAGGTGTTGCAAAAAAACTTCATCTTATTAATAGAAAGTTGTCAGTTAAACATGTATCATAACTGACAACTTGCAATTAATAAGATTGTTTTCCTGCAACACCCCTTAGGATGTACAGTACATATCAACACCCTTATGGTGTGCATGAACACCTCTCATGGTGTACCCTACCTCCCTCCCCCTGTAAGACTGCTTGAATGTTTGGAAGACGCGTTTGTGATTTATGTAAGCATCATATCTCTTGTATGATATAAGAGACCTTGTGCAGATGATAATATGCTGAGGAGGAGACAGGGAGGGGGAGGTATAGGGTACACCATGAAAGGTGCTCATGCACACCATAAGGATGTTTATATGTATGGTACACCCTAAGGGGTGTTGCAGGAAAACCCCTCCACTGAAGGTGGTGTTGGTGTACTCTCCACAGGTGTTGCTGAACACCCTAAGATTTTAGGCAAGAAAATAGGGGTGTTAATTAACACCCAATTTCTAACAGTGTAGACGCGCTTGTCGTCGGGAACTACGCGATTTAGAAAGCCTCGGGCCCTGTAGTAGCGTTCCTCGCTACGCTCGGAACGCTACAGCCCTGGGCCCTCGGCTTTCTAAATCGCGTAGTTCCCTCCGACTCGGCGTCTAACTTATATTTATAAAAATGGCATAATTTGATGCATGAGAGGGGTGTTAAATTAATTTTGTAAATTCTTAATCTTCCACTTCTTCTTTCGCTTTAACAAGTGTAACTCACTAACAGTAATGTAGTACCACTGGGGGTAGTGCATCGTTATGTCAAAAATTTGTAAACAATGTACTTCTTGTAAAATAAACAAAAATAACCTTGGGTCATGTATTATAATGGCGGCACACAATCCTATCTGACTAATGAAAGCCCTGCTAAATGCGAAATTTTGTATGATAGTATAGTTTAATACCTCAATGATCAACATTGTGATAAAATCTCCGTAAACAATGTAAATCTTGTAATATTACAACAAATAGCCTCAGGCAAACATTACTGTATCTCACTAACAAAAGCTCCAGTAAATATGGAAATTGGTGTGACGATAAAGCTTAATACCCCAAAGATCAACATTGTGATAAAGTCTCTGTAAACCATGTAAATCTTGTAAATAATAATAGCCTCAGGCTAGATTATAGTGTAGCTATATAGCCTGGTCTGTGAAATTGCACGACCCACGATACTACACTGGGCAAAGGCAATGTGACTATGGTGTGTTGTTAGCAGGTTTGCTTATAGTCCTACTATAGTTGAAGTAGCCAAAGTGCATGCACATAGCCAGCTTATTCAATAACAAACATTGGGTTATGTTACTAACTTGCCATGCCCTATTAATCAGTCAGTAATTCACGTACAGATTTAAGCTATAGGGTCTAATTGTTGCATGCCATCATCTCCTGTCTTACTGCACATATATACACCACCCTTTGTTGTTTTGGAACCATCCCTGCACCCTTTAAGAATTTAATGAAAGTGTTTTACTCTTGTATATATCCTTGTGGAATCAAGCCCACATACAGATACTCAGCCCTGTATTTAGCATGATGATATCCCTGCAGATTCGCTAGATGATGTAGTCAGTGAAGAAGACATCCAAAAAATTGCTCACAATTTCGAGTGGAAATGGGAAGATCTGTCACCTGCACTGGGATTGACACAACAAGATGAAGAAATTTGCAGTATCCAGAATGATCGTGAGCAAAAGCGACAAGCTCTGCGTAAATGGAAGAAGCAGCATAAATTTCAAGCCACCTACCGTGCCTTAATTGATGCAGCAAAAATCACACACATTACAGAGCTAGAAGAAGGTGTGAAATATATGGAAAAAAGCCTGAAGGTAATGTTACATTACCCACACCTCGCGCAATTGTTTCAAAATTGTTTGCGCAATTGTTTCAAAAGCAGAGCCTTCTAAGGGTCGTAAAATGCTAACAATAGGCTAAACGCGATGACGTGATGTAAGGCAGCGAGCTTCTTTCTGTCTTTTGCCTAAGAATCTTCCTGTTATATGTAATTAGAATGTGCTTCGATATATAGCACACATACTAGGATTTGTGCACGTGCACACATGTATACATGCTGAGGGTTTAACACTTCAATGCATTTGTGACTGGTTATGTGTGTGTGGATATGGTGTGACTGATGGAATGTGAGTATCATGATGTAGAATGACATGAATCATAAGGCGTAGGAAATGAATACAGTTGGGGGGGCACCATAATGTTAGTGTTCACGAAGACATGGTGACCAGAAGAAGCATAACTCAATAACAATAAAATCAACCTTTGCATGTGAAAATGAATCATTACATACTGGAGAATAGAGGTATAATTTTCCCGTTAACCCTTGTAGTTCATGTACTAGATAGTGTACTATACACAAGTATTTCCATGTCTAAAAGGGCTTATAACTGTTCTAGCTAGGAGTTCTGAGGTATAATTTTCCCGTTAACCCCTGTAGTTCATGTACTACTGATCGTTATCTCTCCCTGCAATGTATTATGAAGAACCTGAAAGTCAGCATGTGTAGAAATATCATCACTAATAGCAACAGACCAAAAGCATATGTTGTTAACCCTTGTGATTCTAGTAATACTGATGTTAAAACTCCTCTCAAGGCAATACATGTGCATGTACATATCATACAGTACAGTAGTACTGTGTATATAGGGATTGATATGGTCTATCCCCATTGAAAACCATATATAATGCCTTCAATAATTTCAGTTTCCGTTTGTCGCTTACTTGATTTCTGTTAACATGAATGTGTAACAATACCCAGAAACTAACTGTGATTATAAAAATGGCATAATTTGATGCATGGGAGGGGTGTTAAATAAATTCTTAGTCTTCCACTTCTTCTTTCGCTTTAACAAGTGTAACTCACTAACAGTAATGTAGTTCCACTGGGGGTAGTGCATCGTCATGTCAAAAATATGTAAACAATGTACTTCTTGTAAAATAAACAAAATAGCCTTGGGTCATGTATTATAATGGGGGGCACACAATCCTATCTGACTAATGAAAGCCCTGCTAAATGTGAAATTTTGTATGATAGTATAGTTTAATACCTCAATGATCAACGTTGTGATAAAATCTCCGTAAACAATGTAAATCTTGTAATATAACAACAAAGCGCCTCAGACAAGCATTACTATATCTCACTAACAAAAGCTCCAGTAAATGTGGAAATTGGTATGATGATAAAGCTTAATACCCCAAAGATCAACATTGTGATAAAGTCTCTGTAAACCATGTAAATCTTGTAAATAATAGCCTCAGGCTAGATTATAGTGTATCTTTCCACATTTTGCGCTACTTTTTTAGCGAGATATAGCTAACTATTGCCTGAGGATATTTTGTTGTTATATTACAAGATTTACATTGTTTACAGAGATTTTATCACAACATTGATCATTGGGGTATTAAGCTGTACCATCACACCAATTTTCACATTTAGTAGAGCTTCTGTTAGTAAGATACGGTAATGCTAGCCTGAGGCTATTTTTTACAAGATTTACATAGTTTACAGAGATTTTATCACAATGTTGATCTTTGGGGTATTAAGCTTTACCATCATACCGATTTTCACATTTAGTAGAGCTTCTGTTAGTAATGTTAGCCTGAGGCTATTTTTTACAAGATTTACATAGTTTACAGAGATTTTATCACAATGTTGATCTTTGGGGTATTAAGCTGTACCATCACACCAATTTCCACATTTAGTGGAGCTTTTGTTAGTGAGATACAGTAATGCTTGCCTGAGGCTATTTGTTGTTGTATTACAAGATTTACATTGTTTACAGAGATCTTATCACAACGTTGATCATTAGCATATTACACTTTACCATCATACCAATTTCCACATTTAATGGAGCTTTTATTAGTGAGATACAGTAATCCTTGCCTGAGGCTATTTGTTGTTATATTACAAGATTTACATTGTTTACAGAGATTTTATCACAACGTTGATCATTGGGGTATTGAACTATACTATCATAAAAAATTTCACATTTAGCAGACCTTTCATTAGTCAGATATAGGATTGTGTGGCCCCATTAATAATACATGGCCTGAGGCTATTTTTGTTTATTTTACAAGAAGTACATTGTTTACAAGATTTTTAACATGACGATGCACTACCCCCAGTGGAACTACATAACTGTACCAAGTTTCATGTTTAGATGTGTTACCGTTAGTGAGTTACGCTTCTTCAAGCGGAAGAAGAAGAAGAAGAAGATGGAGAATTTACAAAACGGACTTTTGTTAATTTAACACCTTTCTCGTGCATCAATTATATTATACCATTTTATAATCACAGTTAGTTTCTGGGTATAGTTACACATTCATGTCGACAGAAGTCCAGTAGGTAGCAAACTGAAAGTGAAAGTGATGAAAAACCTTATATATGGTTTTCAATGGGAATAGACCATAGCAATCCCTATATACACAGTACTACCGTACTGTGTGATACCAGTGGAGGTAGTAGAAACGAAACCGAACGGAATGGGAATGAAACATCGTTGCACAACGTTGTCGTTCCATATCGTGCGCTCTTTAGTGGAACGAAGCGGTATTGTATTGAACGATTTTGGAGCCGTTTTATTGACGCGTACTGTAATATACAAATACTAGTGATGATACCCACCCCTATGAAGGCATATATAATGTTCAACATAGTGTACAACAAATATGGAAGCTTTTTGATTTGCATGCATAAACAAAGATTTTTCTGGTCAAGGATCTGCTAAGTATGTAATATACACCACTACAACGACATGTGTAAATTGGCCAAACTGCGATTTTTCTTCTTTCTCTCTTTTAATTCATTTCAAATGGCCTGCCACAAATTTGACACTATTACTCACCTTGACTTTTACATGAAATGGCTCCTTTATCTTGCTTGCTGAAACACTCGTACACTACATGTACTTGTCTGGGGGTTATATGTCTTGTCTGTCTGGGTCGCCTTTCTTTTCTTCCTACTTCTAACATAGCTAGTGTACTATACACATGCATTTCCATGTCTAAAAGGGCTTATAATTTCTAACTAGGAGTTCTGAGTTTTTATATGACATGTTGGCACCATCCCTACACAGTCGTATCGCCAATAGACAAAATACGGAGTAGTCTACGTGACTACATTCCATCATGTAATTAACGGCAGCTCGATTTCCGGTACGTTTCTAGAGCTCCCCCCTGAGAACTATGCCGCTCCCAGCGCAAACTGCGCTATTGACAGTATAGAACTATGCATGGAGTCTACATATACTAAGAATTAAGCTGAAGTCATGTCGCGTTTTGCTGGTAGAGCTCGTCAAGTGCGAGACATCTTCACGGAGCTCGTGCGAGGTAGGCGCGGTTAACCGTAGAGCACTTTTTGTGCCCCCTCTGAGCGCCACGAAACCTATACCAGTCTGTAGCATAGGAATAGGGCTACAATATATGTCGTACTGCTCTGGGATCCAGATCTGTACGCGGAGATATGCGCTTTGATATGCGGCCTAAGAATCACCACATTGCCACGTGGTTTGCTGGTTTGCGTGTATAGCTATCTGCTAGAGCAGTGAATGTGAGTGCTAAAGCGTGTTTCCCGAAGAGCAGAGCCGTTGTTCTCTGTGCAGGGAGCGTCTTAGATCTCAACATACTCATTTTTGGCAGTGGAAAAGTGAGTTACAGCAGTTCTTCCTGAAGTACACTGAAATACCAGCTTCATGTGTCTGTAAGGCATGTAAACGCAGCATCCGACGAGGATTTGATGTTGGAGAGTATATTCCTCGTTGGATAAAGCATGGGATTGAAAAGCAAAACCAGTGCCAGTGTTTCTTTTAGGGGGGGGGGCACGGTGGCACTGATTTGACCCCCTATGACTTGCCCATTCACAGTTTTTTTTTAATTAAAACTGTGTCTTCTCATGTACAGCCACTAGTGTTTTCATGTTGCCCTCCAAGATTTCTCATATGTGCTGTTCCCCCCCCTCGTCAAGTTTTCTGAAATAAACCCTGAGTGTTGCTGTGTACCTGGATGTGACAAAACCTCTGAGTGTAGCTGTGTGTTTGCATCTTTTGATGGCCGAGTTCACTGTAGATACACCTCGTGCACTGTACACACAGGATGGTGTAGGTCCTGTACAGCAACACAAGAGATTCATTGAAGTGATCAGAGAGAGTGTGTGGAGTGGCATTGAGTTTGAAGGTGAATTGCCCCCATCATTTGATGCCCTGTGGCACCACTGGCAGCGAACATGCTGGGTTTCTAACATGTGGAATCACGATGCCAGTAATCACATGAGATTACTAGACCTCACCCAGTACTGTTGGAAAATTGTAGATGGGAAACTTGAGTGTGATTGGGAGTCAGTAGAAAACAGAGACTGTGAGATACTAACTGAGCCTATTATTTTGAGGTTGCTCATGTTCAAGTGTTACTGCATGTAGTACACGACAATGCAGTTGTGTCAAGAAAGGCAATAAGTGTGGTCCTGGTTGTAGATGCAGTAATGCTCCCAGTGTCACAGGTACACAGCAGCAAAGCTCAGATGAATTAGTACAGATGGAAGAGGAGGAACTACTGCGAAAGGAATATGGGGAAGTGTATGAGTAATGAAGATTCTGGCTCCTCTCTCGGTGATGCCGACATTGAGGATGATAGATCATACACCAGCCTCTATGTCATGCGAATAACCTTAGTCTCTTCTCTTGTGACTGTGGTTTGCAAGAGTAGAGGATATACATATAGAAGGCATTGTTTATGCAGTATCGTGTGTTGTATATATACTACACATGCACATATACGCGTTTTATCATGAAAATTATTGCTCGCATGCCAAAGCGCATATCTCCGCATACAGATCTGGATCCCAAAGCAGTACTACATATATTGTAGCCCTATTCCTATGCTACAGATTGGTATAGATTTCGTGGCGCTCAGAGGGGGGCACAAAAAGTGCTCTGCGGTTAACCGCGCCTACCTCGCACGAGCTCCGTGAAGACGTCTCGCACTTGACGAGCTCTACCAGCAAAACGCGACATGACTTCAGCTTAATTCTTAGTATATGTAGACTCTATGCATAGTTCTATACTGTCGCTAGCACAGTTTGCGCTGGGAGCAGCTCAGTTCTCAGGGGGAAGCTTTAGAAACTTACCGGAAATTGAGCGGCCGTTAATTAAACAGTGGAATTTCTGCGCGTATGCATTTTCCGTTTTTCAATAAATCTCCGTATTCTGTCAATTGGCGATACGACTGTACATATCTGTGTTATTGGGTTAAAATCCCCTCAGCTCCATCACTACAAGAAGTCCTTAAACTCAAAATCCCTGGATGTGTCGGAGCCAATTACAAGCTATTTGGAACAATCCTTCTCAATGATGTTAGTGGCAGTAGAGTAGACTTCATTGAGGTGCGGTGTCTCAGGCAACCAGGGAAAATCAATACAAAAATTCTTCAGGAGTGGCTCGCTGGGAAAGGAAAGCCCTGTACATGGCATATATTGATCAAGACTTTGAGGGACTGTGAAATCACTGAACTGGCTGACAAGATAGAGAAGACTAAGGTATGAGTAGTCACATACGTACCTTAAGCCTCACTTTTTCTTGTTATACTGCATGTGTATACTTCCACTGATATATCATTTTTTGGTCTCTATACATGTAGATTGGTGGTGACACTGACACTGGTGAGTTAACATGTACTGTGACATAGTTTGTATACATGTATGTTGGGGATCCATTATAAACCTGAACCATTTTAAAGCTGTCTGACGGCTTTAAAACAGGCCAGACAACTTTAAAGCTGGCCAGACAACTGCCAAACGGGCCAGTCGGCTTTAAGACCGTCCCGACGGCTTTCAAGGCAACCCAACAGGGCAGCAGCTATTGACCATTTTTAGGTTAGTTGAAATGGATTTAACCTTGTGGCGGATGATCTACTGGGTTGGTATTGAACTAGATCTACTGTTGAAAATCGCCGTTCCCCAGTCGCCTCGCAATTCCACGCTCACCTGTTGTAGATACGAGGGGTGAAGGCAGGGGCCGTGGTCTACTATGTCAGCCCAGGTTTCTGCCAAGCTGAAGCGAAGAGCAGTGGCGTAGGTATATAGCTCACCGGCAATGAAGGTGTGGTGGGTGTGCGAGAGACACATGTGCACATGTGTAAGGAATATACAGCGTCATGCCCACTTGTAATTTCGACGGTGCCGTAAGTGTTCCCAGGTGCTCTGTTTTTCTCAGGGCTGGATTCTAGCTGCCTGGGTTACTGCTTTTTTACAGCCTTTGATCAGGCTGGACGGTTCTAAAGCCGTGTTGTTGGCACCCAGACGGCTTTAAAACTGGCCTGGATTGCGCACAAGCCGTCTGAACAGCTTTAAAAGGACCAGCCAGCTTTAAAACCCTCTGCTACAATACTAAGCTTTTAAGGGTTTGCATGGAAACTTCCATGTACTCTCTGTTATCAATAGCGATGTGTGCTTTCAATATATACTCGCAGTCAATAATGTAATAGTATACGAGTTTGGTGTATAACATTCATCATGCTATGACTGAGTCATGCTGAGGGTTTGCACTTTAGTACTTTTCATTCATACATTGTATCTGTGAAGATATCCTTCACTGTATACTGATATTAGTGTGTCATTGTCTTCCATACTTGTGAACCATCCTATTGCAGTAACTTGGAGGGATTAATGCATTTAGTCACTAGTGAGTACAGTATGTGTCAAAAAAGTGGACAGAAGTACTGGTACGGTACATTAAAGGTATGGTAACGGTAGTGTACTAAATGGTACCTTAGCGGTACTTCAACGGTATTACAACGGTACTTCAACGGTATTACAACGGTACTTCAACGCTACTGCGAAGGTACTTCATTCCGCTCGTGTACTTGTAAGGTACAAACAGGCATATACGTACATGTACAGTGGTAGCGTACTTAGAGCAGTAAGTGAAGCAAGCGGCAACGCGGTAGAAATACGGGTAAGCTTAGCTTTGTCATGTAGCGCTATATTATCTATGGCTTAGTATATCAGCGTACTGTATATGCACCGTAGGCACGCACGGACGTGTAAAGGCTTACATGCATACTCTATATAGAATACTTACCTCGCAGGTAGAATGATTCAGCTTGTAACAAGGAGTTGACAAGAAAAGCCCTTGGCTTTTTATATACGTACTAAATGCGTTATAGCGTACCGCGCATAATTAGTGTACCAGGCTGGCCGCGGTACTGCCGCAGGTAGCTCAGTCTAAGCGCTCAGTCGCCCAAGTACAACACGGCAACACAGGCATTCGTGCCCTCGCGCTATTTGCCACCGCTCCAAGTTGATGTCAGTTTAGTACGTAAAGCGGAGGGTACTCAAACAGTACTTGAACAGTACCAGAACGGTCGTACCGTTACCTTTACTGTACCTTTACCGTACCTTTGTCCACTTTTTTGACACATACTGTATATGTGCACCTGTAGAGAAAGCAGGTGAATTAAAGTGTCACAAAATATACTTAACATCAGTAAGGAAATTGCTATATATAGTAGCCTCAAAGCTGATGGAGTAGATCTGTTCCTCAAGTGATGCCCTAAATATAGACTACTGCCAAAACTACCAATGCTGGACATGTTGTTACAGGTAGGGAGAATGGTGTGTCTTAGAGTAGAGGGAGGATAGTGTGTTTTAGAGTAGAGGAAGGATGGCAGTGGCGGATCTAGAAATGTAGAAAGGGGGGTGCAGTATGGCATGCGCTGGATATTTGGATGTGCCATGCCCACCTTTCGTCTAGCGCCTATGTAATGGCAACCTTTATTGATCTGTTTAGCAACTTATATTCTGTCAAAGTGAGTATATAGAAGGCACACACACTACTTTTATATTCCAGGGAGGTTTTGATGCTGTAACTGCAAAAGTTTAGTCAAGCGTGTATGCATAAAAATGCACTCCGCCTGCCAAATCTGGGTGAAAGGGGGGTCCACGGACCCCACGGACATCTCCCCCCCCCCCCCTAAATCTGCCACTGTGATGGTGTTCCTTAGAATAGAGATAGGATGGTGTGTCTTAGAGTAGAGGAAGGATGGTGTGTCTTAGAGTAGAGGGAGGATGGTGTGTCTTAGAGTATAGGGAGGATGGTGTACCTTATAGTAGAGGGAGGATGGTGTTTGCTAGAGTAGAAGGATAGTGTGTCTTAGATTAGAGGGAGGATGGTGTGCCTTAGAGTAGAGGGAGGATGGTGTGTAAAAGGAAGGTACCAATGGCTTTTGCACGACATGGTGCAAAATTTATGGTGTCATTTGCTTATTGTGATTTAGGAAGGTGTGGCAGCCCTTCACGGTTGTGGAGGCACGTGCCCCCAATGCCCCCGCCATTCCTACGCCTATGTGAATATTGTGGGAATGACCTGAGGTTAAGTCTAAACATCACTCTTTTTATGTATTAGTTGCAGTGCCACACCAGATATGTTGGCACAGTTATGATGTAATCCCTTCCAGCCTGTGGTCCTCCAGCTGTACATCATAACTGTGCCAACATACCCTCTGTGGCACATAGGCCAATGCTAATTTGTTGCCATTTCTATAGTTACCCAGCCACTATAAACCCCCTTACTAGCCTTATGTAATTAGTGATGTAATAAGTGTGCCACACATAGCCTTTGATCTGTTACTCTACCAGACAACAAATACATGTATATAGTACAACCACAATACAATGTAGCCACTTTTAATTTTTATATACATACTCTTTGCAGAACATCAAACTCGCTCCACTGGAGTCACACCTCGATCCAGACCTCTAACTGGTCAGTACGTATTTATTATAAATAACCATAGCAGAAGAAAAAGTCACATGTAGTTCTTATACCAAATGTGCTAGGAAATTCCTAATAGTGAAATTCATACTCTCAGGCCATGAACCTTATCAAGCAATGCTTGGATAATTATCCATCTCTAGCACTGCTAGCCACTAGGGATAGATGTGTTTTCATACATTTGCAGTTGAAGACGATCCTGATTCTGGTTCAAGTAGGAATGGTACTGATTATCCAGATTCTGGTCCAGGTAGGGTTCACATGCATCACACAGTACAGTAGTACAGTGTATATAGGGATTGCCATGGTCTATCCCCATTGAAACCATATTATAAGGATATTCTTAATTTTCACTTTCAATTTGAAGTTTATTATGATGATATCAAGGTGAAGGAGGTGTGAAAAATAGCCAGTATACAAAAATTGGATGTTTTCTGATGTAAGATGTGTGTAATAGCTTAAAAGGAGCTTTTCACATTTTTGCTATGTTTTCAGCATCTTCTTCTTCTTCTTCTTCTTCTTCTTCTTCTTCTTCTTCTTCTTCTTCTTGAAGAAGCATAGCTCAATAACCATAAAATCAATTAACTTGAATCTTTGCATGTGAAAATGTATCATTACATACTGGGGAATAGAGGTATAGTTTTCCTGTTAACCCTTGTAGTTCATGTACTAGATAGTGTACTATACACATGTATTTCCATGTCTAAAAGGGCTTATAACTGTTCTAGCTAGGAGTTTTGAGGTATAATTTTCCCGTTAACCCCTGTAGTTCATGTACTACCGATCGTTATCTCTCCCTGCAATGTATTATGAAGAACCTGAAAGTCAGCATGTGTAGAAATATCATCACTAATAGCAACATACCAAAAGCATATGTTGTTAACCCTTGTGATTCTAGTAATACTGATGTTAACACTCCTCTCAAGGCAATACATGTACATGTATATATCACACAGTACAGTAGTACTGTGTATATAGAGATTGATATGGTCTATCCCCATTGAAAACCATATATAATGCCTTCAATACTTTCAGTTTCCGTTTGTCGCTTACTTGATTTCTGTTAACACGAATGTGTAACAATACCCAGAAACTAACTGTGATTATAAAAATGGCATAATTTGATGCATGGGAGGGGTGTTAAATTAATTTTGTAAATTCTTAGTCTTCCACTTCTTCTTTCGCTTTAACAAGTGTAACTCACTAACAGTAATGTAGTTCCACTGGGGGTAGTGCATCGTCATGTCAAAAATTTGTAAACATTGTACTTCTTGTAAAATAAACAAAAATAGCCTTGGGTCATGTATTGCAAGTAAATAAAAATTTAGGAAATTTGAAGTGTAATATAGAGATTGCCTAAAAATGAACAGAGACAAGATTGGGACACAGACATGCTATGTATATTAACATACCTTGTAGTACATTGATGTATATAGCATGTCTGTGTCCCAATCTTGTCTGTTCATTTTTATGCAATCCCTATATTACACTTCAAATTTTTTATTTACTTGTCTCTTGTCATTTTTTTTACTATTGTGAGCAATAATTCTCCCTAGCATGTGCTCTCCATATCCATAAACATCTGACCAAGTATTGAGCTACTGTATAAATGCGTGATTAGTACTGAGGACGTGGTTTGGTTGCAAGCAGCAGCTGCGTACACTTTGGTCTATAAACAAACCTGCTAACAACGTAATCGTTTTATTGTATGACGCAAGCTAACTATATACGTATAAAACGTATGTACTATGCACATACATTCAAAATGAATTACGTAATCGCTATATGTATGTACATGTATTGCATTGAGAGGAGTGTTAACATCATTATTACAAGAATCACAAGGGTTAATAACATATGCTTTTGTCATGTTGCTATTAGCGATGATATTTCTACACATGCTAACTTTCAGGTTGATGGTTACCATGGTTGCTGAGTTTTGCTCATTAGTTATCCTCATTCATAATACATTGCTGGGAGAGATAATGATCAGTAGTACATGAACTACAAGGGTTAACAAAATCATACCCAGTACGTATTGATATATTTCCACATGCAAAGATTCAATTCCATTGATTTTATGGTTATTGAGTTACGCTTCTTCAAGAATAATAAGAAGAAGAAGATGAAGAACATGGCAAAAATGTGAGAAGCACTTTTTGAGATATTACGCTTATCTTACATCATAGATCAACCATTTTTGGTTTCATGGTTATTTTTCACATATTCTTCACCTTGATATCATTAAAAGTGAAATCAACTTCAAATTGAAAGCGAAAATGAACAAAATGCTTATATATGGTTTTCAATGGGGATAGACTATAGCAATCCCTATATACACAGTACTACCGTCCTGTGTGATAATGGGGGGCACACAATCCTATCTGACTAATGAAAGCCCTGCTAAATGCGAAATTTTGTATGATAGTATAGTTTAATACCTCAATGATCAACGTTGTGATAAAACCTCTGTAAACAATTTAAATCTTGTAATATAACAACAAATAGCCTCAGACAAGCATTACTATATCTCACTAACAAAAGCTCCAGTAAATGTGGAAATTGGTATGATGATAAAGCTTAATACCCCAAAGATCAACATTGTGATAAAGTCTCTGTAAACCATGTAAATCTTGTAAATAATAGCCTCAGGCTAGATTATAGTGTAGCTATATAGCCTGGCCTGTGAAATTGCACGACCCACGATACTACACTGGGCAAAGGCAGTGTGACTATGGTGTGTTGTTAACAGGTTTGCTTATAGTCCTACTATAGTTGAAGTAGCCAAAGTGCATGCACATAGCCAGCTTATTCAATAACAAACATTGGGTTATGTTACTAACTTGCCACGCCCTATTAATCAGTCAGTAATTCACGTACAGATTTAAGCTATAGGGTCTAATTGTTGCATGCCATCATCTCCTGTCTTACTGCACATATATACACCACCCTTTGTTGTTTTGGAACCATCCCTGCACCCTTTAAGAATTTATTGAAAGTGTTTTACTCTTGTATATGTCCTTGTGGAATCAGGCCCACATACAGATACTCAGCCCTGTATTTAGCATGATGATATCCCTGCAGATTCGCTAGATGATGTAGTCAGTGAAGAAGACATCCAAAAAATTGCTCGCAATTTCGAGTGGAAATGGGAAGATCTGTCACCTGCACTGCGATTGACACAACAAGATGAAGAAATTTGCAGTCTCCAGAATGATCGTGAGCAAAAGCGACAAGCTCTGCGTAAATGGAAGAAGCAGCATAAATTTCAAGCCACCTACCGTGCCTTAATTGATGCAGCAAAAACCACACACAACACAGACCTAGAAGAAGGTGTGAAATATATGGGAAAAAAGCCTGAAGGTAATGTTACATTACCCACACCTCGTATAGCTCACTGAGAACAGAATAGTCTAGTATTCTAGCTAATCCCTTCGGTGAAGACACAGTACATTGCTATTGATGTTCTGTGTGTAGAATAAGCTATTATTGTATAATTGTGTCCACATGCATGCATGATTAGGCAGACCTTTCCCACATGTACTATAGGGGTTGAGTATTATCATCTGTCAAGATTATTTCTAATTTCTCACCCAATTTTTATCATTTCACACACCAGTGGAATGCTACGCATTGTGGTGAGCAGAAGTGTGCATGCAAATTAGAACTCACATACAACAGCCAATAATACATGTTTTGGGGGAAGTAAATTATTCCTTACATTCACAAGTTAGCTCAAGCTCTAAGTAAGAAGTTAGAAATTAATGAGAGTGCCAAAAATCATAGAAACAAGATGCGGTATGCAGGTAAAGGCAGTGATGATCACATGAAAAAAGGAATTAAGGCAAAGGCAGGGAATAGGTATGCAACCATAACATATGTAACCCCTTACCCCTCCCTATACTATTATCAGAGGCAAAGACAGCATGTGGGGGGGGGGGTCTCAGAAGTGGGGAATTTATTTAAACACAACTATTCAAGAAGAAAAAGAAGAGGAAGGAGAAGAAAGAGAAGATGGGTTCTGGCAATTTTATGCATGCAATTGTATATAGTGATGTATTTTACAAAACTGAACGGAACAGAATAAAACATTGTTTGTACAACCAGTTCATTCACTCTTTATGAAACAGAACAGAATTACGAAATTGGAAATGTTTTTGATATGTACTGTACATTCCTCAACATAAGAATGTTTTTCACTTGTCATATGTTTAATTTCATTTTTGTAGAGTTTTTTCTGCTTCAAAAACGTGGTCTAGCTATATTGGTCACCTGTGATTACAAGGGAAATAAGCATAGAATTCGTTTACTCGAGTCAACTGAATATGATGGAGACGAAATGTACAAGACATTTAACGACCACTTTGGATACGATGTCCATCGAATAAGTAATGAGAAGGCAACTGAAGCCAAAATTTTAGATGTATTGATGCGTGTTGGCCGGTATCTGGATGAATATGGGGATTACCCAAAAGAAAATGAAGATGGGCGAAAAAAGGCCATAGTATTTGCTTTTGCTGGCCACGGAGGGAGTGCTGATAAGGAAGTTCGAAATGTCGAGGAGGCTGCCACTGTTGGGGATCACAGTGATTATATTCAAACGTATGATAACGAGAGAATCATGGTGATTCAAGATATTGTTGGGCCATTCCTTGGGCATAAAGGAAGTGTCCTACACATCCCCAAACTCTTCTTTTTTGATGCATGTCGAGGGACAGACTGGATGAGTGCTGCCACAGGCAGGGATGCTGAAGAAAATGAAGTTAACTTTCGAATTGACTATGCCAATATTCCCAAGCATGTAGTACCTGCTAAAGACAAATGGATGGGTCTGGTAGCTCAACAACTTCGAGACCCTAAAAATCAGGATGTGTCCCTTGGAGATGTATTGGCCGAAGTGAGGAAGATCATCTATGAACAAAAAAAAACATCTGTGCAGTTACCTGAAACACGGGATAGGCTGGTGACTGGTCCACTCAAGTTGTGGTACAGAAAGGAGCAGTGACAAAGTTATAGTACCTAAACATTGATAGAGCACTAGAACTATGTATAGACTGATTTATAGAAGAACTAGTAACAATATTAATTTTTTTTTATAGAAAACTATATACTATCCAGCTGAATGGGGTTCAGTGCATGCTTATGGATTGGTGAAATCAAGCAATTGAAAGCATTTTTATTTTAAAGAATGTATGATTGTGGTTGGAATTAGGGACATATACTATGTGTCCCTAATTTCAATTAAATGCTCTAAAGAGCTGATGCATGAACTGCTACATTGTAGAGCATATAAAACTAGATCGAGCACTAAAAATATAGCATGTAGTTGAGAAGCCGTTTTCTTTCTTCGCCACTCCCTAAAATGCAGAAATATGCAGAGTTCTGTTTTCGTTTCTTTTTGAACACAAGCACATTCCACGTCTCAGACTCCCCTTGATATATAATGCTTCTTGTCAGTAATTGGGGCAAGCGTGAGCGAGCCCTACATTGATGATGTGAATGGCTGGCTGTCCGTCCGTCTGTCTGTCCGTCGGACTACCCTGTTTGCGCATGGGCGAAATCACGTGACTTGTAGTTCAGCTGGGGCGAAGACAACGGGAACGGGATGAGAAACACCTGGTGTATGGTTTCCGTATGTGCATAACGGAGATTTCTGCCAGTGGCGTAGCTACGGTAGGGCCAGGTAGGGCCTGTGCCCTACCAAAAATCTCTGCAAACATTGCCGGATGCATCGAATTTCGCGCGCATTCGTACTCACTGCGCTATTTGCGCCGCCGCGCCGCGCGTGGTAATATATGAATGAGCAGCCAGCTGATCTCCGAGAGCATGCCATGTACCGTGTCTACTGCCTGTAGTCGACAGTTAACTTTTCCAGTGCTCTAGTTCAGACTGTAAAGATGATGATGGCTACCCTGGCGTGTGAGATTGTCGCCGAGGCCAGATGAAGATCATTTTTCGTATTTTTGTAACAGAAAAGTAAGTAGCGTTGTTTATTGCACCAAAAACAGTCTGAACTTCAGATCGAAGGCCTAAAATTTAAATTCTCCAGGGGGAGCCCCCTAGGGTCGGTTTATATATATAAGTGTACGCCCGCACAATTTGCTACGACGTGCCCTACCATACAGCATTCCCTGGCCACGCCACTGTTTCTGCACATCGCGATCGTACGTAAACCAATTGGGTTGCGAGTACCACTTGGAGGTCGTGACGGTGGAATAGCTCTCGTCGCTCTCCAGACCAAGATGGCTGTGGCTCAGGTTGCTAAGAAACAGGAACCTCAGTCACCACCTCCCACCTTCCCCACTCCACCAAGTACCAGTGGCACACCTCAGGACCCCTTGGGACTGGAGGAGAGTATATTAACCCTCTGTGCACGGAATTCCAAGGGTATTACAAGAATTGATGATGAGAAGAGAATGAGAGCACTTCAGAGGTTGCTGTCACAGGTGGGTGTGGTCTCTATATAACATGATTTTTTCATATTTCTCCCTCTCCCTCATGATTTCTCCCACTCCCACTTCTGCCTCTCCTGTTCCCTCACTCTCCCTCTCCCCTCTCCCTCTCCTCTTGCTCACAACTTCCACCATTCCTTCCTCCTCTACTCCAGGGTAATATAGAGCTACTAAAACAAGGACATACACTTCTGTACAAGTTGACGCCCACGTCTTCAGCACCTAGATATTGAAGACCTGCACACACACACACACACACACACACACACACACACACACACACACACACACACACACCTGCACACCCTCTACAGTGAAATGAGGACACCTCTCTAATAGGGACACATCTTCAGGTCCTAACTCCATTGAAGCCTGTACATACCACCCTCTGAAATGAGGACACCTCTCTAATAGGGACACATCTTCAGGTCCCAACTCTATTGAAGCCTGTACCTACTAGCCTCCGAAATGAGGACACCACTTTAACCCCAAACAGTCATCAATGTATATCATTGGAAGTCTGGTGCCTTCCCTTAAGAAACACATAATTATCGACCTGTTCGTAGAATGTCGTAGAATATGTGGATTGCGTAATCTGTGGTTCTGCCCCCTGGCATATTGAAGGACAAAACCCCAGGGAACCTCAGGGACCAAAAGTCTCGTCCATAGTGATAGTGAGAGTAAGAGGGTGGTATGTACAGGCTTCAAGGTGTTAAGACCTGAAGATGTGTCCCTATTAGAGAGGTGTCCTTATATCATCTTATCCTTTCTCAAATCTCCCCTCAGGCTAGAGTGAGGTGTCTCGAGGCCCCTTCAGAGAGGTTCCAGACTGACTATCAGACAATACCCAGGCAGTCAGTTTCACACCTGATGAGCTGGTGGAGGAGATATAGAAACACGTTCCAAACTTCATTGTAGAATACAGACCAGATGAGAGACAAGAGATTGGTAGGTGTGGCTTAGTGATTAGTGGGTGGGGGTTATAAATGTGGTTGTGTTCTTGTTTGTGACACAACAGTAATGCAATTCAGATGTTTTGACTGCATGTGGTGGTACTTATCACCTAGATAAGATAGTTGGTATTCAGTTTGTCTCCATCCACCCCTTCCAGTGCTACTGTCTCCCTCCCTCCCTCTCATTCTTACACCATTATCCCTCACCCTGCTTCTCCCTCCACCTCTCCCTATACTGTCTCTCTTACCTCCCTTCTTCCCCCTCTCTTCACCCTCTCCCTTTCTCCCTCCTTTCCCTCCCTCCCGTCCTCCCTCCCTCCCTTTCTCTCCAGCTGACAGCTGGCCTGACACTCTAATAGACACTCCTACAAGATCAGTCTCCTCAATATGACCTGTCCAAGATATGATAAGAAATTAGGAAATATATAGAGACATATATATATATATATATATATAGACACAAACTGAACAGATTTAACCATGATGATTATTATATGTGTGATAAATAGTTTTGTTTATATGGTGCACTTTCCCTTACTGGTTGGTTTATGAACATTGGTCACATATACGTTTCTGAATATCCCCCATGAATGTTACATATATACATTCCTGGTACATGTATATATAGTTGGGCGAGCGCAGCGAGCCCATACTAATGAACTCAATGGCAATTTTGTTTGTATGTATGTATGTTTATATGTCATCAACCGACCGCGGTCAGTGCGCATGCATCCCCGCGCAACGCGCAAACGTAGCCGGCCTTGCCTCTTCTGCTCGTTGCGCTCGCCCACAAATGCTTTGCATTCTCCTAGTTTATGTGTGCATACTATCCCTCACGAGCGCTCGCGGGTGGGTGGTTGATCTCTCGGATCCTTCACGTAATTAACCCTCGGCGAGAATTGTGTGTGTGTCCTCGAATGAGTGATCATGCTATAAACTATAAAAAAAAACTACATACTCAGTGGCATACGATGTGGGGATTTGTCTGAAACGACTGCGTTCAAGAGTTATGGCGTGAAACACAAGCGAAAGAGCCAATATGCTAATCACTCTGGCTTACCCGCGATCAGTTTTTCCTGTTCTATGTACAGCGAAGCACCGGAGGTTACTGCATGAGGGATTACAAGCATGCATACTGCTCTGGTCAAAGCTGTAGCGCTTCCAGCAGTGTAGATGCAGTACAGAGCCACTAGTTAGCCTATTACGCGCACACTCGCGAACGCGAGGCGGAGTGTACTTTTTGCGCATGCGCACCGCCGAGGTTCCGCACACCTCATCTCACAAGAGAATGTTAATTTTTTGTCAATGAATAACTATATAAAGTACGGCGCTAACTGAAGATTGCTCAGTGAAGGCCGAAGGACGCAGTTCTGCCAGTACAGCTCATTAACCCTCCGCGCATGCGCAGGAGGGTTACGGTAGTTGGGTCTGTGTGTGTGTGTGTGTGTGTGTGTGTGTGTGTGTGTGTGTGTGTGTGTGTGTGTGTGTGTGTGTGTGTGTGTGTGTGTGTGTGTGTGTGCGTGTCTGTCTGTCTGTCTGTCTGTTAAGTCACATCTCACCTCAGGAGCGTCTGTTCGTCCTCAAAATCCTGTCACGTACCCAGCGGGCAACGGAAGTCAAAAAATTTGTGGGGTTTTCTCTGAAACCGCTCGGTTTCAGAGATCCAGCACTGCTCCGTTGAAAGCCATATGTACAGTTCCTGCGGAAAGCGCGCATGCGTATTTAACCACGCCTACGTGGTTAAGCGGCCTGCGTGGAATGAGTTTAGTTTCGTGAGTTGCCATTCATTATCATTAGTCTCATGGCGCCGAGGGTTCTGCACTTTAGTGCATTCATATTAGTGGAGGATGGACGAAGGTAAGGTGTCTAATAAAACAGCGCACGTACCTCTCTCAAATAGGGTGCACAATAATTCTCACAGTATTAATATAATTGGTGTAGCTTCTTCCATATACACGTATGGCATAAATTTGTAAGCTTTGCTAAAGTGAAGATGGAAGATAGTATGTTAAGAGAGCAGCTGAGAGGGAGGATGGTGTCCCTTAGAGTAGAGGGAGGATGGTACGTTAACAGAACAGAGTGAGGATGGTGTGCCCAGGGAGGATGGTGTTAGATTAGAAATGCTTTAGAGTAGAAGGAGAATGGTGTGTTTCTAGGGTCGAGAGAATGATGTGTTGTACAGTAGAGGGAGAATGGTGTGTGTTAAATTGAGTAGAGAGAGGGTGATGTAGAGAGTGAAGAAACCTAAATGCCGAAGAAAAATCAGAAGCAAACAATAGCTCTTACACTGTGTGCTGATAGACCTTGTCATGTGCTCCTAATTTATAGACTAGGTATATTTTGATTGATCTAGTGCCTAAGTACTTTCCAACCAATGTTAAATGGTGCTTGCATGGTGATTAACAAGATATTCAATGATGTACATGTATAAGTTTAACCTTTTCAGCTAGTCTCCTTAATTTGCCCTTTACAGTCCTCTGTGTGTATGCTTAAATCCCCTTTACAGTCCTCTGTGTGTATGCTTACAGTAAGCATATAAATAATAGATAATGTGCATTTGGAGTTCAATACATGATTTATGGGAACAAGGGGTGTGGACAAGAGACTCATACAGCACGAGACAGCCTGAGTTCCCATAACTCACGTATTGAACGACAGAAACGCACATTATGTGTTTTATTGTGACTCGTTATAGGTTTAAGGGTCTACGGTCCAAAGAAGACTACACTTAGTGAGTATGGACCCTCAGACCAGAGCAGAGCCTCTAAATTGTGCAAAGAACGATAAACAACGTACATCGTGTGACTTACACTTAGGTTGGCAGCTATAGAGCTTTCTGTGTACACAGTTTAGTGAGAGTTCTTAGCGATGAACTTTGTATGCACGGGTCAACGTGAGGTCTCATGGGTAAGCTTTGCCACACTTCCAGAGCTCACTAGGATGCTTTTACGAGACAATGAAGCTCATTAGAAGGTATATAACTCTAGTTTCAATCACAGCATGCTGTACGGAATTATTGACCAGCCAATATCTGCCCATACTGCACACTACCGGAATACGTTAATTAAAGAACGGGCGGAACCTTTGATCTACCCATGCAAGTCACAATAAATGTGTCATATAGCTCAATGTTTCACACCATCCTCCCTCTACTTTACTGGTTCAATGTAAGTGTGTGTGTCATATCTCGGACTATAAGGGTCATCCAGTGCGGCTTCATTAGCTTCTTTACAGAACTATTGCATATGCTAATCTGGTTGAGTCAAATCATATCTGGTGTGTGTGCTCTGTAAACTGAGTGTATGTGTGGCTTAGTTTATGTATGTTCTCACCATTCTCTCTCTCTCTTCCTCCCTCCCTCCACAGCTACAGTTACATCGTATCCTGGCACAGCAGTAGACTCATTCCAACCTGAGAATGTATGTATCAGTAAGACAGCTGTATTGTGTGGTGTCCATGGGAATAGTAAACTACTCACTTGGTGGACATCAAATAACTCTGCTGTAGACTGGGTCCCAGTTCTTCCTGTGCATTTGTTGCGTGGCAGATTCACATTTAAGATTGGGGAAAGCAATATAGATGATGCCTGACCAAGTGGCACCATGTGTGTACATGTATCATATGAGACACAAACTTCAGTGTTAACGATGCAAGTGTGTACATGCATGGCCTACACAGTCCACACACGCACAGCATAGACATCGTACTAGCTGGTATTTAGTGCAGTATAGATGTAGAACAATGTGATCTCCAATCTAATACCCGTGCAATTGCCTCAGACTACATGCATATATATCTTATTGTTAAAACCACAGAAGAGTGAATTTAGAGTTGCTTTCCTGTTGAAAATGTTATAGAACAACTAAATACCTTCATTACATAGTAATATATAATGACATAGAATTACTGTACTTGTGCATGTACATGTAATTATGCATGTATGTAGCCTCAGGAAAGTGTTCTTACACAGAGACAACACTATATTGTCACTACTAAGTGAATGCATATGGGGTGAGTGTGAGCTGATATTAGCATGCCAGCTGCATAGTGCACTGCATGCACACACGCCGGTGACATACTATAACTTAGCTTTGGTTCCCAGGCCTTCCCCGTTACGTGCGTAATTGTGCGCGTTTTGATTTTGCAGGGGAGGGAAACATTAAAAATTGGGGAAGGCCTGGGATTCATGTGAGGGTAGACATTGGGTAGATGCGCTAGTGCACGCCGCTGTTGACTTCAATCACAAGTTTGTATATTCTCGCGAGAGCTGAGACGTTCAACGTACGTTGCTTGTGAATATGTAATATATATATATATGCTACACTTCACATTGGTGTAAATCTAGCTCTATTCTCGAGTGAGAAACTTAGGTAGTGACTTCGAGGTCAACGGGGCACGTGCTACGCGTCACTCACGTGAGGTTTCATCCCAGGCCTTCATATTCACACACACATACCTTAGACCTTAGAACCCATCTAATAGATGATAGTGGTCCTTGAGTAACACCCTGAATAAAGTGACAGGGGGAGAATCACTGGAGGAGGATATGCACTGGAGTCCAGCTGGTACACTGCAGAAGCCTCGGTGTCTTGTTAAGTCTCCTATATGTCTGAATATTCTTCCACATGCACAGTGGTAAGCAACAGGCTCATCTGCTGCTGATTTATTGGTAGTTGAGCCAGTGCTGCGCCTGGCTTGGTGTCCAAATGAGCGACCGTATTGGCAGGGTTAGGCTCTGTCTTCATTGTTAACTCTGTTGGCTGTATAACTCAGACACACACACACCCTCACACACACACACACACACACACACACACACACACACACACACACACACACACACACACACACACACACACACACACACACACACACACACTTGATTACTCTGTCTTTTACTCTATCGTTTACAAGTGCAGAGGAGGATTGTGTACCTTGCTTTAGAGTAGATGGATGGTGTGCCTTAGAGTATATCACTGTAAAAAAGTATGGTAATTTTAACCTCTCTGTGGTTATCACCATAAAATATTTTAACCACTTAGTGGTTATCACAGTTGCAATATATGGAATACTACAGCCTACTGTATGATATAAGTTTTGTGGTCTCAATATAAAGTTCATGAGAAAATTACCTGCTAATCATTAATGATTGGGTGTTGTTATAATGCTTTGGACTGTGCCAATTTGACATCCCTGGGTAATGTTTTCTGGCACTACTAGAGGCAGTTACTGTCAAGATTGTTTGCAATTTTTAATCTACTTCATTTTCAATACACAAACGTTGTGGAATTTAGTTGTGAAAAGTGAGTTGATTGCTTGTAATTCCTGACCTTATTTTTTGCTGCTTTATTTTCAACAAAAACCTTGGCTCTCAAAATAAGGATGGTTTGCAATTTTCATTTTAATACACAAAACCTTTGTTTTCATTCTTTGCAATGCTTTGACACTTCATTTTCAACACAAAAACTTAGTTGTCAAAAGTGAGTTGGTTGCTTGTAATTCCTTACCTAACAAGAAAGGGATATACAAAAACAGTTGGTAGTTTTAGCTAATGCACAGGAAAATCATTGCATACCTTATCATTACTTCGCACCTCATTTTCAACATATGAATGACGTGCAGATAAATTGACAGTCCCTGTACCATCAAGATAAAGTTGATAATGGCAGATGGTGCATTATATTCCTTCCCATATGGATCTTGCCACGTATCATTAACCCTTGGCGTGCATGCACAGCGGTACTTGGGACATCAAGTGTTCCGTTTGTTGAGGCACTTTATTTTTCATACAGGGAAAGGTTTGCTATCAATTTACAACTGTGACCACAGAGTGGTTAAAGTGACCTTTATTTTTTGCAGTGATATATAGAGGGAGGTTTTAAATACATGTGTGTATATAGAAACTAAAGTAAATTGTAATATATAGTTTAGCTAATAGAGAAAATATCTATTCAACACAAAACGTTTTGACTTTTTAGCCTTCATCAGGTGTGTAGGAAGTAGGTTTGTTATTGTTAGGTTACCTACTTGATTCGTATATAGACCCTGTACTTTTGACCATCCCTTCTCACAGCACATTGTACATTGTAAAATTTTCCCCTTCTTCTTCAGGTATTAGTGATGAGAGAGTTCAGCAACTGATTGATGAGGCACTGGGGAAGGGCATTCTGAAACAAAGAGATATTGTGTCTACTATGACAGGTCTCACTGGCTCTGGCAAGACCTGGCTCTCTGTTTGGTAAAGACCCACCAGACCTCTACACTAGTACAGGCCTTGCTGAGAAGTCAGAACGAGGTCTATTCCATCATATCGGTAATGTGTCCTTCAAGCTTCTCTCCGATAAAGATATCCTTAAGTTCCTTGCCCCTCTTATCCAAGCAGGAATGACTGAGGCTAATGTGGTCTCCCTTGCTAGCAGTCTTCTTGGTATAGATGCATCAACCAGCAATCCACCACCCTACCTGAGGAAAGAGCCAGCATTCCCTCCTTGCCTTCTCCTAGTTCCAAGCCTCAGTCCTTGCCAGAGGAGAGCCCCACTAGCCAAGAAATGGTCAGGTTGGTCAAAGAAGCAAATACCTCTAAGAAAGAAATGGTACTGGAGCTAATTCACATGATCGACACAGGAGGCCAGCCAGAGTTCATGGAAAGGATGCCATGCCTTATCAACAATGCCAACCTTGCGGTGTTGGTAGTAAACCTGCTGTATCGTCTTGATGAGTGCCCTCCTGTACGGCACGGCCTATAAGCGAGAGATGCCATCACAGTACAGCACTCGACAGATGATTAAGAAACTTGCTGCCACTTTGCAGGCAAAAAGGTCCTCTCACAAGAAAGGCAGCCTCTTTCATATCCTTGTAGTGGCAACACACCGAGATCGTGTGAAAGGTGACCTGAAGGCTCGAGTAGATGCTCTTAACCGAGAACTGAGGGACTCCTTGCTTCCAACCTACAGAGATAAGCTCATTACATACTCCAAACGCCAAATTGCCTTTGTTCTCAATTTGAAAGATCCAGATGATGACGATAAAATGGCACTTGAGATGATTAGGTCAAAGGTTAGCGACAAAGCACATGCTTTGGGAAAGGTTATTGATTTTCCAGGCTCCTTCTTTATGTATGAGCAAGACCTCCTCAAATATGCTGCAAAGAAAGGGAGGGATGTTCTGAGTTTAGAAGAGTGTCTAGATGTTAGAGCCAGGCTGAAGATGGAAGGTGAAGTAGTGCAAGCTGCTCTTGTCTTCTTCCACCGCAACAACACCTTCCTTTACTTTAGAGAAGTGCTTCTAAATCTTGTCTTTGTCAGGCCCCAAGTTCCACTTGATTTTGTCAATGCAGTTGTCCTCTTTAGCTACAAAATAAATGATGGGTGTACTCATGGCTTTCTTGCACATATTGCAGATTCTCTGGAAAATGGTATCATCACAAAAGAAATGCTGAGTTGTGATGAGTTCTCCGCTTGCTTTGTTCCTGGCCTGTATGGGCCTCGTCAGGCAATTGAGCTTTCCTGCCACACCTTCACATTAGCTCCACTGAGTCGTAAGAAATGGAGTGAGCCAAGCACAAAATCACCACAGCCTATCACTGTGTCTGATAACAAGAAGGATCGATATCTGATGATGTGCTTGTTGCCACCCATTCCTGATGAGGAACTTTGCAAGTACATTCCATCTTCCTCTAAGATGTTAACACTAGTTGTAAAGTTTACAGATGACTGTGTGCGAAAAAGACAATTTACCAGAATGCCTTTATCATGATATTGCTTCTCTCTTTTACCCAACAATTCACCGCAAAATAGTGCTTGTTGACACATCCGATCATATTGAGGTTCATGTCAGTAAAGATGCAAACTGTGATGACATTTCTGAGCTTCGTAAGGAAGTCTTTGGAGCCATTATAAAGGTATTTGACGTTATGCATATCACTGACTCCGTATCACCAGCAGTCTTGTGCCCCTGCGAAGGAGTGGATCGACCCCATACAGCTTCTCTTGGGGAAGTACATTCCAAAAAGTATCTTCTCTGCTCAGAATCAGAATGGAGGGAGAAACCTCAAGACAAATACGCCATTTGGTTTGGTGACAAAGCATCTCAGACTGGTGAGCTTATCACTTATTACATGTTTCTCAGGTGGTATTATTTATCTAAGCTTGTGATTTTGTGTTGAAATACCCTCTACTTATGTGCATGATCTCAGTTTATTAATGCACCAAGGGTTTGCACTTCAACACTTTCAATTCTGCATGACTAGTGTATATGTTCACTATAAAATTAATTTTGTTGTTTTTGTGGCATGCGTTTCATTCCATCACTTCATTCCCAGTATCCTCACGCCCCCCAAACTTTCATTTTAATACAATGGTCCTGAAATGTGCTCTACACCAATGGGAGTTAAATAGCATTCTCTTAGTTTAGACTTTTCATTAACCCTCAGCGCACATGCGCAGCGAGGGTTACTGTACTTGGTTTGTGTGTCAGTGTGTGTGTGTGTGTGTGTGTGTGTGTGTGTGTGTGTGTGTGTGTGTGTGTGTGTGTGAACGACTATTCTCGTGCTACAGGCTACAAGAGGACCATTGAGCGATACCAACGGCCTCAGCGCTACGGGGGCTTGAAAAATAATGTTGCGATTTTGCTAAAACGACGGCAGATATGGCCTGAAAACAAGCGAAAAAGCCAATTGTTAATTAGTACCGGTGTAATAGTGAATATTGTCCCCCCCAAAAGTTGTCCCCCCGGACATTATTCCCTAGTGAATACTGTCCCCCCGGACATTATTCACTAGTGAATAATGTCCCCCTAGGACAATATTCACTAGTGAATATTGTCCCCCTTGGTGAATAATGTCCCCCACAAGATTCCTTCTTAAAACAACTGTAGTTCATCTTCTACGACATTTCTGATAGGGGGGACATTATTCACCAGTGAATAATGTCCCCCCTAAAACGCAGCTGGGTGATCGATAGCCTCGTACAAGGCCGCGTGGGGGAGGGGACGAGGCTGTAGCGGCTCACACTGAGAGGTATGTAAACTCTAACCACTAGCCCTAAACTGATCATAGCTCTGCTATTTAGGGCTGGTGATAAGCGTTTACATACCTCGGTCAGCTACGTGGCCTCGCCTCCTCCCCCAGGCGGCCTGGGTACGAGGTAGCGCATGGATTTCCAAGTGCCTTAGCCTTGCCTTTAAGATGTTATATGTGTTTTTGTGTTGTTATACACATTGAGAGGGAGAATATATAATGTGCTGTTGCGATTCGCTTGCTAACGTCGTGTGAGTGCTGGCGCGATATTGAATACTTCTGGGAGGGGACAGTATTCGCTAGTGAATACTGTCCCCCCACCATAAAATTACCACGTTTGATATCTTGGAAGGCTTTCAGAGCTTTCTACGATGGGGGACATTATTCACTGAGGGGGGACATTATTCACTAGTGAATAATGTCCGGGGGGACAAGATTCACTAGTGAATAATGTCCGGGGGGACAGTATTCACGGGGGGACAGTATTCACTCCGACACCGGTGTAATAGTGAATATTGTCCCCCCCAAAAGTTGTCCCCCCGGACATTATTCACTAGTGAATACTGTCCCCCTGGACATTATTCACTAGTGAATAATGTCCCCCTAGGACAATATTCACTAGTGAATATTGTCCCCCTTGGTGGATAATGTCCCCCACAAGATTCCTTCTTAAAACAACTGTAGTTCATCTCCTACGACATTTCTGATAGGGGGGACATTATTCATCGGTGAATAATGTCCCCCCTAAATGCAGCTGGCTGATCGATAGCCTCGTACAAGGCCGCGTGGGGGAGGGGACGAGGCTGTAGCGGCTCACACTGAGAGGTATGTAAACTCTAACCACTAGCCCTAAACTGATCATAGCTCTGCTTTTTAGGGCTAGTGATAAGCGTTTACATACCTCGGTCAGCTACGTGGCCTCGCCTCCTCCCCCAGGCGGCCTGGGTACGAGGTAGCGCATGGATTTCCAAGTGCCTTAGCCTTGCCTTTAATTTTAGATGTTTTATGTGTTTTTGTGTTGTTATACACATCGAGAGAGAGAATAAAATAATGTGCTGTTGCGATTCGCTTGCTAACGTCGTGTGAGTGCTGGCGCGATATTGAGTACTTCTGGGAGGAGGACAGTATTCGCTAGTGAATACTGTTCCCCCACCATAAAATTACCACGTTTGATATCTTGGAGGCTTTCAGAGCTTTCTACGATGGGGGACATTATTCACTGAGGGGGGACATTATTCACTGGGGACATTATTCACTAGTGAATAATGTCTGGGGGGACAATATTCACTAGTGAATAATGTCCGGGGGGACAGTATTCACGGGGGGACAGTATTCACTCCGACACCGGCTTATCTCGACTACTTTTTGCTCGGTTCACGCACCGTGGAGGCATCAGAAGTTTCACTTTAGATCGCTGGCTAAAGATCCACAGCTGAGACGATCGCGCGCCAACGCGACACTCCACCCATCAAATTTACTCGCCCGCATAAAGAGACTATAATTATGTGCACCACGCAGCAATGCTCGGCGCACTTTTTCATCAACCTTGGATGCATATATGCAGCTTCTATAACAGTTTTTGCGTAGTCAACTGAAGTGAGCGTTTGCAGGGACCTTATTGCTCTAAAATTGCATCAGAAACGATCTCAGAAGGTCTAGAAATTTAAATTTTCCTGGGGGAGCATGCCCTCAGACCCCCCTATGTGGCACACACACCCCATATGTAACCTACCCCTTCAACAACTTGCGTACGGGCCTGTAAAGGCTATGGTTAACTCAATCATCGTTTCATGGATGATTTGAAATGATGAGGAAAACACAATTCCTCAGTGTAAGTCCCACACAGTCTATGCTATAATTATGGTATTACAGTGACAAATAGAACTGCCTTTTCCTGTGAAAACATATGTAACTATGCAGAAGATTTCTTAAAATAGTCCTGTTTTGCTGTGCTGAGGTAAGCATGCATGCTGCTGGGTTGTTGGCAGTGAGGATACTGATAACAAATAGATGCAGGTATGAAACTCATGCAACAAACAGTTACTATAAACAAATCAATGATATATTATAATAATAAACCATGATTTTATAACAGTTTTTCAAGAAAGAAAATTCAATTTGGAAGAGAAACGAGGCCTTGCAATACTAGTCACTTGTCATTACCAGGATACACTGACACAAACAGAGGAAGATGCAAAAGAGATAAAACAAATGTTTACACAGTTTGATTACAATATCCATCAATTGCCAAGTGAAGAAGTCACCTCGTCTAACATCAAACAATTAGTGCAGCAAGTAGAAAATTATCTGAGTTCTTACAAAGGATCTGCTATTAATCCTGACAAGAATGAAAAGGCTATAATTTTTGCTTTCTCTGGACATGGAGCTGAAAATCAAATCAAAACCAATGATGGGGAGCTGTTCCCCTTGCAAGACATTGTAAGACCACTTGTCAACCCTCGATTTGTACAAGCTGATCCAATTCCCAAACTCTTCTTTATTGATGCATGTCGAGGTAGTTTGAGAGTAAAAAATGATACGAGTCTTATGGCTATTAAAGGGAATTACAGTATTGAATATGCCACCATTGAAGGTCAGTCAGCAGCTGCCCTTGGTCCTCAAAGTGCATGGATGCCTGTGCTAGCTAGTACGTTCAGAAGGAGAGATGACTCATACCAAAATGTAATCGCAGAAATAAGGAAACAGGTGGCCAGAGAAGGGTATCAGCAAGCTCAGTCGCTACGCAACCTGACTACAGGCATATTCAAACTCTACTATATGCCAAAGCAGTGTAGTAGTTAGATCTTTTGAAACTGGTTGATACATGTAGTACTATCATCTATGATATATCATACATGTGTGTGATTTTTCAGGCATTTGAAGGAAATTGTATATATACCTAAATTGTAAACAATTAAAGCATGATTGAAGTCAATGCAACTGCAAGTGGGCGTTACTAACTCTCGGCATGCATGCACTGCGATGGTAACGGCAGCGAAGGTAATGGTACTATAACAAATGTTGGCTGACCGAGTGCTGCGTGAAGCTAATTTGTTTTTTTGTATGTTTGCATGTAATAGTAGGGGTAGGGAGGGCTATACACACATGCACTGACTGTTTTGGACTTGTTCTGTAAACATCTCGCTGCATGCAATCTATACCACTGCAAAAATGGGTGTGGTTATTTTGACCACCAAGTGTGGTAACCTCAGTTGCATTATGTTCTAAAATACGACTCAGTAACAGAATGTGCAAATTAGAGATAACTGTATGCATAAACAATCACTTCAAGAGACCCACAGCAGTAAAGCCAAGTGGGATATCCCTCGCACACCTTTTGTACACTCTTGTGCACCCTCCCAGAAATGAACTCAGTTCATTTCTGGGAGGGTGCACAAGAGTTTCCAAGAGGTGTGCATTAGTGTCCCAGTCGACCAATCTGTATACTTTACTGCTGTGAGATGCTGAGAAAAGCAAGGCAACAACAACAGAACAGAGAGGCAAAGCAACACAACACAACTTGCCTGAAACAGTCATTTTTTAGAGAAATATTGGTTGCCTCGGGTGGAACTGAACCCATGACCATCAACTTTCCAGGCGATGCTCTTACCAACTGAGCTACCAAGGCAGCTCAGCTAGCTGGGCTGAATCCTGTATACAAATCAGAAAGCATCTCAACCTGATAAACACAGGTGAACTCAAACTTATGCCCAAGTGTGAAGGAAAAACTACATGTCTGAGTTGAGTTACTATACTTTGATGTCCCATTAGTTACAGATGTATTGGCTATGCTTAACTCATTCCATAAACAATTAGAAATGATGAGGAATACACATTGCAATAATTCCTTGGTGGAAATCCTACACAGACATATCTGTCAAGTGAAACAATAATTGATCTTTTCTGTGAAACATGCAACTGAGGTAGCCATAAAGTCTAAATAACATTTTTTACTATGTATGTGAAATCTGTGTGGAAGAGACCTATATATCCTCACACACAACGAGTCAATCTTCAATATGAACTCTATTATAGCTGAGTGTTGCACTAATTTCATTTTTTCTCTTAGAGTTCAAACTGGAGTCCACACGAGGCATTGCAATACTAGTCACTTGTGACTATAGAGGTAAATATGGTTTGCATTTACCTGCTACTAACACGGATGGTGATGAAATGAGAAAAACATTTGAGCAGTTGGGCTACGATATCCATGAAAGACAGAATGAAAATGCAACAGAATCTGAAATCATCAATCTACTTACAGCTCTCAATGAATATCTAATTGCGGTATGTGATACAAAACTAAAAAACTCAGATGGTAGTGAAAAGGTCATTGCATTTTCTTTCTCTGGACATGGAGGACCAGATGATGAGGAAGACAAGGATTCAGTGTCTCTGTTAACCTATGACCAAAAGAAGCTCTCTTTGAAGGGAGACATAATGAGGCATGTCCTTGGTATTAAGCGTGTTCTTGAAATTCCCAAACTCTTCTTTATTGATGCAAGTCGTGGACTCCAAACCAAAACGACAATTAGGAAAGCTGCCATCGAAGATGAAGGAAACTATCGTATTGACTATTCCACTATTCCAGGCCATGTAGCATGTAGTGGTTGGATGACTGAGCTAGCTTGCAAACTACGTGATGAGAAGATGCTATCACTTCAGAACGTGGTGGCCATTGTGAAGAAGAATGTACAGGAAGGAGGAAAGCAGTGTGAGTCAATTGATTGCTTAACCACTGGCCCACTCTACCTCCACCCTAAGTGATCAGAGAAACAATTTTGTGTCAATATTATTATATATATAAAGCCTTTTCTGTCTTCAAGATAATTATGTAACAAACTAAATATGCAATAATTCTCTATTTTGTTTCTTTTTGAACACAAGCACATTCCACGTCTCAGCAATGATATCTGATCTCTGTTTATTAATTCATGCTATTCCATAAGGTGGATATAGTTATAATGCTTCCTTTATCAGTAGTAATATAGTCATTATCTCGAGCCTGGTCATAGCAAGGCATGCGTGGTAAGTGCGACTGACTTGTCAAGCGACCTCCAACTCACTGTACATGTGAAGAGGTGGGGCTCGGACTGCGCAGTGATTCCATTCAGAATGGGAACCAATTGGGTTACTAGTACCACTTGGAGTGACCTAGCTGCCGCAGAATAGCTCTCTCGTCGCTCTCCAGATCAACATAGCTGTGGCTCAGGTCTCTATGTGGATGTCATGATAAGAGAAATTAGAGAGACTGAGACACAAACTCAGAGCAGATTTTTGTTTATACTTACATGTAGTAGTGTAGTTTCTAGTTTTTTTCAATGATGTATACAATAACATAAATGCTGCATACAGAATAAATGGTTGGCTATGCACTCACGTGGTCACATGTGGCATCACTGCCAAACCTTTGCAGGGTCATGATCACGTAACCATGCAGTTGCCAGCCTGGCTCCTGCCAAGGCATTACTAAGTATAGAGAACACTTAGAACCAGAGTTAAGTGTTAAATATATATGTACTTTTTTTTTTTTTATATAGACATGGTGGCAGTACATACAAAGAAACCCCACAAAGTGGGGTGGACTAGACAGGAGCCAGAACTACTGAACAAGCAATAACATACATGTACGTGATACAGCAACAAAGAAAAGATATAACAGACCATGACAAAATAATAAATAAATAAATATATGTGCAAAATTAGGCATACAAAAAAAAAAAAAAAAAAAAAGGAGGATAGTCATAACAGACCGTCTATGGAAGGAGCCCGAGTGGGGCACCGACGAATCCAAAGGTCAGCATTGCCCCTCCAGAGAGAGATGGCACATCTCTGGAATAGGTGGCGGGTACATTCCGTGGGGGAGATCCCAAGTCGCTGGCCCATGAGACGGCTGATGGCTGCGATAGTAGAAGATGCTTCATCACTCCAACCGCCTAGAGACTCTACCACCAGTGGAATGAAGGTGACTCCAGCAGAACGACATGCCTCAGCATGGGCAGCTAATTTCCTCTCTTCACCAACTAAGAGGGCATGCCCTTGAATAGTGGCAGCACCCTGAACAGTCAATTGTTGCAGGGTAGAGATAACTGTCACGTCCAAGGCAGCGGGTCGACCCCTCTTCCAACAGGGGAGGAAGATGTCTGCTGGGCGACTACGGGATTCGGGAATCAAAGATGGCACCTCTCTTCTTGGCGCAAGAGCAGCGGACTGAGCAGCTGAAAAGATTGCATCACGAAGAGAGTCATGTCGGTAAATTCTGTCCCCATTCCCACCACAACCAACCTGATGGTCACCAAAAGGGTCAGCATCAACTTGACACACTGGGCACCTACCATTATCCCCAGACATACGCAATCCCAACCAATATTGTAAACACAAACGAAACTCACGATCCCGGAGATGAAGGCCAAGGGCAGATGATGGAACCACAACCAGCCAGTCCCCAGCATGCCGAATAGCAGAAGATAGGGCCAGAGCCTTAGAACGACCATCAGGGGCGCTGGCCAGAAGGGCTGAGTAAGATGCTTCATCAATTGCACGGGAGAGGCATCGCTGAGAAAGGGGTATGTCAATGTCGTGAACCGAGCTCCACTCTGCCCTCTCCGCTGCTTTGGCTAGAACTGAAACCGCACTTGAGAGGTGTGATGGTTGGTTAGGGGGACGACTGAGAATCTTTAGGATGAGGGGCTTGGATTGATAGAAAGAGCCAATGTATGCAGCAGGGGCGTGTAGAGAGCCCCGACGAAGATTTAAACCGCCGAGGGAAGGAGGAAGAGAAGCTTTGAGCCAAGCCCAATCAGGCAGGGGACTACCAGTCATATCAGATAGAGCTTCCCTCATGCAGCTGTCATAGACTTCCAAAGCCCTCTCGATAAAGACTGGAGGACAGGTGCGGAGGACATGCATAACTTTAGGAAGGGAAAGGCAGGAGCGAAGAAGGGTGGCCTCCATCTGAGAGTCCTGAAGGTCACACAACTTGGAGAGGATGTCCTGGACCTTACTGACCCTCTTTAAAAAGGTTGCCTCGCAATGGTCAACAGAGCCTAGAGGTGTACCCAACAAGTTGAAACCTCCTGAAACAACAGGGATGTTGGCGAGAGATGGATTATCAACGGGGGTATCAGCTATGGAGTGGATGAGAGACTTGGATCTGTTCAAATGAAGACCCCGAGCAGGGCCCTCATGTTCAATGATGGTGAGAGCGGCAGCGAGATCATCCAGAGAGCCACAGAGGGTACCATCATCTAGATACCAAACATTAACAAGGAGACCTGGAACTTCCTCCTTAATCTTTTCGACAATAGGGTGAAGGGTTAGTGCAAAGCCCAATGGGCCCAAGGGATCACCCTGCTGTACTCCACAGGAACTAAGGATAGACTGCTCACCAAGATGAAGGATGGGTTGAGAGCCATAACAGTTCTCCATCCAGGCAGCCATTGATGGAATACGAGATCTCACTTCACGAAACATAGCTCCACGATCGACCAAGTTAAAGGCGTTGGAAAAGTCCACAAGCAGAGTAAAACGACCCTCCGGAGGGATGCTGCTATCCTCCAACACATCAGCCATTGCATGTACTATGGCTTCACATCCCGCTGGAACACCAACACCTACTTGGAGAGGGGCTAAGACTCTGATGGCCTCAGATCGTACTGCCTTAGCAACACACTTAGAAGTCAAACGACGTAACACCTCACCAACGGCAATGGGGCGTAAACCGCCATCCTTCTTCTTACATGGAAAGAGAGAAGCACCACAAAGGTGAGGGGTGACAGCGGGAGGTGCCACTCCAGCACACAGAAGGTTAATAAGCTTTGTAAGAGAGAGAAGAGCATAATTAGCTCTGTCAGGGGAGGGGCAGAACACAGCCTCCTTGAGGTGGTTTGCACGAAGACCAGATGGACCAGGGGCAGTACCAGCGGGGAAGGACCTCAGAGCTTTGATAACATTAGCTTCAACTACTTCCACTGGGGGAGGTATGGGATCAGAGGGAAACGTGGGTGGAGCTGCACTCGGGTGTTTTTAAGAACCATCTCATTAACCACATCGGTAGAGACCTGAGCAAGGCCACCAGAGGTGAGATACTGCATTGCCTTCCTATACTCCCCATCCTCCACTGCCTGACGGGCACGACTTAAATTAACACGATGAAGAGACTCAGGAGAACATTTGGCCTTATGAGATGAATGACGTTGCTTAAACCGGCTGTCTGCAGCCACAACATCAGATCTTCTTCCCTCTCTCCCTCTCACACCTACCTTTTTTCCTCTTTCGCACACTTCAACTCCCCTCTTCTTTGGAAACATAAGTTGGTTGAAGCTCATGCTCTGCATATTAGTGCATCTCCATATATATGTGGCAGAGACTTACTGTGTGTCCTGCTATACACTATTCCACTAATACTGGTTATGATTATGTGTATAAAATATCACTACCTCTTTCAGCACACACCAGTTACTTTCCTCACCCCTAAAGGAGTTGACAATGGTGTGGTAATTGACTGACTGTTGACCTCATGCCATCTGCAGTGTAAACTGACTATTATGTATTCCTTATTTCTTCCCTCCATCCCTCCCTCCTCCCTCCCACCCTCCTTCCCTCTCACCCCTACCTTTTCCCTCCATCCACTCTGACCTCCAGTCCTCCCTCTTTCCCTGCCTCTTTCCCTCTCTTCTTCCCTCTCTCCCTCTCACACCTACCTTTTTTCCTCTTTCGCACACTTCAACTCCCCTCTTCTTTGGAAACATAAGTTGGTTGAAGCTCATGCTCTGCATATTAGTGCATCTCCAGCCACTTAATTCCACCTAGCAGTCTTCAGACCACGTGATGCAAGCACTAGCTATAAATATTATTGATGAGATTGCAATTGCACCAGTGGTTGTATGGATATACAGCCAGCAAATGCTTGGGATATGCATGCTTGGGTACAAACCATGGTTTTAGATCACTGGATTGTGTGCCACTTCAAACCAATTCCTTTGAGCACTATTTTACTTGGATTCATTTTGTGTTGTGCACAGAATATGACAAGGTTCACTTTAACATGAATAACATTATCACCACCCTCAAGTCAACTCCTGATACCACTGACATGCTAACAGGGATGTACAAACAGAAAGGATGGATGAACATCACTGTGCACCCGACAGAAGATCAACTTGGTTACTCTTGCCTTAGATAGGATCGAATGGACCTCACTGTGAACAGGATTACATCAAGTTAGTTGTGATAGCTGCAATATCTCTCTTCTCTTTATTTGCATAATTACAGTGTATGTCATTTTCTGTAAGAATTGCAACTGAACTCTATTATAATATATGGCAAAACATTTTTTTTTCAGAATGCATGCAATTCTAACAATCAGTGGATATTCTGAACTTGACATGTATCAGTCATGGTGATGTAAGTACGCACCCAATGGCTGAAGAGAACAGACCCTCCTCCAACATGGGAGGCTCTCGTGGCTGTCCTGAGGTCTCGAGTGGTGGGTGAGAAGAACAAAGCTCAGGAATTGGAAGGGAAGTATTGCATTGGCACTCCCCCTCCCTCTGACACGTCTACATCAATGCCAAGTATGACTGTATGTCTCCATTTGTAATTGACATGTCAAAAACCAAATCTTTCAACATTCGATGAACACTTTTCTGAGACAAGGAGAGTTCTACTTGTGAGCCTTTGTAAGCCTATTGGTCCTGACTAGTGATCTCTGTGGCCTGTCTCTTGTATCTAACACACAGTACAGTAGTATTGTGTATATAGGGATTGCTATGGTCTATCCCCATTGAAAACCATATATAATTTTCATCACTTTCACTTTCAGTTTGCTACCTACTGGACTTTAGTGAACATGATTGGCAAGCTGAGCGAGCCCATTTATTCGTGTCAACTACGTTCACAAAAGTCCAACCACAACCACACATCATCAGATAGTGTAGTGGGGTAGAGGGTATGGTACATGGTACATACATGTACATGACAAAACACTACAAGAGATGGCAACAACACAACTGAAAGACAATGCAGCAGAACACAACTCACTTGAAACAGTGTACATAGTACCTATAAGTAGAACAAGTAAATAGGAAATTTGAAAGGAAATAGGGATTGCATAAAAAGGAATGGAGACAAGATCACTGGGAGGCTCAACAATCAGGGATATTGACACTCAGGACAGTGTAAACCATTTCTGCCATGTCACCATTCGAGCTGGGCAATAGTTATGTGAAAAGTTAGTTGCCATGTACATGTACATAACCACAACCACAAATCATCAGATAGTGTTTCTGAGTGCGTGGATCATATGTTTTCTAAGCCTAGAGGCTGTACATTTAACTATTTTCTAAGCTAAAAGGTGGTTGTTTCATTTTTCTAAGCCTAGAGACTGTAGTATGTGTTTTTCTAGCCTGTTACATGTATGTGTACTTTCTTATCAAAGCCTTGGGCTGTTTATGTCATCATTTTGTAATGTTGTGTGAGTTTGGACACTGGGTGTGTGGGGGGAATTGGCATGCCAATAAAAGATCTTCAATCCACCGTCCCAGTTCTCAAGGCTGGACATCTGGTGTCCTTCTCCATTCTATGTATGTTGTGTGTTGTATGTCTTGTGTGTAAAGTTTGGTTTGTTGAGGTTAGTTTTCTGGGTTTCTTTCTATTGCTTCTTGGCTAATGTGCTATACATGTTTTTCCATGTAGTTTTATATAGGTCTACTTGGCAGTTTAGTGTATCACTAAACCGCTAAGTGGGTGTTGTGTAACCAGTTTCTACCACACCATGCATGGGGAAACCAGTTTTGTGCTGAGTGTGCATAGCACACACTACTGACCTCACTCATACACTGCGGAACCACAACCATACACTACTGAACTGCGCACTTACACTGCAGAACTGCCAAACACTGTAATTCTTAGTACTCATATGCTACTAGCGGTGACTTTGATCTTAGCGCTTGAGTGGTACAATTTGTTAAACCCACTGCATTCCTGATATATATAGTTTGTATGGTGGAGGACAGATGATATTTGCTGATAACACGTAATTATACTCATTCTTCCTGCACAGGTACTCTCTCTATGACTGTGCAGTCATAGAGACTAAATTAGTTGGTGTGACAGTAGTCCCGTGATAAACAAGCTTGTGTTAGACTTGTCACCGATACCTACGTACTTTTTCTCTACTCCATTTATAGCTGACAGCAAACCAACACTGCCAAAACTTCTCAACCTTAAGACCTCATCAGGCAGAACTGTCAATATATTGAAGCAGATAGGCACACACTACACCACACTGGGCCCACTGCTACTCAATGATGATAATGGTGCAATTACATACGCCATTGTCAGACAACAACACCACAACGCAGATGAAATCAACCGGGATATTCTGACACGATGGCTAATGGGTCGGGGCAAGTGGCCAGTGACTTGGTCCACTCTCATTAGTGTATTGAAGGATGTGGGACTCACAGAATTAGCTCAAGTAATCCAGGAGGCCCTGACCAGTTCTACACAGTCCTTTGGTGAGACAGTTACTTGTTAATGGGCATATTTTGTCAGTGATGGTACACCACCTCCTCATTCTCTCTTCACAGTCCCTCCCAGGTCTCCCCCTGTACCTGCAGTTCAGCCACCACCAGTCTCTATACATCCTAAACAGAGATCGAGTATGCAGATATCAGGTAATCTATGCACGTACTGTAAGTGACAGTTAATAATATAAATTGCTCATACAATCATGTATAGCCTTGTATTATTGTGAGGGTGAAGAAAGTGTTTGGTATACATATTCAAGGTGTAGACAAGGGGGTAAGAGGGGCGGGGGGGGGGGGGGGGGGGGCTGAAGCCTCGTCCCCCCCCCCCCAATTTTTTGATCATGGTGTAGTTACATTTACCAGAAAAATGTACAAATGCACAATGCACACAATTCATCCTACTACTATTATGAGACACAAAGTCTTTGAATGCCCATCCTTTGAGTCTGATTTATCAACTCTAAACCAGTGTAACAGACTTCTAGACAATCTGGAAGTGCAGCCAACAACAGTGAACAACATGTACATGAGGGCAACACTTGGCAAGTATGAATATCATTAGCCCCACTTATACCCCTGATATTATAGTGTTTGCACATGTACTTAATCACTACAACCTGCATGCATTGTATGGCTATCCGTGCAGTTGGCCATTTTTATTAAACATCATATATGCGTATATAGAATATACACCAAGGGTTTGCACTTCAGTGCTGTTCATTTGCCATGTAGCTGTGTACACAAGTTGGTGTTCTGTAGTAAAGTGTCCGTCTACAATATAATTATGTATATGTACATTTGTAGAAGGACATGGATTGCTCATTCTATAGCATACACATCAAAGTGTCTATGCAAGCAAAAACATAGGCCTACCAACTGTAACGGATTTACCATGATTCTCACAGCTAGATTTAGTGTTGATCTCACAGTCTCATGAGCTAGTAGCACAATCTCGTGGATCCTAATCTGTCTCAATGTCTGAGACTAATTTAAGCTTACAGAGGCTAACCTGCTTCCAGCCCCTTTGTCAGGCCCCATGTTCCTCTTGATTTTGTCAATGCAGTTGTCCTCTTTAGCTACAAAATAAGTGAGGGGGGTGTACTCATAGCATATCTGCCAGTATTGTAGATTCTCTGGAAAATAGTATCATCACAGAAGAAATTCTGAGTTGTGATGAGTTCTCCACTTGCTTTGTTCCTGGCCTGTATGGGCCTCATCAGGCAATTGAGCTTTCCTGCCACACCTTCACATTAGCTCCACTGAGTCTCAAGAAATGGAGTGGACCAAGGACAAAATCATCACAACCTATTGCTGTGGCTGTTGGGAAGAAGGAGCAATATCTGATGATGTGCTTGTTGCCAGCTATTCCTGATGAGGATCTTTGCCAGTATATCCCATCTTCCTCTAAGATGGTACCAGTAGTTGTGAAGTTCACTGATGACTGTGTCCCTCTTGGTTGTTTTGGTAGAATCATCTCTTGTCTTCTCTCCTTTTATAATTGGGATATCTTCAGAAATGATAACGATTCACCGGAATGCCTTACCCATAACATTGCCTCGCTTGTTTGCCCAACACCAACAGCTTACCTCAAAGTAGTGCTTGTTGACACAGCAGATTATATTGAGGTTCATGTCAATAAAGCTGCACACCTTCCTCAGGTTCGCAAGGAAATCTTCGGAGCCATCACAAAGGTATTTGACATTATGCACATCACTGACTCAGAGATTGAAGTATCACCAGCATTCCTGTGCCCCTGCAAAGAAGTAGGTCGACCTCATACAGCTTCTCTTGATGAAGTAGATTCCAAACAGTATCTAGACTGCTCAAAAAAGAAATGGAAGGGAGAAGCTCAAGACAAATACACCATGTGGTTTGGTGACAAACTCCCCCGGACTGGTAAGCTTATTATTATGTTTCTTTATATCTCAGTCAAGGTGGTATTGATACCTTATGAAGTTGAGTGGTCTGATTCAAATGTTTGGCAAACTTACTCTTTCAGGTAAACGCCCCAGACAACCAGCAACTGAAGATGAAGAAGAGCCTAAGAATAAACATTTGAGAGAGGAGCCATCACCAAGTCATGCAAGTGGTAATACATACATACTAGGAATGTGCATGCACATTAATGCCTTGTAACATGTTATATTTGTGGAAGTTACCGTGTCTCCTAAATGTTACTCAAGGAAATTGAGCATGACTATAATGACATTTCTAAAGCGTGACACCATGTATGTACACATTGGCCGAGATATGGACCTGGATTATGCTAATGCGCTCGGCAATGATGAAGACTTTGCCTCAGGCAGATGTATATGTCAGGTTCTCTCCCCATTATTCTCTAAGAGTGAATGTATAGAGCTAAGCCTGAATTTATGCTTAATGATCTTCCTTTATTACATGTTTGTTAGAGTATTGTCATGTCTCTCCCACCACTCACTAGCCATGATACTTGAGCCCACTTCCAAAGAGCTGATGAATTTCGTCAAAACTGTTAAATCCATTAAGCTGGGTCAGCAACTGGGTGTGGCAGATAGTGACCTTGATATAGTAGAGAAAGATCATCCTAATGACCACGATAAGCAGCTATCAAAAGTGCTCTCCCTCTACATGAAACAGTCGTTGAATCCTTCATGGAAGGAGGTGACTACTGCTCTGTGGAATATTGGTGAAAAGAGGATTGCCAAAACAATTGCTGATGAATATGGTATGGTGTGCAGTAACATGCATCATATTAACTACATGAATATGATTTCTACATGTCACCATGCCACTAGAATGTGCATGTTATTGTTGTCACCATATACTGCATGTAGCTATACAAATCTCTACAGTTGAGGTTTGTATCTACTCCCTCCCCTACCTCTACTCCAGGGTTCCCTCTACCAGTCCAACCAGCTGTTTCTACTCCTGGTCCATCCTCCTCTCTCCATACACCTACTTCTGGTAAGCTCCCTAGCCACAGCTACCTGCCAGCTGGTAGGCAAGTGGTGCAATTTGTACTTTAACATTTGGCCAACTGCATGCCTTGTCTTTATTTCAACTGTGGCATCCTACACAGCCCCTCCCCCCTTCCAGGTGCTACAAATTTGTGTACAAATAGCCAATGTTTCTACACCAATACTTAACTACAAAGGTGATGGAATAGTTTGTGAATAGCTAGTGGCAGTCACTCTTGCTAGTAAAGTAAAATAATTGTGGTTTGCATAGGGATTGGAAACATCACATTCTTTCCTGTATAAAGTAGAGTCACTAGGACTAGTACACATGCTGTTTGTATATACAGTTCTATACTGGTATTGCATGATAACATATGCATAACATGTTGAGGTATATGTTAGTACCTAATTCTATATTTTCTGTATGTTGGTAGCTTCAACCATTGAGCTGTGTGTATGTAAATACTTCACACATTCTACAGGTGGAGATGAGGAGTCTGAGACCTGACACTCCAATACTGCCAGATTAGTCCTGGACTGGACTGGAATGGACTGGACTGGACTGGACTCCTCAATATGGCCTGTCCAAGATGATTGGAAGCTAGAGAGACTGAGATACAAACTAAACAGACTTACATGTAGGAAGGTGGCATTGTGTATGTGACAGTTTGTATGGCATGTGTAGACTGACTGAATGTACATGTGTAGCTGTGGATTGTTATTACATTGCTACAGATTCAAGAAAACCATTCTCAACAGCTTAGGTTCCTGAAAGTGGTTTATAACCATGCATGGAAAAGTTATTTTTTGGTGAATAATTCTTCTGTGCATGCATTTTCATGAGCTGCAATACAAATGCATATTTTATGCACTGCCTGAAGATATATGTACAGCACCAAGAGCTGTATGTAGATCTAGTTCTTAACTACTCTCTGGACCAAGATGTGTACAGCTAAGGCCTAGGTACACTCAATAGTCCACTGCCCAATACATCCACAGTCTATGCACCAACCACAACTCTTGAGATGCACAAAAGATACCGTACTTGCTGGGCTTTGTATACACAGTGTACATAGTGACACATGTTTCCCTACTAGACCACATCGTTAGAACTCCCACCTACTGCTATTGGAGAGTCAAGCCAGTCCCCTTGTTGGCTGCAGCTGAGTCACATGACCTGATCATGTGACAGAGAGAGCTCACTGGGTATATGTGGGTGGCCCATGGATTCCTCCAAGTGATACTCTTCCAATCTCCTGTAGTCTAAGCAGACACAAAGAGAAATGTGGGCATGGCCTATAACAAGTGCCAAATCCACTCCACACCATCCACTGCAAGGGCAGGGGCCTTATGTGCCTGCTCTGTTCTTCAATGCCACCACATACATATACACATGCACAAACTGTCCTCCTTCACCTCACACCACACCCCACACCTACAATATTTTCACTATCATTATAGTTAGTTCTCCAGCTACTGTCATCCAATATATGTACAACTACCCATCTCTATACCTATTTCCTTGTATGTCATCCTCTCATCTTACTATATACATAGTGTACTTGTTTCTTTGATATATTTTGAAACTTCAGTTTTACATTTGTGTTCATGTCCTATATTCAATAGTGTGCATTCTGTGACTGGTTATGATAGTCAGAATGTGGTGATCATCAGTGTATGAATGATGTAGATACATCTGTATCCACCCTAAACACAATGTACACACTAATTTGCTACTTTTGTATTCACTACCAACCTCCTCCCTCCCTCCCTTCCTACATCCCTCCCTTTGATTCCTCTCCTATATCCTCCCACACTCTCCAACCTTTCCTTGTATATATATCTCCAACCATTTTATAAGTTTCAAACAATTGGTGGAATTATATATTTGTAGCCCTTTAAACTTCCACAGTCTATATATGCACCTACACCACCTCTCACCATATGGCCTTGTATACACAGTGTACATAGAGGGGCATTCCCTAGACCACATCATTAGAACTCCCACCTGCTGCTGCTAGTTGATGGGTGATTCTACCAGAGAGTCAAGCCTGTTGACTCTTGTTCTCAGTCTGGTCTACACAATTGGTTTGATGCAGGACCTGCACATGTGATCATGTGACACAGAGAGCACACTGAGTGTGTGGGTGGCCCATGGATTCCAAAGTCAAAGATACTCTTTCAATCTCCTGCATGCAACAATAATACCCCTCCCTACAGCTTCTATTTTATAGAACTACTCATGTTATTATTGTTGCATGCCATCATCACCTGCTTCGCTGCATGGATATCGATGCTTTCATTGTTTCTATATATACTCTTTGGCATTTTTATCACTTACATCCTCATTTTATATAAACATGATTTTACACCTGTTAAAGTATTTAGTGGTGCTGAGTGAACTGCATGCATGCCTAAGTCCAAGTCTGTGTCCCATTAGTTCCAGTTGTGATGGCTGCACTTAACTCACTCATCAATTTCACAGTTGATTTGATTCAATGAGGAAAACAACTAACAGGAGGGGAGGAAAATTGAACAATTCCTTAGTGGAGGCCTCACACAGTCTGAGAGTCATAGACATTCAACATGAAACAGAAATTGGTCTCTTGCTCCTTCCAATTGAGGTAGTGGACTGTGTAAATCTCCTCCATACATCTTTTGTTTTAAGGGAGTATCATTGCAAGACATCTCCCCCCCCCCCCCCCCCCCCCCCCCCCCCCACACACACACACACACACTCCACCCGTATTTTACTGTATGCTAGATGGTATATATTCACCTTTGTCTCCATGGAGAGTAGTGGGAACATCCACCCCTTTCTACATAACCACATTCACAGTCTCTCTCTGACCTGTCCAAGATAGTTGACATCATGAGACACAGAGTTATATACATGTTGGAGGTTAGTGTATGTGATAGCTGTACATCGTGCTTCATATCATGACAGCAGATGTTGCTATGCTTTTATATCGAGGAATGCTGGTGATACTTCAATCTCTGTGTGGTTATCTCAGTTGCATCATATTCTGTTAAAACTAAATGCATTACTATAACCTCACTAAATGTTCCCAGGGGATGATGAATGTGTGTATGGAGCAATGTAGTGTCTATATATGTAAATATGTTGTTCTTCCATGACATTTTAATGTACCGTACTGCATTATAGTCCAGTGGGGGTCATATATGTAATTTCCCCTGTGAGATAGGTACTATAACAAGGAATCTTATTGTGTCTTGAAATATATACAGAGGTAATTCCTTAAGGGATACCATACACATCTCATGAGAGGTTGTAGTCATCATAAGGGAATATGTTGCAACTTAGGTAACCACACCTGCTGGTCAAAACAACCATTATTTTTTTGCAGTGTGCAGAGTCTGACTGGAACTTTGTAGAGTTCCAATGTCAGATTCACATGTCAGTGCACTCAGGTTCTGAACCCCTAGGCCTTTCAGTGTTTAGACCGCCCAGAAAGTTTCTCACACTGTCATCCTGTCAAATGTCATCAAACCACAGAGTGGTATAGTATAATAATAAGAGTTTTAAGTAATGATGACAACCAATTGACAGAATTATTGTCTGTAGCCTGTCAAACTTCCACAGCTGCAGTCTATCAAGTAGGCACCTACACCATGCACAAAACTTGGCTGGACCTATATACTACACACAGTGTACATAGTGGCACATGTTTCCCTAACTGTATATGGCATTCCCTAGACCACACCATTAAAACTCCCACCTGCTGCTGCTAGTTGATGGGTGACTCTATATCAGAGAGTCAAGCCTGTTGACTCTTGTTCTCAGTCTGGTGTACAATAACCTTTGTTGAACTGAACATGGGATCTTGTAACAGAGAGCTCACTGAGTGTGTGGGTGGCCCATGGATTCCTCTTACTCAAAGTTAAAGATAATCTCCTGCATGGAACAATGATAACATGTGATCTTCTATTTTATGGGTTTATGCATGTTATTGTTGCTGTATACCATCATCACCTGATTGCTGCATGGATGCTTTCCTTATTTCTATACTTTTTGCCATTTTTATCACCTACATCCTCCAATGAAATGTGTTTACACCTGTTAAAGAATATAGTGATGATAGTGAACTGTATGCATGCCTAAGTCCAAGACTGTGTCCCATTAGTTCCAGTTGTGATGGCTGCACTTAACTCACTCATCAATTTCACAGTTGATTTGAAACAATACAATCTGGGAAGAAGGATTGAGTGTTATGTAGTGTAGGTGTGTAGGGAGGCAGTGACTGAGTAAACAGTAACAAAGAAATCTCTTCTAGCTGATGCCCACATGACTTGTGTGGTTATGATCTGTAACGTAACATGTGCCCAGTCAAACCACACCACTGACTGCAAGGAAAAGGCCACTTTTGCCAGCAAATCTGCATGCACAGTGGACATGTACCATCTGCATCCTCTACACTTCAGCACATCCAAGCTATGTATCTGATATGTTCCACAGGCCAAGCAGGCGGCTAATTGCAATATCCTTTCTGATAATTGGTGATCAAGAATTCCACAGCCAAAACAGAATGTATGCTTAGAGATGTGACTTGTCTTACATCATTACATGTTGTATAAACTAGCCAAGATATAGGCTGAATAAATGCTTAGTGACCTTAATTCCTTCATTACATGTTGGTTAGAGTATTGTCTGGTCTCTCCCACCACTCACTAGCCGAGATACCTGAGCCCACTTCAAGAGATCTGATGAATCTCGTCAAAACAGATCAACCCATGCTGGGTCAGAAACTGGGTGTGGAAGAAAGAGACTTTGCTCTAATCAAGATGAACAGCTAGAAGATGTACTCTCTCTCTACATGAGACAGTCAGTGAAGCCGTCATGGGAGAAGGTGGCTACCGGTCTGTGGAACATTGGTGAAAATAGGACTGCCCAAGTGCAGTAGGATGCATCAGATTAGCTACATGAATATGATTTTTGCATGTTACCATGTCATTTTGCAGAGTAATGTGAAGAAAAATTTTCTAGAATAATATTTCGAGGGAGAAAAATCAGGACTTCCTAATATTGAGGGGGGGTGACTTAAAAATATAATAGTTTTTTGGAATTGATCATATGTAGCTCATCTCAGGGGGCCAAGCGACTTTCGGGGGGGGGGGGGGGGGGGGGAGGGCGAATTGCCCTCCTTGCCCCCCACCCAAAACCCTGATGTCACCCATATACTGTGTGTAGCCTCCACTCAACTCTCTCCCCTACCTCTACCGTAGGATTCCCTCTACCAATTCAACCAACTGTTTCTACTCCTGGTCCATCCTCCTCTCTCTATATAGCTACTTCTGGTAAGTTCCTAGCCACAGTTATCTGTTGGTAGGCAAGAAGTGCAATGTGTATATTGACATGTGGTTATCTGCCTTGTCTCTATTTCAACTGTGACATCCTAGACTGCGCTCCACTTCCAGGTGCTACAAATTTGTTATTTGTGTACAAATAGCTAATGTTTCTACACCAATACTTAGCTACAAAGGTGATGGAATAGTTCTGTGATGCATTTTGAATAGCTAATGGAATTCACTCTTGCTAGTAGAGTAAGATAGATTTGTGGTTTGCACAGGTATTGGAACTGTGGGGACCTTAAGTAGAGTACATCACATTCTGTTGTGTATCACACAGCAGGGGCAGAGACAGCATGTCAAAAGTGGGGGGGCTCGGTGTTCATGAAGTAGGGGGATTATTTATACATTCATTCTGAATACATCCGGCATAGGCAATTACATTTCATGACAACCTCCAATTCTGGGGGGGCTCAGCCCCCCCTTATCAAAAAGTGGGGGGGCTCAAGCCCCCCTTGCCCCCCCAGGTTCTCTGCCTCTGCACAGTACGGTAGTACTGTGTATATAGGGATTGTTATGGTCTATCCCCATTGAAAACCATATATAAGGATATTGTTCATTTTCACTTTCAATTTCAAGTTGATTTCACTTTTAATGATATCAGGGTAGAGAGCGTGTGAAAAACAACCAGTATACAAAAATTAGTAGTAATATGATGTGAGATACACATAATATCTGAAAAAATGATTTCCACATTTTGTCCATGTTCTTCATCTTCTTCTTCTTCTTCTTCTCCTTGAAGAAGCGTACCTCAATAACCATAAAATCAATGAACTTGAATCTTTGCATGTGGAAATATATCATTACGTACTGGGGAATAGAGATATAATATTTTTTTGTTAACCCTTGTAGTTCTTGTACTACTGATCGTTATCTCTCCCAGCAATGTATTATGAATGAGGATAACTAATGAGCAAAACTCAGCAACCATGGTAACCATCAACCTGAAAGTCAGCATGTGTAGAGATATCATTGCTAATAGCAACATAACAAAAGCATATGTTGTTAACCCTTGTGATTCTTCTAATACTGATGTAAACACTCCTCTCAATGCAATACATGTATACATGTGTATAGTGATTACGTAATATCATATTGAATGTACGTCCAGAGTACATACACTTGTACGCATATAAAAGCATGCGTCATATAATAAACCGATTACGTAATGACAGAGTACTCGTTAATGACGTCATTACATCTGCCGCGCATGCGCAAACGCTTAGCAACTAGCGCGTAGCCACTAATAGGTGCAGTGAACTGGCTGCTTGATAATAGAGAAATGTGTTGACGATTGGTTTAGCAACTAGCCCTTAGTACTACATAACAAAAGACAGAGGTGTTGACGATTCTTGTGCTACTTCAACTGTCAGAATACTGCATACGCGTACAGTGTGTTGCCGCAGTTCTGCCAGGCACTACTCTACGTATGTACCGGCTGCTGGAGTAGCGGCACGTTACCAAGAGCTGGTGACCGACAGTACGTTGCTATCATGTTTGCAAAGCCAATAGTACGTTGCTAGCAGGTTTGCTCAGCCGATAGTACGTTGCTAGCAGGTTTGCTCAGAGTTCGTGTACGCAGCTGCTTGTAGCCACTCTCTACTAATCATATATCTCAGAGTGTGATGGCCTATAACAAGTGCCCAATCCACTCCACACCATCCACTGCAAGGGCAGGGGCCTTATGTGCCTGCACTAGTTCTTAAATACCACCACATTCACATACACAAACTGTCCTCGTACACCTCACACCACACCCCAACTCCACACATTATCGCTATTATTATGGTTCTCCAGCTATATACTGTCATCCAATATACAACTAACCCTCTCTATACCTTCTCCTTGATGTCAATAGTGTACTTGCTTCTTTGATGTTTTGAAACTTCAGTTTTACATTTGAGTTCATGTCCTATATTCAGTAGTGTGCATTTTGTGACTGGTTATGATAGTCAGAATGTGGTGTGACTGATGTGTCAGATTATCAGTGTATGAATGATGTAGAATGACATGAAAATTAATCATCTGTATCCACCCCTAAAGACAATGTACACACTTACTGCCATTTACTACTTTGCATTCACTACCAACCTCCTCCCTCCCTCCCTCCATCCCTCCCTTTGAATTCTCTTCTATACCCTCCCACCCTCTGCAAATTTTTCCTATATAAATCACCAACCATTTTATAAGTTTCAACCAATTGGCAGAATTATATCTGTAGCCCTTCAAATTTCCCCAGTCTATATATGCACCTTCACCAAATCTCACCATATGCCCTTGTATACACAGTGTACATAGTGGGGCATTCCCTAGACCACATGAATATATAAAACTCCCACATGCTGCTGCTAGTTGATGGGTGACTTTACCATAGAGTCGACTCTTGTTCTCAGTCTGGTCTACACAATTGGTGTGATATATGACCTGCACATGTGATCATGTGACACAGAGAGCTCACTGAGTGTGTGGGTGGCCCATGGATTCCGAAGTCAAAGATATACTGTCATCGATTTTATTATATGCTAGATGGTATATATTCATGTTTATCTCCATGGAGTAGTGGGAACATCCACCCCTCTGTACATAATCACATTCATAGTCTCTCTCTGACCTGTCCAAGATAGTTGACATCATGAGACACAAAGTTATATACATGTTGGAGGTTAGTGTATGTGATAATTGTATATTGTGCTTCATACCGTGACAACAGAGAGTTTTATCAACTGGGAAACTTCTCTCACACACAATGTCATGTCAGTTTTTCTCTTAGTGTGTATAGGTATGAAGCAGCATGGTGAGTTCTAATTTTACGCTAGGTGGGCTCGATCCACTCGCCAAAAGTGCGCTGCATTTACCTGGCAAAATAAAATATATAGGTTCTTTTTCAGAATGCCATGCAATTGTGACAACCAGTGGATATTCTGAACCTGAGACATGTAGAAATATCATATACATTACATGGAATGTTGATGTATGTTCAGCACCAACAGCTGTATGTAGTTCTTCTCCACACTCTAGACCAAGATGGCTGCATCTAATGTTGGTATATACACATATGTATACACTTCTGTGACAGAATTATTATCTGTAGCTTCCACAGTCTATGCACCTACACCAACCCTCACACAATCCACATATTCTACGACATTCTACGAACAGGTCGATATGTGTGTTTAGATACCAGACTTCCAATGATATATATTGATGACTGTTTGGAGGTGAAAGGGTTAAAGTGGTGGCCTCATATCAGAGGGTGGTATGTACAGGCTTCAATGGAGTTGGGATCAGAAGATGGGTCCCCATTAGTCCTCATTAATTTGGGATCAGAAGATGGGTCCCTATTAGTCCTCATTAATTTTCAGAGGGTGGTATATACAGGCTTCAATGGAGTTGGGACCTGAAGATGGGTCCCTATTAGAGAGGTGTCCTTATTTCAGAGGGTGGTATGTACAGGCTTCAATGGGGTTAGATGTGTCCCTATTAGAGAGGTGTCCTCATTTCATTATCCATCATCTTATCCTCTCTCTAATCTTCCCTCAGGCTACAGTGAGGTGTCTCGAGGTCAGACTGGCTATCGGACATACAATATCTAGGCAGTCAATTTCACACCTGTGCTGATGGAGGAGATGAAGAAACACATTCCAAACTTTGCCATGGAATATAGACCGGATGAGAGACAAGAGATTGGTGGGTGTGGCTTATGGTAAGAGAAATTAAGGAAAATATAGAGACACAAACTGAACAGATTTAAGAGCAGATCTTGTTTGTTGTTAACATGATGCATAGTGTGTGTGATATAGTTTTTTGATAACATCCCCCAACAACTGCAGAGGCCATGACTGGGAGTGGTGATGGCCTATGATAGAATATGCATTGTGTGTGTGATTTTTTATAGTCTCCACTTTCAATGCAATACGAAATTCGTTGCGACTTTGGAATGGAAAGTCCATGCAATCACAAATCTATAATCAGGCTTGCATATGGTTGGTTCTTTATGCATGCGTGGTCACATATACATGCTAGATATAGTACTGCATGGTTTACTACAAAGGTCCAAGGAGAATGTGACTGACATACATTCCAGATACCGGTATATATATATATATATATATAGTGACAATTATATACTGTCTCTCTCGCGCGCGTATAGCTACGTATACACGCATAATAATTACGTAATACGATAATTAATGATATTTTATCACACAGCCCTGAAAGAGTTACTCAGTTAGCTTTGCTCTTTGTATTACTTCTCAGTGAAGACCAATCGAAGGACGTAATTCTGCTAGTACAGCTTATGTTACTGTTCTTGGGGGAGTCATGGAAGAAGGTCAGGTGATATCCTTATATAAATACAGCGCATGTAGCTAAACCTATTTTGATGGTCTTTTGTATGTTAGGATGCGCAACATTATCTCACGAGTAGCTGTACAGATCTAGATTTAATTTGTGGTAGCCTCTGAGCAGCTGCTTCCCTCAACCTTTGGCTTGCTCTCAATGTCCAGCAATGGCACCTTCACAAAACCATCCAACATACACATGTACATGTATGGTAAAGTGGAGATGGAGGATGCATGTTAAGAGAGTAGAAAGAGGATAGTGTGCCTTAGAGTAGAGGGAGGATGGTGTGCCTTAGCAGGGCCGTAGGAACAGGTGCGGCAGGTGCGGCGGCCGCCGGACCAATGTTTGTCCAAAATCAGGCCGGCGTATTGGCAAGGCGCATGACGCAATCATGGAGCGCGGCTAGCTGTCCAACTGTACCCACCTAACTTGCATCATGGCTGAGTCGCGCCCTCGCCAAGCAGTTTGAAAGCATTTCACTTTCCTAAACGGCAGTTTGGATCGAAGGGCGAGGAGACGAGCGGAGCCACGCCTTAAGATCTAATTAGCAGCAGATTGTCGAAACCTTGCTATTTCACCCCAAAATTGCACCAGAAACGATCTCAGATGGTCTAAAATGCCAAAAATATCCTGGGGGGCATGCCCCCAGACCCCCTAGCGAGCGAGTCAGCACGACTGCCCTGCCTAACCAATTGAAATTTGCTTCCTACGGGCCTGCTTAGAGTAGAGGGAGAATGGTGTGTCTTAGAGTAGAGGGAGGATAGTGTGCCTTAGAGTAGAGGGAGGATGGTGTGTCTCATAGTAGAGGGAGGATGGTGTGCCTTTAATAGAGTAGAGTGTGGATCGTGGGTCTTAGAGCAGAGGGAGGATGGTGTGTCTTAGAGTAGAGGGAGGATGGTGTGTCTTAGAGTGGAGGGAGGATGGTGTGCCTTAGAGTAGAGGGAGGATGGTGTGTCTTAGAGTGGAGGGAGGATGGTGTGTCTTAGAGTAGAGGGAGGATGGTGTGTCTTAGAGTGGAGGGAGGATGGTGTGTCTTAGAGTGGAGGGAGGATGGTGTGTCTTAGAGTAGAGGGATGATGGTGTGTCTTAGAGTGGAGGGAGGATGGTGTGCCTTAGAGTAGAGGGAGGATGGTGTGTCTCATAGTAGAGGGAGGATGGTGTGCCTTTAATAGAGTAGAGTGTGGATCGTGTGTCTTAGAGCAGAGGGAGGATGGTGTGTCTTAGAGTGGAGGGAGGATGGTGTGTCTTAGAGTGGAGGGAGGATGGTGTGCCTTAGAGTAGAGGGAAGATGGTGTGTCTTAGAGTGGAGGGAGGATGGTGTGCCTTAGAGTACAGGGAGGAACTCAATAACTTCATTATTTTCACCCAATTTCAAAATAATTGCCAAAACTTTAAGTAAAGTCAAATGAGTGATACTATCAGTCACGCTAGATCTACATGTATATAGTGTGTGCTTGAGGTGCACATTGCACTGCCACTAGTTTCCCATGTCCCATTTCCTCATTTCCTTGTTTCTCCATTTCTTCTTTCTTATTTCTTCCTTTAGTACTACCCATTCAGAGGGCAGATGCAACAATCATGTGCAGTAGCATCAAAAATGTGTTATGTTTATGGAGTGTACGTAATAGTAGGTAGTCTTGCACCCAGGCCTTTGCAGGGGCAGAAAAGATGGGGTAGTGGTATATACATATCAGGTCTCATCTGCCACAGCTAGGTACCCCAACTGTCCCATGTTATAGCCCAGCATGTGTGTGGTAAATCCAGGAATTAAGAAATAAGAAATGAAGAAATGAGTGTGAGCCAGCATGATACAGTACAGTATTCAGCCTGCTCTGCAGACGAACAAACTGCTGGTAACAGAGAGAAGACTTACTATAACACTCAACAGACTCAGATTTTGGTGTTAAGCTTATCTGGATCGGTAAAGGCCAGTGCATGCACAAAGAATTAATACCAGGCTATCTTCTTTGCTCCTGCAACGGCCTGGGTACTATAGGCTAAGTAGTGGGCTTCACACATATTCAATCTTCAGTAAGTATTGGGAGTAAACATCAACCTTGAGTTACATTATTACCTCGATGACTGTCCTTAGTAGGACTTGCAACTAAGACTGATTTCTGTTGGTAAGTATATGATCCTCCATTCATGCATCATGTGGATCCAGAGTGCTAACCTATTGAAGTCAGGTCATTCTAAATGTATTGCGTACATGAATCTCATTCTAATAGGGTATAGGCAAGTAGATGATGATTTCATGTACATGAATAAAAAAGCAGCGATATGTGATAATGAAGAAGAGGTCCGGCGAATTTTTGCAAATTTTTTACGCCATGCCAGTGACTTAATGATGCAGATGAAAGTATATCTCCCTACTATCAAAGTAACGTGGTCAGGTCATGAAGAAGAAATGAGTGAAGAGGCATGTCGGGCCACTGACATACCATCTTTCCTACTTGCCTTAAGCTTGCATGGATGTGTAGGGCCATATGCGTATGAGAGTATTAGTGGTATGTTGATTTCATTCTGTCGTGAGGAGGGGGAGAAACTTGTGGCAGACTATGAAGAGAAATTGGAGTGTCAACTCCGTCCTAGAGTGATCCCTACTCAGCGAAAAGGGAAGAAGTTTATAGTCGAGATAGATGGAAGACTAGACCAGAATAAAGAAATAGACTTTCGATGCACTCTTGCCAAACTCTTTAAGTGTTCACCTAAAGATTTTCTATTGGAAGACATCCATTCTTTTGTAAGAGCCACTCCTCATGAGATAGCAGGTAAACTACGTTGTAAAGTAAATGAATATAGTTTTTGATGGTAGTATAGATACAATATTGGTCTTATGTCATTAATATACATGTGCAGGGAATTAAGGTATGCTACATGTGGAATACTAGAGGAATACAAAGCATTGTGGGCGAGTGGGAACAAATCTACCTAGTTGTATAGCTGGAAAATACAACATACATATGTGCATAATAATAATACTTGACATTGGCGACAGTGACATACACTCCTAGCTACAACAAATATAATTTTTCCAACTGTACAACTAGGTGGACCTGCTCCCACTCACCCAGATAAAACATTTAACCATATCTTTTTCTCCTCTTCATATTTAACATCAACAGGTATTAGTGATGAGAGGGCTCAGCAGCTGATTGTTGAAGCACTGGGGAAGGGCAGTCTGAAACAAAGAGATGTCGTGTCGACTCTTACAGGTCTCACTGGCTCTGGCAAGACCTGCCTCTTGAGCCGCCTGTTTGGTAAAGACCCACCAGACCTCTACACTAGTACAGGCATCGCTGAGAAGTCAGAACGAGGTCGATTCCTTCACTTGTTAGGTACCACATCCTTTAAGCTGCTGTCCCTCAAGGACATCCTTGAGTTCCTTGCTCCTCTTATCCAAGCAGGAATGACTGAGGCCAATGTGGTCTCTCTTGCTAGTGATCTTCTTAGTATGGATGTACCTGAGGAAACAGCCAGCAGTCCCCCACCCTCCTTGCCTTCTCTTAGTTCCAAGTCTCAGTCCCTGCCAGAGAAGAGCCCCACTAGCCAAGAAATGGTCAGGTTGGTTAAAGAAGCAAATACCTCTAAGAAAGAAATGGTACTGGAGCTAATTCACATGATCGACACAGGAGGCCAGCCAGAGTTCATGGAAAGGATGCCATGCCTTATCCACAATGCCAACCTTGCAATCTTAGTAGTAAACCTGCTGTATGATCTTGATGAGCACCCTCCAGTACGTTTCCATGTGAAAGGCGTGGCCTATAAGCGAGAGATGCCATCACAGTACAGCACTCGACAGATGATAAGGAAGCTTGCTGCCACTTTGCAGGCAAAACGGTCTTCTCACAAGAAAGGAAGCCTCTTTCAAATCCTTGTGGTAGCAACACACCGAGATTGTGTGAAAGGTGACCTGAAGGCTCGAATAGATGCTCTGAACCAAGAACTGAGGGACTCCTTGCTTCCAACATACGAAGATAAGCTTATTACCTCCTCCACCAACCAAATTGCCTTTGTTGTCAATTTGAAAGATCCAGATGATGATGATGAAAAGGCACTTGAGATGATTAGGTCAAAGGTTAGCGACAAAGCACATGCTTTAGGAAAGGTCATTGATATTCCAGGCTCCTTCTTTATGTATGAGCAAGACCTCCTCAAATATGCTGCAAAGAAGGAGAGGGGTGTTCTGAGTTTGAAGGAGTGCCTAGATGTTGGAGCCAGGCTGAAGATGAAGGATGAAGTAGTGCTAGCTGCTCTTGTTTTCTTCCATTGCAACAACACCTTCCTTTACTTTAGAGAAGTGCTTCCAAATCTTGTCTTTGTCAGGCCCCAAGTTCCACTTGATTTTGTCAATGCAGTTATCCTCTTTAGCTACAAAGTAAGAGATGGAGAAATTGGTGGGTTAACTTTTAAGACTGTAGAATCTTTGAAAAAAGGTATCATCACAGAAGAAATACTGAGTTGTGAAGAGATACAGAGTGAGGAGTTTTCCACTTGTTTTGTTCCTGGCCTGTATGAGCTTCATCAGGCAATCGAGCTTTCCTGCCACACCTTCACATTAGCTCCACTGAGTCGTAAGAAATGGAGTGAGCCAAGCACAAAGTCACCACAACCTATCACTGCGGCTGATAGCAAGGACGAATATCTGATGATGTGCTTGTTGTCTCCCATTCCTTATGAAACACTTGACCATTATATACCACCTTCCTCTAAGATAGTACCACTAGTTGTAAAGTTCGCTGATGACTGTGTCCCTCTTGGTTGTTTTGGTAGCATCATCTCTTGTCTTCTCTCTTTGTATGACTGGGAAGTGAACTGTAAAGATGACAACTCACCAGAATGCCTTGCCCATAATATTGCCTCACTCTTTTGCCCAACAGTTTTCCTCAAGGTGGTACTTGTTGACACATCAGATCATATTGAGATTTATGTCGATGAAGATGCTAATTTTCATGACCTTCCTGATGTTCGTGAGGAAGTCTTTGGAGCCATCACAAAGGTATTTGACATTATGCACATCACTGACTCAGAGATTGAAGTACTGCCAGCATTCTTGTGCCCCTGCAAAAAAGTACGTCAACCCCATATGGCTTCTCTTGGGGAAGTAAAATCCAAAAAGTATCTTCTGTGCTCAAAAAAGAAATGGAAGGGAGAACCTCAAGACAAATACACCATGTGGTTTGGAGACAAACTCCCCCAGACTGGTAAGCTTATTATTATGTTTCTTTGTATCTCAGTCAAGGTGGTATTGATACCTTATGAAGTAAATATCTGTTGAGTTGTCTTATTCAAATGTTTGGCAAACTTACTCTTTCAGGTAAGTGCCCCAGACAACCAACAACTGAAGATGAAGAAGAGCCTAAGAAGAAACATTTGAGAGAGGAGCCATCAGCAAGTCATGCAAGTGGTAATACATACATACTAGGAATGTGCATGCACATTAATGCCTTATGCAATGTCGTATTTGTGGAAGTTACCGTGTCTCCTAAATGTTACTCAAGGAAATTGAGCATGACTATAATGACATTTCTAAAGCGTGACACCATGTATGTACACATTGGCTGAGATATGGACCTGGATTATGCTAATGCGCTCGGCAATGATGGAGACTTTGCCTCAGGCAGATGTATATGTCAGGTTCTCTCCCCATTATTCTCTAAGAGTGAATGTATAGAGCTCAGCCTGAATTTATGCTTAATGATCTTCCTTTATTACATGTTTGTTAGAGTATTGTCATGTCTCTCCCACTACTTATTAGCTGAGATACCTGAGCCCACTTCAAAAGAGCTGATGAATTTCGTCAAAACTGTTAAATCCATTAAACTGGGTCTGCAACTGGGTGTGGCAGATAGTGACCTTGATATAGTAGAGAAAGATCATCCCAATGACCATGATAAGCAGCTATCAAAAGTGCTCTCCCTATACATGAAACAGTCCTTGAATCCTTCATGGATTGAAGTGACTACTGCTCTGTGGAATATTGGTGAAAAGAGGATTGCCAAAACAATTGCTGATGAATATGGTATGGTGTGCAGTAGCATGCATCAGATTAGCTACATGATTTCTGCATGTCACCATGCCACTAGAATGTGCATGTTATTGGTGTCACCATATACTGCATGTAGCTATACAAACCTCAACAGTTTAGGTGTGTATCTACTCTCTCCCCTACCTCTACTCCAGGGTTCCCTCTACCAGTTCAACCACCTGTTCCTACTCCTGGTCCATCCTCCTCTCTCCACACACCTACTTCTGGTAAGCTCCCTAGCCACAGTTACCCGCCAGCTGGTAGGCAAGCGGTGCAATGTGTACTTTAACATTTGGCCAACTGCCTTGTCTTTATTTCAACTGTGGCATCCTACAAATAGCCAATGTGTCTACACCAATACCTAACTACAAAAGTGATGGAATAGTTTGTAAATAGCTAGTGGCATTAACTCTTGTTAGTAGAGTAAAATTGAATTGTGGTTTGCATAGGAATTCAAGGGCGTCGGAACCGCAGCGGCTGGGGCGGCCATGGCCGCTCCACTTTTTGATCAGACCAATTTTTTTTTTCATCCATCTCAGCTGTAGGCGTTCAACTGTCAACAGTTAGACTCTTGACACGATCGGTCTCGGACGCACGCGCAACAGTGTACGATTCAATACTGATGCTCGGCGACCGAACCGCGCTGTGCATGCGTACGTATGTGCCCCGCCTCATATACGCGTTCACGCATGCGGTTGCCTCAGCGATCAGCTAATCCCGCAGCTGTGCATGCAGCAAAAGTAGTTTTTGTTAATACTGCAGTCTGCAGCCTAGACCTAAAGAAATTTTGGAAAGAGTACCGTTCTGTTATCGCTGGATAGTGCCTTCTGTGTCTACCTAGGTCCTCTGCCACTGTTACAAAGCCTGAGCTCTCGGGCCCCGCCCCCCTACCCGCCACCCCGGCCGCTACACTTCAAATTGCCTTCCGACGCCCTTGGAATTGGAACTATGGGGACCTAGAAAGTAGAGTACATCACATTCTGTCCTGTAAAAAGTAGAGTCACTGGGACTGGTATATATGATGTATGTATATACAGTTCCGTACTGGTATTGCATGATAACATATGCATAAGATGTTGATACATATGTTAGAGAAACCTGTACCTAATTCTATATTTTTTGTATGTTGGTAGCTTCAAACATTAATAGAAAGGCACAATATGTGTAAATACTTCACTCATTCTCCAGGTGGAGATGAGGAGTCTGAGACCTGACACTCAATACTGCCAGATTAGTCCTGGACTGGACTGGACTGGGCTCCTCAAGAACTGTTCAAGATAAAGACTGAGATACAAACCAAACAGACTTACATGTAGGAAGGTAGCATTGTGTATGTGACAGTTTTTATGACGTGTGTACTCTGACTGAATGTAGCTGTGGATTGTTATAACATAGATACAGATTCAAGAAAACCATTCTCAAACTTTATAATTCCTGAAATAACCATACATGTGTTGGTGTGGAAAAGTTATTTTATGTGAATAATTCTTCTGTGCGGTTTTCATAGGTTGCAATACAAATGCTTATTCACTTGCCTGAAAATATATGTACAGCACCAAGAGTTGTACATGTATGTAGATCTAGTTCCCTCTCTCTGGACCAAGATGGCTGCAGCTAAGACATGTATGTGTACACTCAATAGTCGTCTGCAGCCCACGCCACAACCCTCACCAACTATATGCATACCACAGAAGGGCTTATGTACATATGCAGTGTACATAGCATTCTCTAGACCACAATTAGGACTAGCTCCCACCTGCTGCTGCTAGTTGATTGACCCTAGTTGACTCTTGTTCTCAGTCTGGTCTATTAGTTGAGTCACATGACCTGCACATGGGATCATGTGACAGAGAGATCATACTGAGTGTGTGGGTGGCCCATGGATTCCTCTTACTCAAGTCAAAGATACTTTTTCTTTTTTTTGCATGGAACATGTACAATAATAACGTGTAAACTCCCTCCCTACATCTAGTAGATATGCATGATGCATACCACCATCACCAGTACCTGCTTTGCTACATGGGTGCTTTCTATACTTTTTAGTGTTTCATTACGTACATCCTCCAACATGAATGCATTGAAGCGCAGAACCCTCGGCGCCACCACGTGCATAAATGCGCATGTGTGCTCTTCGCAGGAAAATGGCCGACCATATGTATGGCTTTCAACAAAGGTAGTGCTGGATCTCTGCAACGGAGGGGTTCAGGGAAAACCCCACAAATTTGCTGACCTCCATTGCCCGCTGAGTACATGACAGTATTTTCAGGACAAATACATGCTCCAGATTTAACTTCGGTGTCTCGAGACCCCTCCAGAGAGGTTCCAGACTGGCTATCGGACATACAATATACAGGCAGTCAGTTTCACACCTGGTGAGCTGGTGGAGGAGATGAAGAAACACGTTCCAAACTTTATTGTGAAATACAGACCAGATGAAAGACAAGAGATTGGTGGGTGTGACTTAGTGATCAGTGGGAGGGGCTTGCAAATGTGGTTGTGTTCCTTTTCTGATGCAACGGTAATGTAGGTACTTATCACCTAGATAAGATGTTATCTCCATAGAGATGAGTGTGAACCTCCACCCCTCCCTGTGCTATGTACATTCACAGCCTCTCTCCCTCCCTCCCTCTCATCTTTCCCCCCCCCCCTCTCTCTGTCTCTCTCTCTCTCTCCCTCCCTCCCTCCCTACCTGCCTGACGCTCTAATAGACACTACCACCAGATCAATCCTGGACTGGACTCCTCAATATGACCTGTCTGAGATAGTGGATGACATGATAGAGAAATTAGGAAATATATAGAGACTCAGACACTAAGTTAGATATGTATATACATAGGAGGTTAGTATTAATTTGTGTCTGTGATAGTTTTGTATAGAATTGTGTGTATAGTGTTCTTCATTTCATATGTATACATTCAGTGGCGGATCTAGAAATTTAGAAAGGGGGTTGCAAAAGTATGGCACGCTATACGCACGCCGGAAAATTTTGACGTGCCACGCCCACTTTTCAGCTAGCGCTACGTAGCTACCATCATGGCAACCTTTAGCTATCAGTTTAGCAACTTTTACTCCGTCAAGGTGAGTGTGTAGAACACACGCACGCTACTTTTTTGATGCTGTAGCTGCATAAGTAATTAGTCAAACGTGTATGCGTGAAAATGCACTCCGCTTGCCATAGCTGGGTAAAAAGGGGGGTCCAGGGACCCCAGGCCCCCCCCCCCCCCTAAATCCGCCACTGATATTACAACTATAAACGTGCTACAGACAGGCCCGTGTTTTACCTACTGCATGGAAAAATCCTCCTCCATATACCTAGCCTGACGTCAGGTTTTCTCTTAGGTATCCACCCCTTAACTGGTGCAATGTAGCTGTTTTTCTCCACCATTTCTCTGTAAGCTGGGGATACTTTGAAGTGATGTAGGGGCTTTGAGGTGGCCAAATAATTTCTCAGAAGTAGTTTGTATATGTCACGCTTAGGAATGCAATTATTTTGCGCGCGCTACGCCCAAACGTAAGCCATCACGGGTGCCAGTGTAACGCTTAAGAATGCGCCACTGAACTGCCCCAGTAACTTTCAGAGAAGCTATATAGCTGAACAGGCGGACACACACCGCCGGTTGCGGCCCTCTGCGTCGTCTACGCACTGAGTTCATCGTTTTGCTACAGTGTAAGCGTAGCGGCGACGTACATACTCAGCACACAGTGGCGGTGTCTGGTGTGCGGCCCAGCGCGATAGCGCGATGTATTAACGTTGGCAAAAGTGGGCGGGGCCTGTGGTGTTAATACATCGAATAAATACTAATATAGTGTCAATGAATGCACTAAAGTTCAGAACCCTCGGCGCCACGCGTGCGCGCGTAGCTTGACAATAATAATAATAATAATAATGGTTTGCCCCCAGTGGAATGTAGGGGATGTACCTAAGTATGAACAGTGACCTAAGCAAGTGAAGTGCAGAGTGACATACACAACCTTAACAAGTGAAGTGGAAAGTGACATATATGCCTAAGTGATAGAGTTATGTGACTTGAACAGATAGACAAGAGATTTCATACAGTGGAAGGAATGAGAGGTTAGTTCAGAGTTAGAGCTGAGTTTAGTGAGGAGAGTATTCAGACTGCTTTCATAGGTAGCATCACCATTAGCAAGGTGGGCAATGAAGCCCATGTCAGGAGGGAGAACATTATTGCAAAGCCAGCATTGTCTGTCCTGGAAAAGGGGAGTAGTAAGCACTTTGTAGAAGGATTGTGCTATCTTGGTCCAGAACTGCCCCTTGTCCCGTGTGACGCGAAATACGCGCGCGCGCGCGCATTCGGCTGTTGTATTTTGTTACTCACATCAATTTCAGTGTTAATAGGAAAACGTAATCTGGTAAGAGGGATTGAGTGTCATGTAGTGTAGGTGTGTAGGGAGGTAGTGTTTAGTGACTGAGTAAACTGCATGCACCTCTGTTTGCCTCCAGATATATCAGAAGACCAGAATTGATCTATTCTGCCATTACAGTTTTCTACCAATTCTGGTCTATTTTGTATTGGTCTATTTTAAATATATGCATTTCTTATAGGCTACTGTGATTAGTACTTTTGGACCAGATATGCTTTGCATTTGCATTTTATTAGGCTACTGAGATTAGCACTTTTGGACCAGATATATGGTCTATTTTGCATCTGCAGTACACTGCAAACCATAGGTGGGCATGGTTACCTCAGTTGCAACATACCTATTTTTGAAACTATATACAGCCTCCCAAGAGGTAGGATATCCATAAGGAATGATGTCTTTATCTCAAGTGACAATGATGCTCCCTGTGATAATACCTTATCTCACAGAGGAAATCATAACAATTAATTATATACACATTTCTTTTCAATACCAAGACAGGTTATAGCAACTGAGCTCACCACACACACACACTAGTCAAAACAACTACCTCTTTTTTGCAGTGATATACTTATTATATAATATATAGGCTACTGAGATTTTGACCACATATGGCCTATTTTGAGTTTAGGCTAATGCCAGCAAGTCGGAGCTGCAGAAGTGATGCTGCATGAATGCAGTACAATGATCGCTCCCTTTCTTGGAACTCCTGTACACTTTCTGACAAAGTAGCTTTCAGCCATGCAGTGGTCTTGGATAATTCCTCACAAGAGCACAAGAAGATATTGCATTCTGCTGACTCATTGAAGAACACTTTGCTCTAGAGAATTGTAATATTTATTTTTATTAGCCAGATTTGGTCTAATTCACTATTATACTAGATTTGGTCTAATTCACTATTATGTCAGATTTGGTCTAATTCACTATTATGCCAGATTTGGTCTAATTCACTATCACACAGTACGGTAGTACTGTGTATATAGGGATTGCTATGGTCTATTCCCATTGAAAACCATATATAAGGTTTTTCATCACTTTCACTTTCAGTTTGCTACCTACTGGACTTCTGTTAACATGAATGTGTAACTATACCCAGAAACTAACTGTGATTATAAAATGGTATAATTTGATGCATGAGAAAGGTGTTAAATTAACAAAAGTCTATTTTGTAAATTCTTCATCTTCTTCTTCTTCTTCTTCTTCTTCCGCTTGAAGAAGCGTAACTCACTAACGGTAACACATCTAAACATGAAACTTGGTACAGTGATGTAGTTCCACTGGGGGTAGTGCATTGTCATGTTAAAAATTTTGTAAACAATGTACTTCTTGTAAAATAAACAAAAATAGCCTCAGGCAATGTATTATTAATGGGGGCCACACAGTCCTATATCTGACTAATGAAAGGTCTGCTAAATATGAAATTTTTTATGATAGTATAGTTCAATACCCCAATGATCAACGTTGTGATTTAATCTCTGTAAACAATGTAAATCTTGTAATATAACAACAAATAGCCTCAGGCAAGGATTACTGTATCTCACTAACAAAAGCTCCAATAAATGTGGAAATTGATATGATGATAAAGTGTAATACACCAATGATCAACATTGTGATAAGATCTCTGTAAACAATGTAAATCTTGTAATACAACAACAAATAGCCTCAGGCAAGCATCACTGTATCTCACTAACAAAAGCTCCAGTAAATGTGGAAATTGGTGTAATGGTAGAGCTTAATACCCCAAAGATCAACGTTGTGATAAAATCTCTGTAAACCATGTAAATCTTGTAAAAAATAGCCTCAGGCTAGTATTACCGTATCTCACTAACAAAAGCTTCACAAAGTGTGGAAATTGGTGTGATGATAAAGTGTAACACACCAATGATCAACGTTGTGATAAGATCTCTGTAAACAATGTAAATCTTGTAATACAACAACAAATAGCCTCAGGCAAGCATTTCTGTATCTCACTAACAATAGCTCCCTTAAATGTGAAAATTGGTGTGATGGTAAAGCTTAATACCCCAAAGATCAACAGTGTGATAAAATCTCTGTAAACCATGTAAATCTTGTAAAACATAGCCTCAGGCTAGCATTACTGTATCTCACTAACAGAAGCTCTACTAAATGTGAAAATTGGTGTGATGGTAAAGCTTAATACTCCAATGATCAATATGGAGATAAAATATTGTAATCTTGTAAATAGTAGCCCCAGGCACTGCTTTGCAATATATCATTAACAAAAGCTCCACTAAAAGTAAAATTTGGTACAATATAATACACAAACAATTGATGTTGCGATAAAAATGTTGGACAGCCTCAGGCTACAAGCTCTATTAGCTAATATGTTTGCTACCAAGTAAACTACAAAAATAGCAATATGCATGTACCAAGGTCCAGAAAAAAATGATGGGAGACAAGTAAATAAAAAATTTAGGAAATTTGGAAGGAAATATAGGGATTGCATAAAAAGGAACGGAGACAAGATTGGGACACAGACATCTTATGATATATCGACGTAACTTCTTAACTTTAACTTGAAGAAGTTCGTAACTTTAAATTGAAAAGTTCGTAACTTTAAATTGAAGAAGATAAAGGCAGTTTTACTTGACAATGCACCACATAAAATGTAAAATAAAGACTCAGCTGTATAGCCTTCAATCCACTTCTATCATGTACATCAGTAAAACACCCACCTTGATATTACCTATTCAATAGCAATCAGGTTCTGATCACAACAGCATTATAATAGGATATATAATAGGATTTCAAACATAAATCACTCAAGCTTCCAGGTAAAATAGTAGCATGTTTACACATAAAAGGTACATGAAGAATTAACAATGAGGAATCATCCTTAAATGATGCTTTAGAGTACTCTAAAAGTGCATTGAAGAATATGAGGTACCTCAAATCCATATTCCAAGTACTTTGGATCCCTGATTGAATGAAGCCAAATCCTCTACATCTAAGACAATCTATATGCAACTCACCCACGTACTAACTGGTGAATCTAAAACATGTTTACCTATTAATTGACAATATTGAAAGGTGCATGATTATATGATGTAAAGCCTTTAGTTTAATGCGAGGAATTCAATTAAGGACCGTGAGTACTCGGAATGTGGATTTGAGGAACCTTATCTTCATATATGCACATTTAATCCACTCTAAAGCATTGAGTATTGTGTCTGATAATCGCATAATCATGCATTTTTCATAAGTCAATCAATAAGCAAATATAATAATAATTTGACCCAAGGACCCACACTTGCAGTTCAAATATAGTAACTAAATGCATTGAAACTCTGTTTTTAGATTCACCAGCTAGTGGGGAAGTTACATACAGAGTTTCACTCTGCTACTCATTAACATAGAGGTAGAGCATTTGTTTTAATGTCAAGCATTCAATTAGGGACCCAAAGTATTAACTTGAGGTATCTTATCTTCTTCAATGCACTTTAAATCCACTCTAAAGGTGCTGATAATCATATAATCAGCACCTTTCTTCTGTCAATCAATAAGCAAACATATGATAATTTGACCCAAGGACCCACACTTGCAGTTCGAATATAGTTTAACTAAATGCACTGAAACTCGGTTTTTAGATTCACCAGTTAGTGGGGAAGTAGCATAAAGAGTTTCACTACAGTACTCATTACCGTAGAATTAGAGCATTTGGCTTCATGTAAAGCATTGAAATAGGAACCCAAAGCAATTGGGATATGGATTTGAGGAACCTCATCTTCTTTAACACAGTTTAAATCCACTCGAAAGCATTGTGTCAGATGATCACAAAATCATGCAATTCACATCAGTTAATCAATAAGCAATTTATCCAAGGACCCACACCTCCATTTCAAGTAATATCTATCTAAGTGTAGTAAAATTCTCATAATGCATTTAGTAAACAGCAGGTGTGGTTCCATAGCTCAATTATTGCATGTCTGCTGTTTGGTCGAATGCTGAAAGGTGCATGATCATGTGGTCGAAAGACACAATACTCAATGCTTTAAAGTGGACTTAAAGTGCATTGAACTTTGGGTGCCTAATTGAATGCCTCACATAAAACCAAATGCTCTGAGTTTCAATGCATTCAGTTAAACTATACTCGAACTGTGGGTGTGGGTCCTTGGGTCAAATTATTCCACGTTTACTTATTGATTGACTACGGAATGGTGCATACTTTTGTGATCATTAGACACAATACTCAATGCTTTAAAGTGCATTGAAGAAGATAAAATACCTCAAATCTGCATTCCAGGTACTTTGGGTCCCTAATGGAATGCTTTATATGAAACAAAGTGCTCTACATCTATAGTAATAAGTAGCAGAGTGAAACAATGTATGCAACTTTCCCACTAACTGGTGAATCTAAAAACAGAATTTCAATGCGTTAAGTTAAATTATACTTCAATTGTAGGTGTGGGTCCTTGGATCAGATTATTACACGTTTGCTTAATGATTGACTGATGAAAAGTGCATTATTATGTGGTCATCAGACACAATACGCAATGCTTTAGAGTGGATGTAATGTGCATTGAAGAAGATGAGGTACCTCATATCCACATTCCCGGTAGTTTTGGTCCCTAATGAAATGCTTCATATGAAACCAAATGCTCTACAACTATTGTAATCGATAGTCAATTGAAATTCTCTATGCAACTTACCCACTCACTGGTGAATCAAACAAATGGAGTTTAATGCATTCAGTTAAACTATACTCGAACTGCAGGGGTGGGTCTTTGGGTCAAATTATTCCACGTTTGCTTATTGATTGACTGATGAAAAGTGCATTATTATATGGTCATCAGACACAATACGCAATGCTTTAGAGTGGATTTAATGTGCATTGAAGAAGATGAGGTACCTCATATCCACATTCCCGGTAGTTTTGGTCCCTAATGAAATGCTTCATATGAAACCAAATGCTCTACAACTATTGTACTCGATAGTCAATTGAAATTCTCTATGCAACTTACCCACTCACTGCTGAACAAACAAACGGAGTTTAATGCATTCAGTTAAACTATACTCGAACTGCAGGTGTGGGTCCTTGGGTCAAATTATTCCACGTTTGCTTATTGATTGACTGATGAAAAGTGCATTATTATATGGTCATCAGACACAATACGCAATGCTTTAGAGTGGATTTAATGTGTATTGAAGAAGATGAGGTACCTCATATCCACATTCCCGGTACTTTGGGTCCTTAATATAATGCTTCACATGAAACCAAATGTTCTACATTTATTGTAATGAGTAGTCAAGGGAAATTCTTTATGCAACTTCACTTGTAACTGGTGAATCTGAAAACAGAGTTCCAATGCATTCAGTTAAACTATACTCGAACTGTGGGAGTGGGTCCTTGGGTCAAATTATTCCACGTTAGTTGATGTGTGACTCTATCAGAGAGTCAAGCCTGTTGACTCAGTCTGGTCTACAACAACCTCTGTTGGATGAGTCACATGACTTGCACATGGGATCATGTGACAGAGAGAGCTCACTGACTGTGTGGGTGGCCCATGGATCTCTATCCACCCTGTACACACTTTACCTAACATGCATTTACCACCATTCTGCCTCGATTCCTCCCTTCTCTCCTTCCCTTTTCTATTTTGTATTCTGTTATCAGTACGTATAGCTAAGACATATACATATTTTAGTATAGAATTACGCATTTTATTGTTGCCTGCCATGCATATGTTTCTATGATTTTGGCACTACCATCCCTACATCCTTTAACATTTGAATGTTACTCTTGTATCCTGCAATATATATAGTGTACATAATGTATTCATGACAATACTACTAAATTTATACTCTGGTTGGAATGATATGTTCTGATTGGTGGTTGCTATGTACCATAACTATTAGAAAGTTCTATTCACTATTCTGTAAATGTAGTCGGTAACCTGTCCATGATCATAACATGACTAAACGAAGGTTACGTAAGTTCCCATTTTTGAGATATTATGACTTCGCTACTTCTTTTACAGTTTGACATAAGTGCAGTGTTTCTCTGTTAGCTGGTTCCTTACCGTTGGTGGTCTGAACAAGTAACGTTCAATATGAACGGTTCACACCCTCTATACATCATGAGACCTTGTTTATGGGTGTGGTCAATATATGTTGTTGTTTACAAATATTTGTTGAAGTTTGATGTATTTAGCTCTCTTAGTTTTAGAGGTACAGCATCAGGGTGTTTTCAGTGCTGGTACATGCCTTAATGCCCCTGAGTGGTACATCCTCCTCTCTCCATGCACCTACTCCTCCTGGTAAGCTGCTTAGCCACAGTTACCTGCTGGTATATAGGCAAAATGCAATGTGTGCATGTGGTCAGCTGCCTTGTCTTTATTTCAACTGTGGCATCCTACACAGCCCCTCCCTCCCCCCCTTTGAGGTGCTACAAATTTGTTATTTGTGTACAAATAGCTAATGTTTCTAGACCAATACTAGCTACAAAGGTGAATTGAAAGAGTTGGTGATGCATTTTGAATAGCTAGTGGCATTCACTCTTACTAGTAGAGTAAAATTGAATTGTGGTTTGTGTAGGCATTGGAACTGTGGGACCTTACAGTAGAGTACATCACATTCTGTTGTGTAAACAGGAGCCTGATTTCTCCACTGAGCTAAATCTTTATATGTCATTTGCTCTTAGTCATAACCAGGCATAGGTGCTCTGTTGGTGACAGAGGTTTCACACACACTTCACTACACACATTCTGCAGGTGAGGATGATACTTCAGGTGAAGATGATTTCACATGAGGATGATCCAGGTAGAGTGTAAAGTAGAGTCACAAGGACTGGTATACATGATGTATATACATGTATATACAGTTCTATACTGGTATATATTGCATGGTAACATATGCATATGATGTTTATAGGTGGCAGAACCACCGGGGCACAGGGGGCATGTGCCCCCCTAAAATTATCAGCGAGCGGAGTGAGCCTACTACTAGTGGTGTGAATTTTCTATCGTACATTGTCCCAATGTGTTTGCATCGATATTATGCACTGAGAAACACATACGCTTTGTTGTTCCACTCATTTGTATACATGATGATGTATTGTACAGCTACCCTCGTACCTCTCCCCGCATGGAATATGTCCTAAAACCTACAAACTTCCGCCGCCCCTGATGTTGATGCATATGTTAGAGAAATCTGTGCCTAATTTTGCTACTTTATCATGTTGGTAGCTTCAACTATTGATAACAAGGCACAATATGGGATATACATAATCTTAAAGTAAATGTTTCACACATTCTCCAGGTGGAGATGAGGAGTCTGAGGTCTGACACTGCAATACTGCCAGATTAGTCCTGGACTGGACTTCTCAATATGACCTGTCCAAGATGATTGGAAACTATAGAGACTGAGATGCAAACCAAACAAACTTACATGTAGGAAGGTGGCATTGTGTATGTGACAGTTTGTATGGTGTGTACTCTGTTATACATAGCTGCAAAACTATTCAAGTGGTTAATAACCATGCGTGGATTGGAGCGAAAAGTTATTTTATGTGACTAATTCTTCTGTACATGCATTTTTGTGGGCTGCAGGAGATTTGAAATACAAACACTTATTTCACTGGCCTGAAAATATATATACAGCACCAAGAGTTGTTATGTAACTCTCAGTCTCTGGACCAAGATGGCTGCAGCTAGCTAGTATAAGGTTGATATACACATGTTTCATGTGTACACTCAATAGTCTGCAGCCCAATACTTCTAAATTCTATGCACCAACAGACCAACCACGTCCCTCACCAACCATATGCATGCACAAGAGGTCCTTGTATACACAGTGTACATAGTGGCACATGTTTCCCTACTGTATGGCATTCCCTAGACCACATCATTAGAACTCCCACCTGCTGCTATTGGAGAGTCAAGCCAGTCCCCTTGTTGGATGAGTCACATGACCTGCACATGAGATCATGTGACAGAGAGAGCTCACTGGGTATGTGGGTGGTCCTCTCAATGATATTCTTCCAACCTCCTGTAGTCTAAGACACAAAGAGAAGTTTGTATAGTCCAATCAGGCACCTTATGGGCCCATGTACATGCACTATTGCCAGAAATATCTGCAGGTGATATATACATCTATACTTGTTTCTTTGGTGTTTTGAACTTTTGGTGTTTTCCACTTCCTATATTCACTGTGGTGTGACTGATACTAGATCAGATTATCAAAGTGTGAATGATGAGATAGAATGGTCATCTGTATCCACCCATGCATAAGCCCATCCCTACACTGTTCAGTGGGAGTGGCTTATAAATGTTTTTTTTAGTTGTGTTCTTGTTTGTGACACAACAGTAATGTAATTCAGAGATTTTGACTGCATGTGGTGGTACTTATCACCTAGATAAGATAGTTGGTATTCATGTTTGTCTCCATAGAGATGGAGTGGGAACATCCACCCCTTCCAGTGTTATGTACATTCACAGTCTCCCTCCTTCCCTCTCATTCTTACACACTACTTCTCACTCTCCCTACCTACCTTCTCATTTTCATCCCTCCCTCCCTCTCTCCCTCCCTCCCTCCAAAACATTGTCCTATGAGATATTACAATGTACGTAAGGGACACAGTTGATTTTGATATCGTTTGATACCATACCTAACTGACAGCCACACCCCCACAATTGACAGGCAGTCCCGTCATGATATCATACCAAAACTGTACAAAGCAGCAAGTGAGGGAGAGATCAGTTAAAGTTGCTGTTTTTGTTGAAACGACGAGACAAGAGACCAAGAAATGTGATGTACAGAGGATCCCAACCAGTATGACCTGTTTATTGACATGTTACGTTGTATCAAAGGAATGGACATTACTGACATGCATAAATCATACATCACTTGTCATGGTGATGTATATACAGCACTAGCACTGTATGTAGTTAACGTTCTCCACACTCTAAAAAATTATCAGTGTATGAAAGATGCAGAATGACATAGAGTGGGAATGATACTTCACAGAAGGAGGTGGAGCCTGGAGGATGGATGAGGCTGTAATACTGTATGGTATGTACACATACAGTGTATGATGGTTGGTTGTGGGGCCAGAGACTTACTGTGTGTCCTGTTATGTAATCAATGGTCATGTCAGTATTCACTAATGTGTTTGTGACTGGTTATGATTGTGTGTCTGAATGTGGGGTGACTGATAGAATGTAATTATCAGATTATCAGTGTATGAATGATGTAGAATGACATGAATATAGTGGGAATGACGTGAGGTTAATGGGACTTCCAATGATATACATTGATGATGATGTTTGAAGGTGAGAGGGTTAAAGTGGTGTCCTCATTTCAGAGGAGCTTCAATGGACTTACTCCCTTACCCCCTCCCTCCCTCCCTCACCTTTTCTCTTCATCCCTCCCTCCCTCCCTCGCTCCCTCTCCAGCCAACAGCTGGTCTGACACTCTATAGATACCACCATCAGATCAGTCCTAGACTGGACTCCTCAACATGACTTGTGGGTATGAAATTACACAGTATATACCGTATAATAAGGTTTGTGGAATTTGAAATACAGACATCTTTTTTATGATACAATTTTGGTAGCGCTGCCTTAGGAGAAACTTAGTAGTGTCACCAGGATGGCTGAAGGTAAGATGTTCTCTTTGCAATCTTAGTTTACCTGCATACTACTGCAGCTCCTAATATAGGCAATGAGACACTAACTCGATGTACAGCACCAAGGGTAACTACTAACTATGACGATATATTATCATATCACTTATATTATCACTATCATTATGGTTACTACTGTCATCCAATATATGCCCATCTCTATACCTTCTCCTTATATGTCATCATCTCATCTTGCTGCATACATAGTGTACTTGTTTCTTTGATGTTTTGAAACTTCAGTTTTACATTTGTGTTCATGTCCTATATTCAGTAGTGTGCATTTTGTGAAGATATAGTTATGTTAGTCAGAATGTGGTGTGACTGATGTTTCAGATTACCAGTGTATGAATGATGTAGAATGACATGAATATATATAAATTAATCATCTGTATCCACCCCTAAACACAATGTACACACTTACTCCCATTTACTACTCTACTAACCTCCTCCCTCCCTCCCTCCCTCCCTCCCTCCCTCCCTCCCTCCCTCCCTCTCTCCCTCCCTCCACCCCTCCCTCCATCCCTCCCTCCCTTTGAATCCTCTCCTATACCCTCCCACACTCTCCAACCTTTCCTTGTATATATATCTCCAACCATTTTATAAGTTTCAAACAATTGGTGGAATTATATATTTGTAGCCCTTTAAACTTCCCCAGTCTGTATATGCACCTACACCACCTCTCACCATATGGCCTTGTATACACAGTGTACATAGTGGGGCATTCCCTAGACCACATCATTACAACTACCACCTGTTGCTGCTAGTTGATGGGTGACTCAACCAGAGAGTCAAGTCTGTTGACTCTTGTTCTCAGTCTGGTCTACACAATTGGTGTGATGCAGGACCTGCACATGTGATCATGTAACACAGAGAGCTCACTGAGTGTGTGGGTGGCCCATGGATTCCAAAGTCAAAGATATACTGTTATCGATTTTACTGTAAGCTAGATGGTATATATTCATGTTTGTCTCCATGGAGAAGAAGTGGGAATATCCACCCCTTTCTACATAACCACATTCACAGTCTCTCTCTCTGACCTGTCCAGGATAGTTGACATCATGAGACACAAAGTTATATACATTTTGAAGGTTAGTGTATGTATATTGTGCTTCATACCATGACAACAGAGAGAGAGTTTTATCAACTGGGGAACCTCTCTCCACACAATGTCATGTCAGTTTTTCTCTTAGTGTGTATAGGTATGAAGCAGCATGGTGAGTTCTGATTTTACGCTAGGTGGGCTAGATCCACTCGCCAAAAGTGCGCTGCATTTACCTGGGAAAATGAAATGCATAGGTTCTTTTTCAGAATGCACAATTGCATGCACACAATTGTGACAACCAGTGGATATTCTGAACCTGACATGTATAAATATCACATGTCATGTTGATGTATGTACAGCACCAACAGCTGTATGTAGTTCTTCTCCATACTCTAGACCAAGATGGCTAGAGCTAAGATTGATATACACACATGTGTACACTTCTGTGACGTAATTATCTGTAGCCCTTCAAACTTCCACAGTCTATGCACCTACACCAACCATCACACAATCCACATATTCATTTCAGAGGGTAGTACGTACAGGCCTCAATGGAGTTGGGACCTGAAGATGTGTCCCTATTAGAGAGGTGTCTTCATTTCAGAGGGTGGTATGTACAGGTTTCAATGGAGTTGGGACCTGAAGATGGGTCCCTATTAGAGAGGTGTCCTCATTTCAGAGGTTGGTATGTACACGCTTCAATGGAGTTAGTACCTGAAGATGTGTCCCTATTAGAGAGGTGTCCTCATTTCATAATCCATCGTCTTATCCTCTCTCTATTCTCCCCTCAGGCTACAGTGAGGTGTCTCAAGGCCCCTCCAGAGAGGTTCCAGACTGGCTATCGGACATACAATATCCAGGCAGTCAATTTCACACCTGGTGAGCTGATGGAGGAGATGAAGAAACACATTCCAAACTTTGCCATGGAATATAGACCGGACGAGAGACAAGAGATTGGTAGGTGTGGCTTAGTGATCAGTGGGAGGGGCTTGTTAATGTGGTTGTGTTCTTGTTTGTGACACAACAGTAATGTAATTCAGAGGTTTTGACTGCATGTGGTGGTACTTACCACCTAGATAAGATAGTTGGTATTCATGTTTGTCTCCATAGAGATGGAGTGGGAACATCCACCCCTTCAAGTGTTATTTACATTCACAGCTCCTCTCTCTCCCTCCCTCTCATCCTTACACCCTCATCCCTTTTTTCCACCTCCCCTTCTCCCTCCCTCCCTCCCTCCCTCCCTCCCTCCCTGCCTCCCTCCCTTCTCCTTTTCCTCCCTCCATCCCTCTCCTCCCCCCTTCCTCCCTCTCTCCCTTCCTCCCTCTCTCCCTCCCTCCTTCTCTTCCTCCCTCTCTCCTTCCTCCCTCTCTCCCTCCCTCCTTCTCTTCCTCCCTCTCTCCCTCCCCTTCTCCCTCCCTCCCTCTCCAGCTGACAGCTGGCCTGACACTCTAATAGACACTACCACCAGATCAATCCTGGACTGGACTCCTCAATATGACCTGTCTCAGGTAGTGGACATTATGATAAGAGAAATTAGGAAAAATATAGAGACTGAGACACTAAGTTAGATATATATAGGAGGTTAGTATTAATTTTGTCCGTGATAGTTTTGTATAGAGTGTGCTTCATTTCATATAATTGCAGACAAATCAATCAAGTACTAGCCTCGTTCCCATGCACATCAGTCACATGTACATTCTCACTATTGTAACTAGTCACAAAGGCACAAACACACATATTGACATGACCAATGAAGGACACACAGTAAGTCTCTGCAACCAACCATCATCATAGGTGGCGGAAATGGGGGGGGGGGGGGGCACCAGGGGTATATACCCCCCTCGAAATCATCATACTGTATTTTGCCCCCCCCCCCCCCCCCATTACAGCTCACCTTACATGTCAGAATGCCTCCAATTAAATGGGGATCTAGTACAACACGTACTGCCCCTCTTGACAGGCCTGGGAGTGAGACAAGCTCCAGACAGGTCTAGGAAATCCTCCTCCATATATACCTGGCCTGATATGTGTGGTGTGGGTGTGGGTGTGGGTGTGGGTGTGGGTGAGCTCAGGCTCTCCTTTCTCTAGATCTGCAATATTTCTAAGTATGACACTGCACAGAAGGAGGTGGAGCCTGGGGGATGAGGTTGTATATGTACACATACAGTGTATGATCATAGCTAGGTGGAGGAAGATTACAACGACAGGGGGGCACGCAATAAAACTGTTTGACCTTTGAACTTCATGCACGGGAGCAAATTGCATTTGGGCATGCATTTCGGAAAGGAGAAATGTATGGAGGAACGTGTGTATATTCACTCCGAGACTTGTTGCATTTGTATTGTACTAGATCCCCATTTAATTGGAGGCATTCTGACATGTAAAGTGAGCTGTAATGGGGGGGGGGGGGGGGGGGGCACAATACAGTATGATGATTTCGAGGGGGGGCACATACCCCTGGTGCCCATTTCCGCCACCTATGATGATGGTTGGTTGCAGAGATTTACTGAGTCTCCTTCAATGGTCATGTCAATATTCACTAATGTGTTCGTAACTGCAGTATATATTAACTATATAGTAGTGTGTTTGTGCATTTTGTGACTAGTTACAATAGTGAGAATGTAGGTGTGACTGATGTGTCAGATTATCAGTGTATAGATTATCATCTATATGCACACCTAAACTCAATGTACACACTTTTACCACCATTTACTAAATTGAATTTCCTTGTTATTATTTAATTATTCACTATACCAACCTCCAGCCTCCCTCCCCTTCCTCCCTGTTATGACAAGAATAATGGTATATTGTATTGATATGTCCACCATTGCAACTTCATTGAAGTCTACATACCTCACTCATAATCCACCACCTTATCCTCCCTCTAATGAATCAGGCTGCAGTAAAGTTCCGGTCTGGCTATCAGACATAGTATATATATCCAGTCAGTTAACTTCACACCTGGTGAACTAGTGGAGGAGATGAATGTTTGTTGTGGAATGCCGGCCAGACAAGATTAGTGGGTGTGGCTTAGTGATATGTGGGAGAGGTAGTTTTCTTACATTTACAGTCTGTCCCCCGGCCTCCTTCTCTAACTGCTCATCCTTTCTTCCCCACCTCCCTCTCTCATCCCTCCTTCATCCCACCTTCCTCTCCCGTCCCTCAATCCCACCTTCCTCTCTCCCTTCCTCCCTCCTTCCCTCCCTCCCTCTCTCCCTCCCTCCCTCCTTCTCCAGTCGACAGCTGGCCTGACACTCTAATAGACACTACCACCAGATCAGTCCTCCTCAATATGACCTGTCCAACATAGTGGGGAATATATATTTTATAGTTAGTGGAATGTGAATTACGGACATTTTTATGATAACTGTGTAGCAGCGCGCGCGTGCGAAAGGATGTGAAAACTCTAGTCTAGTCTAGTTTAGTAGTGGTGATGATACAAGGATGGCTGAAGGTAAATTAAGACGTTTTATTAATTTTTCTTTGCAATCGTAGTTTACCTGCATACTGTACTGCAGCCCCTACACGCGATGAGTCACTGACTCCAGATGATGCAGTCTATGTACTGGAGGAAATACTGGAAGCACAGTATCAGTCGTACATACTTGGTCTGAATTTGAAGTTGCCGCTACATGTTGTAGATGCCATACACTCCACTGTACTGCTGTATAGCTGAGACAAATATATCCAATAGACTGCATGTGCACATATACCATCTGTGAGATTGATGTGCAGTGACTCTCCTCACCATGTAGAGTTAGCATAAGACTGAATCAAATGTCAAAATATGTGGGTATGATTCCTCTTACCATATGTACAAGTATTACATGTATTCAATGCATGTAGGAGGGCCCTGCTATGAAAGGTCTCTCATCTAAAGCACTTGTCCCTGAACTTGAGTACTTTTTGTGTTGTACACAGAATTTGACAAGGTTCTGAGTATCATGGATGACGTCATCACTGCCCTCAAGGCAACTCCCGGTGCCACAGACAAGCTGACAGGGAAATACAAACAGGAAGGATGGATGGCCTTTATTGAAAATCCAACAGAAGATAAACTGGTTACTCTTGCCTTGCAGAGAATCAAACAGGATCCCAACCAGTATGACCTGTTTATTGACATGTTACGTTGTATCAAAGGAATGGACCTCACTGTGAACAAAAGTACATCATGTTAGTTGTGGCAGCTGCAATATCTCTCTTCTCTCTATTTGTGTACTCATTACATTTGTGTATGTAGAGATTGCCATTCTCATTTCCTGTAAGAAAATCATTCAACTCTGAACTTCTATGAATATCATTATGAGCAAAATGCATAAAGTTTTTTAGAATGCAATTGCATGCATGTAGCTAGTTGTGACAACCAGTGGATATTCTGAACCTGACATGCATAAATTATGCATCACATGTCATGGTGATGTATGTACAGCACCAACAGCTGTATGTAGTTCTTCACACCCTAAATGGCTGCAACAAGATTGATGTATACACATGTACACTTTGGTGATAGAATTTTATCTGATCCTTCAAACCTCAACAGTCTATGCACCTACACCAAATCTGCATGAAAACTTGCAATTGGCTGGGCCTTGTATACACAGTGTACATAGTGCTAGGGGCACAGGTTTCCGCATTCCCTAGACCACAAACTCCCACCTTTAAGCTGCTAGTTGGTGTTGCTCTATCAGAGAGTCAAGCCTTGATCTCATAACTAGAACAACCTCTGTTGGGTGAGTCACATGACCTGCACATGTGATCATGTGACAGAGTACCATCTGTTGTTATATCTCCATGTAAACAACTGATCAAATTATCAGTGTATGAAAGATGTAGAATGACATACAGTGGGAATGATACTGCACAGAAGGAGGTGGAGCCTGGGGGGATGAGGCTGTAGTACTGTATGGTATATGTACACATACAGTGTATGATGGTTGGTTGTGGGGCCAGAGACTTTCTGTGTGTCCTGTTATGTAATCAATGGTCATGTCAATATTCACTAATGTGTTTGTGACTGATGTGTCTGAATGTGGTGTGATCGACTGATCGATGATAGAATGTAATTATCAGATTATCAGTGTATGAATGATGTAGAATGACATGAATATAGTGGGAATGACCTGAGGTTAAGTCTAAACATCACTCTATCCACCCCTTTTAGTACTACAGGTGGACAAAAACAGTGTAATTGTCTTTCACCACCCCTTTTCCCGTAAGGTGGGTGGTATATATTCATGTTTGTCTCCATGGAGAAGTAGTGGGAACATCCACCCCTTTCCACATAACCACATTCACAGTCTCTCTCTCTGACCTGTCCAAGATAGTTGACATCATGAGACACAAAGTTATATACATGTTGGAGGTTAGTGTATGTGATAGTTGTATATTGTGCTTCACACCATGACAACAGAGAGAGTTTATCAACTGGGGAACTTCTCAATGTCATGTCAGTTTTTCTCTTAGTGTGTATAGGTATGGAGCAGTATGGTGTTTACATGAGTTCTAATTTTATGCTAAGTGGGCTCCATCCACTTGCCAAAGATGTGTTGCATTCACCTAGCCAGATATGGCAAAACAAAATGCGTATGGTTTTTTCAGAATGCACAATTGCATGCATACAATTAAGACAACCAGTGGATATTCTGAACCTGACATGTATAAATATCATATACATCACATCTCATGTTGATGTATGTACAGCACCAACAGCTGTATGTAGTTCTTCTCCACACTCTAGACAAGATGGCTGCAGCTAAGGTTGATATACACACTCGTGTACACTTCTGTGACAGAATTATTATTAAACCTCAACAGTCTTAGGCACCTGCACCAAATCTGCATGCACAAAACTTGGCTGGGCCATGTATACACAGTGTACATAGTGGCATATGTTTCCCTACCATATGGCATTCCCTAGACCACATAATTAGAACTCACACCTGCTGCTGCTAGTTGATATGTGACTATCAGGGAGTCAAGTCTGTTGACTCTTGTTCTCAGTCTGGTCTACAACCACCTCTGTTGGATGAGTCACATGACCTGCACATGGGATCATGTGACAGAGAGAGCTCACTGAATGTGCGGGTGGCCCATGGATTCCTCTTACTCGAAGTCAAAAGATACTCTTTCAATCTCCTGCCTGCAAACAATAACATGTGTCCATACATGTATTACGTTGTTGCATACCATCATCACCTGCTTTGCTGCATGGATATCAATGCTTTCCTTGTTTCTATACTTGGCATTTTCATTACCTACATCCTCCAACATTTAATTTTTACACCTGGTGCTAAGTAAACTATATGTATGCATGCCTAAGTCCAAGACTATGTCCCATTAGTTCCAGTTGTGATGGCTGCACTTAACTCACTCATCAATTTCACAGTTGATTTGAAACAATGACAATCTTGGATGGAGGGATTGAGTAGGTGTGTTGTGTAGGGAGTAAGTGTCTGACTAATTACTGCATGCATGCCTAAGGACAGAAGTACAAGAATACATGTCTTAATTTAGTTCTAGCTAGTTGCTCACACATCAATTGTCACAAATGGCAGGGGAGGAAAATTCTTTCCACCCAGTCTGAGAGTCATATTACAATGTACGTAAGGGACACAGTTGATTTTGATAACGTTTGATACCACATCTAATTGACAGCCACACCCCCACAATTGACAGGCAGTCCAGTCATGACATCATACCAAAACTGTACAAAGCAGCAAGTGAGGGAGAGATCAGTTAAAGTTGCTGTTTTTGTTGAACGAGACAAGAGACCAAGAAACGTGACATACAGAAGATCAAACAGGATCCCAACCAGTATGACATGTTTATTGACATGTTACGTTGTATCAAAGAAGGGACATTACTGTGAACAAAATTACATCAAGTTAGTTGTGTCAGCTGCAATATCTCTCTTCTCTTTATTTGTGTACTCATTACATTTGTGTATGTAGAGATTGCCATTCTCATTTCCTGTAAGAAGAAAATCATTCAACTCTGAACTTCTATGAATATCACTATATAGATACAGCCAAACAAAATGCATAGGTTTTTAGAATGCAACTACATGCATATGCATGTAGTTGTGACAACCAGTGGATATTCTGAACCTGACATGCATGTCATGTTGATGTATATATAGCACCAAGAGCTGTATGTAGTACTCCACACTCTAAACCAAATGGCTGCAACAAGGTTGATGTACACACATGTACTTCTGTTACAGAATTTTTTTTCTGATCCATGAACTCCTTCAAACCTCAACTGTCTATGCACCTACATCAAATCTGCATGCACAAAACTTGCAATTGGCTGGGCCTTGTATAATACACAGTGTACATAGTGCTAGGGGCATATGTTTCCGCATTCCCTAGACCACAAACTCCCACCTAGTTGATGTGTGGCTCTATCAGAGAGTCAAGCCTGTTGATCTCTTAACTTGTTCTCAGAACAACCTCTGTTGACTGAGTTACACGAACTGCACATGTGATCATGTGACAGAGTACCATCTGTTGTTATATCTCCATGTAAACAACTGATCAAATTATCAGTGTATGAAAGATGTAGATTGACATACAGTGGGAATGATACTGCACAGAAGGAGGTGGAGCCTGGGGAATGAAGCTGTAGTACTAAATGGTATATGTACACATACAGTGTATGATGGTTGGTACGTTGTGAGGTCAGAGACATGTGTGTCCTGCTATGTAATCAATGGTCATGTCAATATTCACTAATGTGCATGTTTGTGATTGATTATGATTGTGATGTGTTGTGATTATGATGGCGAAACAAAGTGCATAGAATAGCACCAGTGGATACATAGTTCTTCTCCACACTCTAGACCAAGATGTCTGCAGATATACACATGTGTATACTTCTGTGACAGAATTATTATTTAATCTCAACTGTCTTACACACCTATATACACCAAATCTGTATGCACAAATTTGGCTGGGCCTTGTATACACAGTGTACATAGTGGTACACATTTCCCTACCTTACAGTATGGCATTCCCTAGACCACATCATTAGAACTCCCACCTGCTGCTGCTAGTTGATGTGTGACTCAATCAGAGAGTCAGTCTGTTGACTCTCGTTCTCAGTCTGGTCTACAACAACCTCTGTTGGATGAGTCACATGACCTGCACATGGGATCATGTGACAGAGAGAGCTCACTGAGTGTGTGGGTGGCCCATGGATTCCCCTTACACAAGGTCAAAGATACACCATCTGGTTTGGTGATGAAATATCTCAGACTGGTAAGTTCATCATAATGATTTACTATACATGTTCCTCTATAGGTGGTAGTGTCTAACTTAAAGTTTGTAATGTTATGTTGAGCTTCCTTGCATAAATCACAAATTTTACACTCTCTAGTGTAGATAGGCGATTAAGGTCCCCACTTTTTCAAGGAAAATTTGCTGCGTTCACTCACACTCTCCCCATAGCCTCATCCCTCTAGCATGCAATTTAAGTTTACATAATGGCACTCTGGCTCGTGTGTATGTGTGTGTGGTGTGGATGTGAGGATTACATACTCCCAATATTCTTATAACCACAGTTCCCTCCACTTCTAAGGCTCTGCCTACGCAACCTCCTCAACTGACTGGTGAGTGTACATTAGCCTGTGTTCCAACAGAACTTTACATATTATGATGTAGCTAACCAATCATTGCAAGTTCATATACAAGTGTCAAAGTTTCATTGGGTTTGGCAAATATAATTGAGTGAACTAAGCAAACCCACCTAGCTGTATAGCTGAGACAAATATATCCAATAGACTGCATGTGCACATATACCATCTGTGAGATTGATGTGCAGTGACTCTCCTCACCATGTAGAGTTAGCATAAGACTGAATCAAATGTCAAAATATGTGGGTATGATTCCTCTTACCATATGTACAAGTATTACATGTATTCAATGCATGTAGGAGGGCCCTGCTATGAAAGGTCTCTCATCTAAAGCACTTGTCCCTGAACTTGAGTACTTTTTGTGTTGTACACAGAATTTGACAAGGTTCTGAGTATCATGGATGACGTCATCACTGCCCTCAAGGCAACTCCCGGTGCCACAGACAAGCTGACAGGGAAATACAAACAGGAAGGATGGATGGCCTTTACTGAAAATCCAACAGAAGATAAACTGGTTACTCTTGCCTTGCAGAGAATCAAACAGGATCCCAACCAGTATGACCTGTTTATTGACATGTTACGTTGTATCAAAGGAATGGACCTCACTGTGAACAAAAGTACATCATGTTAGTTGTGGCAGCTGCAATATCTCTCTTCTCTCTATTTGTGTACTCATTACATTTGTGTATGTAGAGATTGCCATTCTCATTTCCTGTAAGAAAATCATTCAACTCTGAACTTCTATGAATATCATTATGAGCAAAATGCATAGAGTTTTTTAGAATGCAATTGCATGCATGTAGCTAGTTGTGACAACCAGTGGATATTCTGAACCTGACATGCATAAATTATGCATCACATGTCATGGTGATGTATGTACAGCACCAACAGCTGTATGTAGTTCTTCACACCCTAAATGGCTGCAACAAGATTGATGTATACACATGTACACTTTGGTGATAGAATTTTATCTGATCCTTCAAACCTCAACAGTCTATGCACCTACACCAAATCTGCATGAAAACTTGCAATTGGCTGGGCCTTGTATACACAGTGTACATAGTGCTAGGGGCACAGGTTTCCGCATTCCCTAGACCACAAACTCCCACCTTTAAGCTGCTAGTTGGTGTTGCTCTATCAGAGAGTCAAGCCTTGATCTCATAACTAGAACAACCTCTGTTGGGTGAGTCACATGACCTGCACATGTGATCATGTGACAGAGTACCATCTGTTGTTATATCTCCATGTAAACAACTGATCGAATTATCAGTGTATGAAAGATGTAGAATGACATACAGTGGGAATGATACTGCACAGAAGGAGGTGGAGCCTGGGGGGATGAGGCTGTAGTACTGTATGGTATATGTACACATACAGTGTATGATGGTTGGTTGTGGGGCCAGAGACTTTCTGTGTGTCCTGTTATGTAATCAATGGTCATGTCAATATTCACTAATGTGTTTGTGACTGATGTGTCTGAATGTGGTGTGATCGACTGATCGATGATAGAATGTAATTATCAGATTATCAGTGTATGAATGATGTAGAATGACATGAATATAGTGGGAATGACCTGAGGTTAAGTCTAAACATCACTCTATCCACCCCTTTTAGTACTACAGGTGGACAAAAACAGTGTAATTGTCTTTCACCACCCCTTTTCCCGTAAGGTGGGTGGTATATATTCATGTTTGTCTCCATGGAGAGTAGTGGGAATATCCACCCCTTTCTACATAACCACATTCACAGTCTCTCTCTGACCTGTCCAAGATAGTTGACATCATGAGACACAAAGTTATATACATGTTGGAGGTTAGTGTATGTGATAGTTGTATATTGTGCTTCACACCATGACAACAGAGAGAGTTTATCAACTGGGGAACTTCTCAATGTCATGTCAGTTTTTCTCTTAGTGTGTATAGGTATGGAGCAGTATGGTGTTTACATGAGTTCTAATTTTATGCTAAGTGGGCTCCATCCACTTGCCAAAGATGTGTTGCATTCACCTAGCCAGATATGGCAAAACAAAATGCGTATGGTTTTTTCAGAATGCACAATTGCATGCATACAATTAAGACAACCAGTGGATATTCTGAACCTGACATGTATAAATATCATATACATCACATCTCATGTTGATGTATGTACAGACCAACAGCTGTATGTAGTTCTTCTCCACACTCTAGACCAAGATGGCTGCAGCTAAGGTTGATATACACACTCGTGTACACTTCTGTGACAGAATTATTATTAAACCTCAACAGTCTTAGGCACCTGCACCAAATCTGCATGCACAAAACTTGGCTGGGCCATGTATACACAGTGTACATAGTGGCATATGTTTCCCTACCATATGGCATTCCCTAGACCACATAATTAGAACTCACACCTGCTGCTAGTTGATATGTGACTATCAGGGAGTCAAGTCTGTTGACTCTTGTTCTCAGTCTGGTCTACAACCACCTCTGTTGGATGAGTCACATGACCTGCACATGGGATCATGTGACAGAGAGAGCTCACTGAATGTGCGGGTGGCCCATGGATTCCTCTTACTCGAAGTCAAAAGATACTCTTTCAATCTCCTGCCTGCAAACAATAACATGTGTCCATACATGTATTACGTTGTTGCATACCATCATCACCTGCTTTGCTGCATGGATATCAATGCTTTCCTTGTTTCTATACTTGGCATTTTCATTACCTACATCCTCCAACATTTAATTTTTACACCTGGTGCTAAGTAAACTATATGTATGCATGCCTAAGTCCAAGACTATGTCCCATTAGTTCCAGTTGTGATGGCTGCACTTAACTCACTCATCAATTTCACAGTTGATTTGAAACAATGACAATCTTGGATGGAGGGATTGAGTAGGTGTGTTGTGTAGGGAGTAAGTGTCTGACTAATTACTGCATGCATGCCTAAGGACAGAAGTACAAGAATACATGTCTTAATTTAGTTCTAGCTAGTTGCTCACACATCAATTGTCACAAATGGCAGGGGAGGAAAATTCTTTCCACCCAGTCTGAGAGTCATATTACAATGTACGTAAGGGACACAGTTGATTTTGATAACGTTTGATACCACATCTAATTGACAGCCACACCCCCACAATTGACAGGCAGTCCAGTCATGACATCATACCAAAACTGTACAAAGCAGCAAGTGAGGGAGAGATCAGTTAAAGTTGCTGTTTTTGTTGAACGAGACAAGAGACCAAGAAACGTGACATACAGAAGATCAAACAGGATCCCAACCAGTATGACATGTTTATTGACATGTTACGTTGTATCAAAGAAGGGACATTACTGTGAACAAAATTACATCAAGTTAGTTGTGGCAGCTGCAATGTCTCTCTTCTCTTTATTTGTGTACTCATTACATTTGTGTATGTAGAGATTGCCATTCTCATTTCCTGTAAGAAGAAAATCATTCAACTCTGAACTTCTATGAATATCACTATATAGATACAGCCAAACAAAATGCATAGGTTTTTAGAATGCAACTACATGCATATGCATGTAGTTGTGACAACCAGTGGATATTCTGAACCTGACATGCATGTCATGTTGATGTATATATAGCACCAAGAGCTGTATGTAGTACTCCACACTCTAAACCAAATGGCTGCAACAAGGTTGATGTACACACATGTACTTCTGTTACAGAATTTTTTTTCTGATCCATGAACTCCTTCAAACCTCAACTGTCTATGCACCTACATCAAATCTGCATGCACAAAACTTGCAATTGGCTGGGCCTTGTATAATACACAGTGTACATAGTGCTAGGGGCATATGTTTCCGCATTCCCTAGACCACAAACTCCCACCTAGTTGATGTGTGGCTCTATCAGAGAGTCAAGCCTGTTGATCTCTTAACTTGTTCTCAGAACAACCTCTGTTGACTGAGTTACACGAACTGCACATGTGATCATGTGACAGAGTACCATCTGTTGTTATATCTCCATGTAAACAACTGATCAAATTATCAGTGTATGAAAGATGTAGATTGACATACAGTGGGAATGATACTGCACAGAAGGAGGTGGAGCCTGGGGAATGAAGCTGTAGTACTGTATGGTATATGTACACATACAGTGTATGATGGTTGGTACGTTGTGAGGTCAGAGACATGTGTGTCCTGCTATGTAATCAATGGTCATGTCAATATTCACTAATGTGCATGTTTGTGATTGATTATGATTGTGATGTGTTGTGATTATGATGGCGAAACAAAGTGCATAGAATAGCACCAGTGGATACATAGTTCTTCTCCACACTCTAGACCAAGATGTCTGCAGATATACACATGTGTGTACTTCTGTGACAGAATTATTATTTAATCTCAACTGTCTTACGTACATATATACACCAAATCTGCATGCACAAATTTGGCTGGGCCTTGTATACACAGTGTACATAGTGGTACACATTTCCCTACCTTACAGTATGGCATTCCCTAGACCACATCATTAGAACTGCCACCTGCTGCTGCTAGTTGATGTGTGACTCAATCAGAGAGTCAGTCTGTTGACTCTCGTTCTCAGTCTGGTCTACAACCTCTGTTGGATGAGTCACATGACCTGCACATGGGATCATGTGACAGAGAGAGCTCACTGAGTGTGTGGGTGGCCCATGGATTCCCCTTACACAAGGCCAAAGATACACCATCTGGTTTGGTGATGAAATATCTCAGACTGGTAAGTTCATCATAATGATTTACTATACATGTTCCTCTATAGGTGGTAGTGTCTAACTTAAAGTTTGTAATGTTATGTTGAGCTTCCTTGCATAAATCACAAATTTTACACTCTCTAGTGTAGATAGGCGATTAAGGTCCCCACTTTTTCAAGGAAAATTTGCTGCGTTCACTCACACTCTCCCCATAGCCTCATCCCTCTAGCATGCAATTTAAGTTTACATAATGGCACTCTGGCTCGTGTGTATGTGTGTGTGGTGTGGATGTGAGGATTACATACTCCCAATATTCTTATAACCACAGTTCCCTCCACTTCTAAGGCTCTGCCTACGCAACCTCCTCAACTGACTGGTGAGTGTACTATAGCCTGTGTTCCAACAGAACTTTACATATTATGATGTAGCTAACCAATCATTGCAAGTACATATACAAGTGTCCAAAGTTTCATTGGGTTTGGCAAATATAATTGAGTGAACTAAGCAAACCCACCTAGCTGTATAGCTGAGACAAATATATCCAATAGACTGCATGTGCACATAATTATACCATCTGTGAGATTGATGTGCAGTGATTCGCCTCACCATGTAGAGTTAGCATAAGACTGAATCAAATGTCAAAATATGTGGGTATGATTCCTCTTTCATATGTACAAGTATTACATGTATTCAATGCATGTAGGAGGGCCCTGCTATGAAAGGTCTCACATCTAAAGCACTTGTCCCTGAACTTGAGTACTTTTTGTGTTGTACACAGAATTTGACAAGGTTCTGAGTATCATGGATGACATCATCACTGCCCTCAAGGCAACTCCCGGTGCCACAGACAAGCTGACAGGGAAATACAAACAGGAAGGATGGATGGCCTTTACTGAAAATCCAACAGAAGATAAACTGGTTACTCTTGCCTTGCAGAGAATCAAACAGGATCCCAACCAGTATGACCTGTTTATTGACATGTTACGTTGTATCAAAGGAATGGACATTACTGTGAACAGTATTACATCAAGTTAGTTGTGGCAGCTGCAATATCTCTCTTCTCTTTATTTGTGTACTCATTACATTTGTGTATGTAGAGATATTGCCATTCTCATTTCCTGTAAGAAAATCATTCAGCTCTGAACTTCTATGAATATTATTATGAGCAAAATGCATATTTTTTTAGAATGCAATTGCATGCATGTAGCTAGTTGTGACAACCAGTGGATATTCTGAACCTGACATGCATAAATCATACATCACATGTCATGGTGATGTATATACAGCACCAACAGCTGTATGTAGTTCTCCACACCCTAAACCAAATGGCTGCAACAAGATTGATGTATACACATGTACACTTTGGTGACAGAATTTTATCTGATCCATGAATTCCTTCAAACCTAAACAGTCTATGCACCTACACCAAATCTGCATAAAAACTTGCAATTGGCTGGGCCTTGTATATGCAGGGTACATAATGCTAGGGGCACAGGTTTCAGCATTCCCTAGACCACAAACTCCCACCTTTAAGCTGCTAGTTGGTGTTGCTCTATCAGAGAGTCAAGCCTTGATCTCATAACTAGAACAACCTCTGTTGGTTGAGTCACATGACCTGCACATGTGATCATGTGACAGAGTACCATCTGTTGTTATATCTCCATGTAAACAACTGATCAAATTATCAGTGTATGAAAGATGTAGAATGACATAGAGTGGGAATGATACTGCACAGAAGGAGGTGGAGCCTGGGGGAATGAGGCTGTAGTATACTGTATGGTATATGTACACATACAGTGTATGATAGTTGGTTGTGGGGCCAGAGACTTACTGTGTGTCCTGTTATGTAATCAATGGTCATGTCAATATTCACTAATGTGTTTGTGACTGATGTGTCTGAATGTGGTGTGATCGACTTATAGAATGTAATTATCAGATTATCAGTGTATGAATGATGTAGAATGACATGAATATAGTGGAAATGACATGAGGTTAAGTCTAAACATCACTGTATCCACCCCTTTTAGTACTACAGGTGGACAAAGACAGTGTAATGGTCTTTCACCACCCCTTTTTGCCATAAGGTGGGTGGTATATATTCATGTTTGTCTCCATGGAGAAGTAGTGGGAATATCCACCCCTTTCTACATAACCACATTCACAGTCTCTCTCTGACCTGTCCAAGATAGTTGACGTCATGAGACACAGAGTTATAAACATGTTGGAGGTTAGTGTATGTGATAGTTGTATATTGTGCTTCACACCATGACAACAGAGAGAGTTTATCAACTGGGGAACTTCTCAATGTCATGTCAGTTTTTCTCTTAGTGTGTATTGGTATGGAGCAGTATGGTGTTTATTTGAGTTCTAATTTTATGCTAAGTGGGCTCCATCCACTTGCCAAAGATGTGTTGCATTCACCTAGCCAGATATGGCAAAACAAAATGCATAGTTTTTTTTCAGAATGCACAATTGCATGCATACAATTAAGACAACCAGTGGATATTCTGAATCTGACTTGTATAAATCACACACCACATGTCATGTTGATGTATGTACAGCACCAACAGCTGTATGTAGTTCTTCTCCACACTCTAGACCAAGATGGCTGCAGCTAAGGTTGATATACACACTCGTGTACACTTCTGTGACAGAATTATTATTAAACCTCAACAGTCTTAGGCACCTGCACCAAATCTGCATGCACAAAACTTGGCTGGGCCATGTATACACAGTGTACATAGTGGCATATGTTTCCCTACCATATGGCATTCCCTAGACCACATAATTAGAACTCACACCTGCTGCTGCTAGTTGATATGTGACTATCAGGGAGTCAAGTCTGTTGACTCTTGTTCTCAGTCTGGTCTACAACCACCTCTGTTGGATGAATCACATGACCTGCACATGGGATCATGTGACAGAGAGAGCTCACTGAATGTGCGGGTGGCCCATGGATTCCTCTTACTCGAAGTCAAAAGATACTCTTTCAATCTCCTGCCTGCAAACAATAACATGTGTCCATACATGTATTACGTTGTTGCATACCATCATCACCTGCTTTGCTGCATGGATATCAATGCTTTCCTTGTTTCTATACTTGGCATTTTCATTACCTACATCCTCCAACATTTAATTTTTACACCTGGTGCTAAGTAAACTATATGTATGCATGCCTAAGTCCAAGACTGTGTCCCATTAGTTCCAGTTGTGATGGCTGCACTTAACTCACTCATCAATTTCACAGTTGATTTGAAACAATGACAATCTTGGATGGAGGGATTGAGTAGGTGTGTTGTGTAGGGAGTAAGTGTCTGACTAATTACTGCATGCATGCCTAAGGACAGAAGTACAAGAATACATGTCTTAATTTAGTTCTAGCTAGTTGCTCACACATCAATTGTCACAAATGGCAGGGGAGGAAAATTCTTTCCACCCAGTCTGAGAGTCATATTACAATGTACGTAAGGGACACAGTTGATTTTGATAACGTTTGATACCACATCTAATTGACAGCCACACCCCCACAATTGACAGGCAGTCCAGTCATGACATCATACCAAAACTGTACAAAGCAGCAAGTGAGGGAGAGATCAGTTAAAGTTGCTGTTTTTGTTGAACGAGACAAGAGACCAAGAAACGTGACATACAGAGGATCAAACAGGATCCCAACCAGTATGACATGTTTATTGACATGTTACATTGTATCAAAGAAGGGACATTACTGTGAACAAAATTACATCAAGTTAGTTGTGGCAGCTGCAATATCTCTCTTCTCTTTATTTGTGTACTCATTACATTTGTGTATGTAGAGATTGCCATTCTCATTTCCTGTAAGAAGAAAATCATTCAACTCTGAACTTCTATGAATATCACTATATAGATACAGCCAAACAAAATGCATAGGTTTTTAGAATGCAACTACATGCATATGCATGTAGTTGTGACAACCAGTGGATATTCTGAACCTGACATGCATGTCATGTTGATGTATATATAGCACCAAGAGCTGTATGTAGTACTCCACACTCTAAACCAAATGGCTGCAACAAGGTTGATGTACACACATGTACTTCTGTTACAGAATTTTTTTTCTGATCCATGAACTCCTTCAAACCTCAACTGTCTATGCACCTACATCAAATCTGCATGCACAAAACTTGCAATTGGCTGGGCCTTGTATAATACACAGTGTACATAGTGCTAGGGGCATATGTTTCCGCATTCCCTAGACCACAAACTCCCACCTAGTTGATGTGTGGCTCTATCAGAGAGTCAAGCCTGTTGATCTCTTAACTTGTTCTCAGAACAACCTCTGTTGACTGAGTTACACGAACTGCACATGTGATCATGTGACAGAGTACCATCTGTTGTTATATCTCCATGTAAACAACTGATCAAATTATCAGTGTATGAAAGATGTAGATTGACATACAGTGGGAATGATACTGCACAGAAGGAGGTGGAGCCTGGGGAATGAAGCTGTAGTACTGTATGGTATATGTACACATACAGTGTATGATGGTTGGTACGTTGTGAGGTCAGAGACATGTGTGTCCTGCTATGTAATCAATGGTCATGTCAATATTCACTAATGTGCATGTTTGTGATTGATTATGATTGTGATGTGTTGTGATTATGATGGCGAAACAAAGTGCATAGAATAGCACCAGTGGATACATAGTTCTTCTCCACACTCTAGACCAAGATGTCTGCAGATATACACATGTGTGTACTTCTGTGACAGAATTATTATTTAATCTCAACTGTCTTACGTACATATATACACCAAATCTGCATGCACAAATTTGGCTGGGCCTTGTATACACAGTGTACATAGTGGTACACATTTCCCTACCTTACAGTATGGCATTCCCTAGACCACATCATTAGAACTGCCACCTGCTGCTGCTAGTTGATGTGTGACTCAATCAGAGAGTCAGTCTGTTGACTCTCGTTCTCAGTCTGGTCTACAACCTCTGTTGGATGAGTCACATGACCTGCACATGGGATCATGTGACAGAGAGAGCTCACTGAGTGTGTGGGTGGCCCATGGATTCCCCTTACACAAGGCCAAAGATACACCATCTGGTTTGGTGACGAACTCTCTCAGACTGGTAAGGTATTCATAATGATTTACTCTACATGTTCCTCTATAGGTGGTAGTGTCTAACTTAAAGTTTGTAATGTTATGTTGAACTTCCTTGCATCAAGCACAAATTTTACACTCTCTAGTGTAGATAGGCGGCGATTAAGGTCCCCACTTTTTCAAGGAAATTTTGCTGCGTTCACTCAAACTCTCCCCATAGCCTCATCCCTCTAGCATGCAATTTAAGTTTACATAATGGCACTCTGGCTCGTGTGTATGTGTGTGTGGTGTGGATGTGAGGATTACATGCTCCGAATATTCTTATAACTACAGTTCCCTCCACTTCTAAGGCTTTGCCTACACAACCTCCTCAACTGACTGGTGAGTGTACATTAGCCTGTGTTCCAACAGAACTTTACATATTATGATGTAGCTAACCAATCATTGCAAGTACATATACAAGTGTCAAAGTTTCATTGGGTTTGGCAAATATAATTGAGTGAACTAAGCAAACCCACCTAGCTGTATAGCTGAGACAAATATATCCAATAGACTGCATGTGCACATAATTATACCATCTGTGAGATTGATGTGCAGTGACTCTCCTCACCATGTAGAGTTAGCATAAGACTGAATCAAATGTCAAAATATGTGGGTATGATTCCTCTTACCATATGTACAAGTATTACATGTATTCAATGCATGTAGGAGGGCCCTGCTATGAAAGGTCTCACATCTAAAGCACTTGTCCCTGAACTTGAGTACTTTTTGTGTTGTACACAGGATTTGACAAGGTTCTGAGTATCATGGATGACATCATCACTGACCTCAAGGCAACTCCCGGTGCCACAGACAAGCTGACAGGGAAATACAAACAGGAAGGATGGATGGCCTTTACTGAAAATCCAACAGAAGATAAACTGGTTACTCTCGCCTTGCAGAGAATCAAACAGGATCCCAACCAGTATGACCTGTTTATTGACATGTTACGTTGTATCAAAGGAATGGACATTACTGTGAACAAAATTACATCAAGTTAGTTGTGGCAGCTGCAATATCTCTCTTCTCTTTATTTGTGTACTCATTACATTTGTGTATGTAGAGATTGCCATTCTCATTTCCTGTAAGAAAATCATTCAACTCTGAACATCTATGAATATCATTATGAGCAAAATGCATAGAGTTTTTTAGAATGCAATTGCATGCATGTAGCTAGTTGTGACAACCAGTGGATATTCTGAACCTGACATGCATAAATCATACATCATATCTCATGTTGATGTATATACAGCACCAACAGCTGTATGTAGTTCTCCACACCCTAAACCAAATGGCTGAAACAAGGTTGATGTACACACATGTGTACACTTTTGTGACAAAATTTTATCTGATCCATGAATTCCTTCAAACCTAAACAGTCTATGCACCTACACCAAATCTGCATGAAAACTTGCAATTGGCTGGGCCTTGTATACACAGTGTACATAATGCTAGGCTGGGGCACATGTTTCCGCATTCCCTAGACCACATAACTCCCACCTTTAAGCTGCTAGTTGGTGTTGCTCTATCAGAGAGTCAAGCTGTTGATCTCTTAACTAGAACAACCTCTGTTGGTTGAGTCACATGACCTGCACATGTGATGATGTGACAGAGTACCATCCGTTGTTATATCTCCATGTAAACAACTGATCAAATTATCAGTGTATGAAAGATGTAGAAAGACATAGAGTGGGAAGGATACTTCACAGGAGGAGGTGGAGCCTGGGGGATGAGGCTGTAGTACTGTTTGGTATATGTACATATACAGTGTATGATGGTTGGTTGTGTGGCCAGAGACCTACTGTGTGTCCTGTTATGTAATCAATGGTCATGTCAATATTCTCTAATGTGTTTGTGACTGATGTGTCTGAATGTGGTGTGATCGACTGATAGAATGTAATTATCAGATTATCAGTGTATGAATGATGTAGAATGACATGAATATAGTGGGAATGACCTGAGGTTAAGTGTAAACATCACTGTATCCACCCCTTTTAGTACTACAGGTGGACAAAGACAGTGTAATGGTCTTTCACCACCCCTTTTTGCCATAAGGTGAATGGTATATATTCATGTTTGTCTCCATGGAGAAGTAGTGGGAACATCCACCCCTTTCTACATAACCACATTCACAGTCTCTCTCTGACCTGTCCAAGATAGTTGACGTCATGAGACACAGAGTTATAAACATGTTGGAGGTTAGTGTATGTGATAGTTGTATATTGTGCTTCACACCATGACAACAGAGAGAGTTTATCAACTGGGGAACTTCTCAATGTCATGTCAGTTTTTCTCTTAGTGTGTATAGGTATGGAGCAGCATGGTGTTTACATGAGTTCTAATTTTATGCTAAGTGGGCTCCATCCACTTGCCAAAGATGTGTTGCATTCACCTAGCCAGATATGGCAAAACAAAATGCATAGTTTTTTTTCAGAATGCACAATTGCATGCATACAATTAAGACAACCAGTAGATATTCTGAACCTGACATGTATAAATATCATATACATCACATCTCATGTTGATGTATGTACAGCACCAACAGCTGTATGTAGTTCTTCTCCACACTCTAGACCAAGATGGCTGCAGCTAAGGTTGATATACACACTCGTGTACACTTCTGTGACAGAATTATTATTAAACCTCAACAGTCTTAGGCACCTGCACCAAATCTGCATGCACAAAACTTGGCTGGGCCATGTATACACAGTGTACATAGTGGCATATGTTTCCCTACCATATGGCATTCCCTAGACCACATAATTAGAACTCACACCTGCTGCTGCTAGTTGATATGTGACTATCAGGGAGTCAAGTCTGTTGACTCTTGTTCTCAGTCTGGTCTACAACAACCTCTGTTGGATGAATCACATGACCTGCACATGAGATCATGTGACAGAGAGAGCTTACTGAATGTGCGGGTGGCCCATGGATTCCTCTTACTCGAAGTCAAAAGATACTCTTTCAATCTCCTGCCTGCAAATAATTACATGTGTCCATACATATATTACGTTGTTGCATACCATCATCACCTGCTTTGCTGCATGGATATCAATGCTTTCCTTGTTTCTATACTTGGCATTTTCATTATCTACATCCTCCAACATTTAATTTTTACACCTGGTGCTAACTGTGTCCCATTAGTTCCAGTTGTGATGGCTGCACTTAACTCACTCATCAATTTCACAGTTGATTTGAAACAATGACAATCTTGGGTGGAGGGATTGAGTAGGTCTGTAGTGTAAGTGTAAGTAGGTGTGTTGTGTAGGGAGTAAGTGTCTGACTAATTACTGCATGCATGCCTAAGTACAGAAGTACAAGAATACATTTCCTAATTTAGTTACTAGTTGCTCACTCATCAATTGTCACAAATGGCAGGGGAGGAAAATTCTTTCCACCCAGTCTGAGAGTCATATTACAATGTATGTAAGGGACACAGTTGATTTTGATACTGTTTGATACCACATCTAATTGGCAGCCACACCCCCACAATTGACAGGCAGTCCAGTCATGACATCATACCAAAACTGTACAAAGCAGCAAGTGAGTGAGAGATCAGTTAAAGTTGCTGTTTTTGTTGAAACAACGAGACAAGAGACCAAGAAACGTGACATACAGAGGATCAAACAGGATCCCAACCAGTATGACCTGTTTATTGACATGTTACGTTGTATCAAAGGAATGGACATTACTGTGAACAGTATTACATCAAGTTAGTTGTGGCAGCTGCAATATCTCTCTTCTCTTTATTTGTGTACTCATTACATTTGTGTATGTAGAGATTGCCATTCTCATTTCCTGTAAGAAGAAAATCATTCAACTCTGAACTTCTATGAATATCACTATATAGATACAGCAAAACAAACTGCATAGGTTTTTAGAATGCAACTACATGCATATGCAGGTAGTTGTAACAACCAGTGGATATTCTGAACCTGACATGCATGTCATGTTGATGTATATACAGCACCAAGAGCTGTATGTAGTACTCCACACTCTAAACCAAATGGCTGCAAACAAGGTTGATGTACACACATGTACTTCTGTTACAGAATTTTTATCTGATCCATGAACTCCTTCAAACCTCAGTCTGCACCTACATCAAATCTGCATGCACAAAACTTGCAATTGGCTGCACCTTGTATAATATACAGTGTAGATAGTGCTAGGGGCACATGTTTCCGCATTCCCTAGACCACAAACTCCCACCTAGTTGATGTGTGACTCTATCAGAGAGTCAAGCCTGTTGAACTAGTTCTTAAAACAATCTCTGTTGACTGAGTCACATGACCTGCACATATGATCATGTGACAGAGTGACTACCATCCATTATTATATCTCCATGTAACAACTGATCAAATTATCAGTGTATGAAAGATGTAGAATGACATACAGTGGGAATGATACTGCACAGGAGGTGGAGCCTGGGGGGGATGAGGCTGTAATACTAATGGTATGTGTACACATACAGTGTATGATGGTTGGTTGTGGGGCCAGAGACTTACTGTGTGTTATGTAATAAATGGTCATGTCAATATTCACTAATGTGGATGCTTGTGACTGGTTATGATTGTGTGTGTCTGAATGTGGGAATGACCTGAGGTTAAGTCTAAACATCACTGTATCCACCCCTTTTAGTGCTACAGGTACAGTGCAACTGTGTTTCACCACCCCCTTTTGCCCGTAAGCTGGATGATATATATTCATGTTTGTCTCCATGGAGAAGTCAGTGTATGTCCCCTGGAGTGTATTTGTGCGTGGCAAGCCCCACCCCCTCAACTACACGTATACATAGCTGCAACCGGGAGGGGCTGTATCAGACCTCGACTAGCTCGTCCGTTTTAGAAATGTCGCAGCCAAGTAACTTTTCTTGGTTCGTGGCAGGTAAACTTGCTGCTATGGCATACCCTACGACCCAGGACCTCACTTTTCTAAAGGCGCAAGGCATCAAGACGCTGATAAATTTCTCTCACCGCCCCAGCTCATACTGCGAGTCTGCAGAAGCTCAGGAGTTGACAGTGCACTTCATACCAATAGAGACTTACCATCCACCCACAACTGAACAGATAGAGAACTTTCTCGGAATAGTGGACACAGCAAAAAGTGTAAGTATTCAATGTTCAGTGTTCATGCTTGCCCTCAAGTCGACTTGAGATCTGGCAAGTCGACTTGACACTCGTCAAGAAGCAAGCCCGTAGCCTGATCCTGGAGTGGGAGGGGGGGGGGTTCTTTATTCTCAGTAGGTGAACCCAAAACGTGCAGTGGCTATATAGGAGGGTCTGGGGGCATGCCCCTCCAGGAAATTTTTTGAATTTTAGACGTTCTGAGATCGATTCTGTTGCTTTTTGGGACACTTTTCTATCATAGTAAGCCTAAAGGCAAGTGTAATTGCAGTTGTATAATAAAAAATCACAGTTGCAAAGAATCAACAGTTGCCATGCAATCGTGACGCTCATGCAGACTGGGCGGCTGTGTACGAGGGTTGAAATCGGGGAACTTGCGACGACTCCGAGCCAGCCAAACCAGCTGCAGCACCATCATTGCCCTTCTTTTTTGGCGGCAGGTATCGCTTCAGGCTCCAGCTGCTCGTTTCCTCTCTCTCTTTCTGCTCTTGGGCCCGCGACGCTACCACGCCCACTCACTGCGCGGACCGGCGGACCCTTGCCTGCGTGCGGGCGGTTCGTCAGAACCCCCCGAACCCCTCCAGCCTACGGGCTTGAAGAAGTCCATTTGGAATGGCAAGTCCGGGCTTGAGATCAGTCGAGTCGACTTGAATCGTACGTGTATTAATTTTATCGTCGTTGTGACTAAACAAGCTTGTCGGGAAGGGTCTGTAGTTTTGTGCGCTCTCCTGAAGCACATGCGCTAGCTGAGGTCTGCAGAACCGTAGAAGCCAAGAAAAAACCTAGGACTTCAGCTTGTCACTTAGTTACTTTAGCGTACATTCTGAGCATCATCCTGAAACTTGTTAGATCTATAGAAGTAAAGCTCAGCCTGACTGTAGATGCATAACAAGAGAGAACTTTGTGAAATATAATAAGCAAAGACTGAGTTGGCTCCTATTACACGCTGTAACTGACCTTATCAACAGAAATGGCTTGGGATCACTACTTTACATGAATGTTTAGGCCACAAGTAAATAAAGAATTGAAGTGTAATATAGGGATTGCATAAAAATGAACGGAGACAAGATTGGGACACAGACATGAACTATTGCAAAAAATGTGTCGTTGTTTTAACCATTAGGTGTGCATGGTTACCTCAGTTGCAACATAGCTATTTTTGGAACTACAATCTCCCAAGATGCCATAAGGAATGATATCTGTGTATCTCAATTGAAAATGATCTCCCTGTGTTATTACCTTATCTCACAGAGGAAATCTTAATAATTATATTCCCCATATCTTTTGAATACCAAGACAGGTTATAGCAACTGAGTTGACCACACACACTTGTCAAAACAACCACCTCTTTTTGCAGTGTACCTTTTAGTACATTGATGTACATAGCATGTCTGTGTCCCAATCTTGTCTCTGTTCATTTTTATGCAATTACACTTTTTTAATTTACCTTATCATTTTTTACTATTGTAAGCAATAATTCTCACTAGCACATGCTCACCATATCCATAAAACATCTCGCCCATTATTGCTATAGGCCCTAATAAACACACTCTGAGATGTATGATTAGTAGGGTGTGGTTTGGTTACTAATGAAGAAAGCTACACTGAAGCAGCTGCGTACACGAACTATGAGCAAACCTGCTAGCAACGTAGTATTGGCTGAGCAAACATGCTAGCAACGTACTGTCGGTCACCAGTGCTTTGGCTTGGTAGCGTCCGCACCTAGTTGCTACGCGCTATATGGTTGCTAAGCGTTTGCGCATGCGAGGCAGCTGTAATGACGTCATTAACGAGTTTTGTGTCTTACGTAATCGGTTTATTATATGACGCATGCTTTTATATGCGTACAATGTATGTATATACTCTGCGCGTACATTCAAAATGATATTACGTAATCGCTATACACATGTACATGTATTGTATTGAGAGGAGTGTTAACATCAGTATTACAAGAATCACAAGGGTTAACAACATATGCTTTTGTTATGTTGCTACTAGCGATATCTCTACACATGCTGACTTTTAGGTTGATGGTTACCATAGTTGCCGAGTTTTGCTCATTAGTTATCCTCATTCATAATACATTGCTGGGAGAGATAACGATCAGTAGTACATGAACTACAAGGAAATATTATATCTCTATTCCCCAGTACGTATTGGTACATTTCCACATGCAAAGATACAACTTCATTGATTTTATGGTTATTGAGTTACGCTTCTTCAAGAAGAAGAAGAAGAAGATGGAAAACATGCAAAAATGTGAAAAGCACTTTTTAGGCTATTACACACATCTTACATCATTACACAACCAATTTTGTTATTTTTCACACATTCTTCACCTTGATATAATTAAAAGTAAAATCAACTTCAAATTGAAGTGAAAATGAAGAATATGGTTTTCAATGGGGATAGACCATAGCAATCCCTATATACACAGTACTACTGTACTGTGTGATAATATTAATTTGCTATTGGTATAGGACTACATTTTTCTTCATGCAGGCTGTTTGTATACACAGTGAATTTGGTCGAGGAAGGACAGGTACCATGCTGGCATGCTACCTGGTGGCCAGAGAGGGCTACTCAGGAGACAAAGCCATCAGTGAGATTAGGGCAAAAAGGGAGGACTCAATAAAAATGTTCTCATCCCAGCAGGAGCAGGCTATTAAAGACTTTGCAGGTAAAAATTGAGTTTCACTTTCAGTGACTAACATGTATATATTTGGTGTGCCTTATAGTAGAGGGAGGATGGTGTGTCTTAGAGTAGAGGGAGGATGGTGTGAGTCACGTGAGCCAACCCCGCTATAGTACTTACACTAGTAGAGTACTAGTCAAGGGATCTGTACTGTAGCCATTGTTAGACTTAGAGTTGTGGTGAGGCCAGGTGGCTATTAGACTAATGCTGTTCCAAAAAAGTGGTGAGGCCCTGGCCTCACCAGCTCACCCTGTTGCTACGGCCATGGCAGTGGCGGATCTAGGAACTTAGAAAGGGGATTTCCTGTGGCGCGCGCAGAGGCCACGCTCACTAATTATAATCGCGCGATCTTGATGTTACATGGGATCCGCTTATCCATCTGTATGCGTGTGCATGCTTGGCTAATCGTCCGTAGGCACGATGCATACAATGCGCGCGTGAGAGCTATATTGCAGGTAATGAATTATTAATGAGCAAACAAAAGGGTGTTTCAATGGAAACCAAGGAAAGGGTCTGGATCCTCCACTGCATGGTAGAGGGAGGATGGTGTGCCTTAGAGTAGAGAGACTCAGAGGATGGTGCGCCTTAGACTAGAGGGAGGGATGGTGTGCCTTAGAATAGAGGGAGAATGGTGTGCCTTAGAATACAGAGACCATAGAGTAGAGGGAGGATGGTGTGTCTTGGAGTAGATGGGGGTATTGATATACGCATATATATAGTATGGTGAATGTACCAGCTCACACAAACTAGAAGCTTTGTCATACAACTTGCAGTTGCTGCCACAGACAGACACACAATGATTATACTGTAACTCACACATACGCACAAGATTGATTACTGAGCATATTAGCACAATTTAAAAGAAAATATCGATGATCTATTCTTGCAATATATGTCTACATATGTGCATACATATGTGTAGATTACACTCAATTTGTCATGCTTAGGAATTTGGCCTCCTATATATACACATGCAGAACTCTATGCTACATGTTTTATCATGACCAGAACAACTGTATGCTCAGACAATGAGGACAGTAAGGACAGTGAATCAGCTGTGCATGTGTGAACATGGCCAGCATTAAAAAAAAACATACACATGCATATTTTGTTTTGTGCCATATTTCCCTTGTATGCATGAGTGCATATGTGATTTATAAAATATCATTTACATTTTCTCCATTCTCCTTCTCTTCCTATCCTTCAATGCCATTTCACTTCCACAGCTATCACTGATGAAAAGACTCAGCAGCTGATTGATGAGGCACTGGTGAAGGGCAGTCTGAAACAAAGAGATATTGTATCTACTGTTACAGGTCTCACTGGCTCTGGCAAAACCTGCCTCTTGAGCCACCTGTTTGGTAAAGACCCACCAGATCTCTACACTAGTACAGGCCTTGCTGAGAAGTCTGAACGAGGTCTATTCCATTATATCGGTAATGTGTCCTTCAAGCTTCTCTCCGATAAAGATATCCTTGAGTTCCTTGCTCCTCTTATCCAAGCAGGAATGACTGAGGCTAATGTGGTCTCTCTTGCTATTGATCTTCTTGGTGTGGGTGCATCTGACGTAACAACCAGCACTCCCTCCTTGCCTTCTCCTAGTTCCATGCCTCAGTCCTTGCCAGAAAAGAGCCCCACTGGCCAAGAAATGGTCAGGCTGGTCAAAAAAGCAAATACCTCCAAGAAAGAAATGGTACTGGAGCTAATTCACATGATCGACACAGGAGGCCAGCCAGAGTTCATGGAGAGGATGCCATGCCTTATCCGCAATGCCAACCTTGCAATCTTGGTAGTAAACCTGCTGTATGATCTTGATGAGCGCCCTTCTGTACGTTTCCATGTGAAAGGCGTGGCCTATAAGCGAGAAATCCCATCACAGTACAGCACTCGACAGATGATTAAGAAGCTTGCTGCCACTCTGCAGGCAAAAAGATCCTCTCGCAAGAAAGGAAGCCTCTTTCAAATCCTTGTAGTGGCAACACACCGAGATTGTGTGAAAGACAACCTGAAGCCTCGAATAGATGCTCTGAACCAAGAACTGAGGGACTCCTTGCTTCCAACCTACAAAGAGGAGCTCATTGTCTACTCCAAACGCCAATTTGCCTTTGTTCTCAATTTGAAAAATCCAGATGGTGATGATAAAGAGGCACTTGAGCTGATTAGATCAAAGGTTAGTGACAAAGTACATGCTTTGGGAAAGGTCGTTGATATTCCAGGCTCCTTCTTTATGTATAAGCAAGACCTCCTCAAATATGCTGCAAAGAAAGAGAGAGGTGTTCTGAGTCTTAAGGAGTGTCTAGATGTTGGAGCTAGGCTGAAGATGGAAGGTAAAGTAGTGCAAGCTGCTCTTGTCTTCTTCCACCGCAACAACACTTTCCTTTACTTTAGAGAGGTGCTTCCAAATCTTGTCTTTGTCAGTCCCCAAGTTCCACTTGATTTTGTCAATGCAGTTGTCCTCTTTAGCTACAAAATAAGTGATGGGTGTACTCATAGCATCTCTGCCAGTATTGTAGATTCTCTGGAAAATGGTATCATCACAGAAGAAATGCTGAGTTGTGATGAGTTCTCTGCTTGCTTTGTTCCTGGCCTGTATGAGCCTCGTCAGGCAATCGAGCTTTCCTGCCACACCTTCACATTAGCTCCACTGAGTCGTAAGAAATGGAGTGAGCCAAGCACAAAATCAGCACAACCTATCACTGCGGCTGATGGGAAGAAGGAGCAGTATCTGATGATGTGCTTGTTGCCACCCATTCCTGATGAAGAACTTTGCATGTACATTCCATCTTCCTCTAATATGTTACCACTAGTTGTAAAATTTACTGATGACTGTGTCCCTCTTGGTTGTTTTGGTAGCATCATCTCTTGTCTTCTCTCCAATAACTGGAAAGTCAGCGAAAAGGACAATTTACCAGAATGCCTTTATCATAATATTGCTTCTCTCTTTTGCCCAAAAATTCACCGCAAAATAGTGCTTGTCGACACAGCCAATCATATTGAATTTCATGTCAGTGAAGCTGCAAATTGTGATGACATTTTTGAGCTTCGTAAGGAAGTCTTTGGAGCCATCAGAAAGGTATTTGACATTATGCATATCACTGACTCCGTATCACCAGCAGTCTTGTGCCCTTGCAAAGAAGTGTATCGACCCCATACGGCTTCTCTTGGGGTAGTACATTCCAAGAAGTATCTTCTCTGCTCAGAATCAGAATACAGATACAACTTTTGGTGTGATTACAGATACCCCATTTGGTGTGGTGACAAATCATCTCAGACTGGTAAGCTCATCATTATGATTTACCATACACGTTCCTCTGAGGCTTAGGTCTAAGGTTGCAATGTTGAGTTGAACTTCCTTGCAGTAGGCTTTTGACACTCTTTAGTGTAGATAAGCAACTATGTAAGACTTATGTATTTGCTGGGAGAGGGTAAGGCTTGATTACATGCAACAGGGGCAGAGATAGCATGTCAAAATTGGGAGGGGGGGGGGCTCGGAATTCATGAAGTGGGGGGGGGGGGGGTTATTACATTCATTCTGAATACATCCGGCATAGGCCATTGGTATTCTTCATGACAACCTCCAATTTGGGGGGGGGGAGCTCAGCCCCCCTTATCAAAAAGTGGAAGGGTGGACTCAAGCCCCCCCCTGCCCCCAGCTTCTCTGCCTCTGTGCAAGACTAATTAATACATTTTACAAAGCAAAAAAACATTGAAACAAGAGTAAAGGCATTAGCCAGTATTATTAGTATTGACTTTTGTGGTGGCATTGCCCCACCTTCTTGTCAATGAATGTTCATCATTGTATTTTCCTGTTAGTGATAAAGGATTCACATACTCCACAGGTGCTGCTGACAGTGTTCTGAAGGAAGATAGTGGTCCATCCAAACCTGCAGGTATAGAGTTTGCTAGTTGAGTTGATAACAGTACATGAACAATCACATGCATAGAGCACTAATTATAAAAAGGAAAGAAAGAAGTAGTAAAGGGACAGAGAACAGAAAGGAATTCTACGTACATACATGCACACATACACAGACATACACACACATATATGTACATACACGCATACACACCAGTTTCAACAGCTATATTTTTATCTGTTTAAAAAAGTGGAGGGGTGGACTCAAACCCCCCCCCCCCCTGCCCCCCAGTTTCTCCGCCTCTGTGCAAGACTAATTAATGTATTTTACAAAGCCAAAAACCATTGAAACAAGAGTAAAGGCATTAGCCAGTATTATTAGTATTGGCTTTTGTGGGGGCATTGCCCCACCTTCTTGTCAATGAATGTTCATCATTGTATTTTCCTGTTAGTGATAAAGGATTCACATACTCCACAGGTGCTGCTGACGGTGTTCTGAAGGAAGATAGTGGTCCATCCAAACCTGCAGGTATAGAGTTTGCTAGTTGAGTTGATAACAGTACATGAACAATCACATGCATAGAGCACTAATTATAAAAAGGAAAGAAAGAAGTAGTAAAGGGACAGAGAACAGAAAGGAATTCTACGTACATACATGCACACATACACAGACATACACACACATATATGTACATACACGCATACACACCAGTTTCAACAGCTATATTTTTATCTGTTTAAAAAAGTGGAGGGGTGGACTCAAGCTCCCCCCCCCCCCTGCCCCCCAGTATCTCCGCCTCTGTGCAAGACTAATTAATGTATTTTACAAAGCCAAAAACCATTGAAACAAGAGTAAAGGCATTAGCCAGTATTATTAGTATTGGCTTTTGTGGGGGCATTGCCCCACCTTCTTGTCAATGAATGTTTATCATTGTATTTTCCTGTTAGTGATAAAGGATTCACATACTCCACAGGTGCTGCTGACGGTGTTCTGAAGGAAGATAGTGGTCCATCCAAACCTGCAGGTATAGAGTTTGCTAGTTGAGTTGATAACAGTACATGAACAATCACATGCATAGAGCACTAATTATAAAAAGGAAAGAAAGAAGTAGTAAAGGGACAGAGAACAGAAAGGAATTCTACGTACATACATGCACACATACACAGACATACACACACATATATGTACATACACGCATACACACCAGTTTCAACAGCTATATTTTTATCTGTTTAAAAAAGTGGAGGGGTGGACTCAAGCCCCCCCCCCCTGCCCCCCAGTTTCTCCGCCTCTGTGCAAGACTAATTAATGTATTTTACAAAGCCAAAAACCATTGAAACAAGAGTAAAGGCATTAGCCAGTATTATTAGTATTGGCTTTTGTGGGGGCATTGCCCCACCTTCTTGGCAACAGCCCACACTGCCTCCAAGTAATTATGCCTAAGGACCCTACATCTTTTTTTAGGTATGTGCATGGTATATGCAACCATCATTATCTTGGTATATGCATGGTATATGCAACCATCATTATCTTGCTCCATATAATGCAGTCCTATTGAGCATATCATTTGCCATACCCACTCTATTACATCTTCCCTCAGGTGATGTAGAGTATACGTTGAAAAAAGCACACACTGTATTTGATATGGATTCTCATTATGTGTTAGGGGAGCATACAGAGTGTACATCGGGTACAGTGTACTGTCTTTGCGCGGGAGGGTTACTGTAGTTGGGTCTGTCCGTCTGTCTGTCTGTCTGTCTGTCTGTCTGTTAAGTCACATCTCACACCCTGAAAATTCTCTCACATACTCAACGGGCAACGGAGGTCAAAATATTTGTGGGGTTTTCTCTGAAACTGCTCCGTTGCAGAGATCCAGCACTCCCTCCACTGAAAGCCATACATACCGTTGGCCATTTTCGTATGGAAAGTACGCATGCTCATTATAGTATTTCATAATATTGCCTGATAAACCACTTAATAAGCTGTTTATTACCTAGCTTCTCTTCAACCTGGTGTTAAAACACGTTACCGTTCACTCGTTACTAACAATATGCGTGCATGTGCAATGTGCAATGCTGTACCACGTTGTAAGCGGCCTCTGTGGCATAAGTTGCGTTTCGTGAGTTGCTATTTGGCCAGTGACACACACACACGCACGCGCACGCGCACGCGCACGCGCACGCACACGCACACGCACACGCACACGCACACACACACACGCACAGACTGACTACAATAACCCTCCCGCGCATGCGCGAGAGTTAATGAATGCACTAAAGTGCAGAACCCTCCGCGCCATGAGTTCATGCCAGAACTGTCTGTCTGTCTGTCTCTCTGTCTGTCTGTCTGTCTGTAAAAACCATGACTCCTATGAGTGCCAAAGGTGGAGATATGAAGAAGCATTGTAGGACCGCATTTGCGATCCCAACGCAAAAGCGATCCGATTGGAATATTTATGAGGCCGTACGGCTCGGATATATCCGGTGTTATTCGGAATATGCGCACGCGCTTCTTGTCTATGCGTTCTGTGATTATAGAGGCATACCTAACTTGCCTCTTGTGTCCCTGATGGGTTCCGTTGTTTCAATATTTACCCGCGGAATTCTGCGATTATGTAGGCATACCTAACTTGTCTGATGTGTTCTTGATGGCCATTGTTTCAATATTTACCCGCGGAGTTCTTTGATTATGTAGGCACACCTAACTTGTCTGATGTGTCCTTGATGTGTTCCGTTGTTTCAATATTTACCTGTTCACTAAAATTAGATATATTTTTCTCACGAATTGAGCTGGATCCTTCATTTGCATCACCTAATCCATATAAGAGAAAATATATTATCTTACATAAAACTATTTGTAGTAGTTCCCTAGACTCACGACCTTGATACCTCACGACCTTTGACACCTCACGATTTATGATATTTATATTCATTACCTATGTTTCATCTCGCAAATGCGTTAGCTTACGCAAATGCGAGAACTCAATTTTGCCAAGTGGTAGTCCCTAATAAAATGCCTCTACAGCTTAGCTAGTGATGTGTGCATATCGTGACAGTGAAGAAATGTTCGTTATATTCGTTACCTATGTTTCGCCTCGCAAATGCGTTAGCTTACGCAAATGCGAGAACTCAATTTAGCCAAGTGGTATACTCAAATAAAATGCCTCTACAGCTTAGCTAGTAATGTGTGCATATCGTGACAGTGAAGAAATGCTCGTATATTCGTAACCTATGTTTCGTCTCGCAAATGCGTTAGCTTACGCAAATGCGAGAACTCAACTTTACCAAGTGGTAGACCCAAATAAAATGCCTCTACAGCTTAGCTAGTGATGTGTGTATGTCGTGACAGTGAAGAAATGCTCGTATATTCCTTACCTATGTTTCGTCTCGCAAATGCGTTAGCTTACGCAAATGCGAGAACTCAATTTTGCCAAGTGGTAGACCCAAATAAAATGCCTCTACAGCTTAGCTAGTGATGTGTGTATGTCGTGATAGTGAAGAAATGCTCGTATATTCCTTACCTATGTTTCGTCTCGCAAATGCGTTAGCTTACGCAAATGCGAGAACTCAATTTTGCCAAGTGGTAGACCCAAATAAATGCCTCTACAGCTTAGCTAGTGATGTGTGTATGTCGTGATAGTGAAGAAATGCTCGTATATTCCTTACCTATGTTTCGTCTCGCAAATGCGTTAGCCGCAAATGCGAGAACTCAATTTTGCCAAGTGGTAGACCCAAATAAAATACCTTTACTGCTTAGCTAGTGATGTGTGTATGTCGTGATAGTCAAGAAATGCTCGTATATTTGTTACCTATGTTTCGTCTCGCAAATGCGTTAGCTTACACAAATGCGAGAACTCAATTTTGCCAAGTGGTAAACCCAAATAAAATGCCTCTACAGCTTAGCAAGTGATGTGTGTATGTCGTGACAGTGAAGAAATGCTCGTATATTCATTACCTATGTTACGTCTCGCAAATGCGTAATTAACTTACGCAAATGGGAGAACTCTTTTAGTACCAAGTGGTAGACCCAAATAAAATGCACCTACAATTTAGCTAGTGATGTGACAATTTTACCAAGTGATAGACCTAAATAAAACGCCTCTAAGAATTTAGCTAGTGATGTGTTTATATTGTGGCAGTGAAGAAATGCTCGTATAATCGTTACCTATGTTCTGTCTCGCAAATGCGCTAATGCGAGAACCAAGTGATTGACCCAAATATTACAAATGCATGCCCTTACAATTTAGCTGTGTGCATATCGTGATAGTGAAGAAATGCTTGACAATATGCTTCAGAGATTTAGCAATGCGTGTGGTATTTGTCCAATCCTGATGAATGATAGATAAGAAGTCAGGATCTGTGCCATGTCCAGCATACGCTCTAGCCAAAGACATTGTTGGACAACACTGATATCGTGAACATTATCGGCAGTCAATGTACTGAAAGATCTTGAACTTAGTATGCTATCAGTGCTGGATAAGAGCTTCGCGAGGAGGTTCAACTTTCTGAGGAGAATGCGTGAAGCGCACGCGTAAAGCAAATTGCGCGCGCCCCCGCGGTCTGCGCACGCCGCTACCCTCGGATCGCTTTTGCGTTGGGATCGCAAATGCGGTCCTACAAAGCATCATTAGTGCTCGCCACAGTTAACGTCTGCGGAAAGAAGAGACCAGAACTGTGTCACGTTGTTGAAGAAAAGCAATAAATTACCGATTTTCGTTAACCATGATTGTTGTGATTGCCAAACGTGGATATATTGACAAACAGTATTGCTACTTTAGTCTGGAGCTTTATTGTCAGAAGTGTATCAGTGCGCATAATTGGGGATCGCAACACGCACGACTTGCTGTTAGATATAGTTTGGCATTAGCTGCAAGTATACAGAGCACGAAAGCGGACGCCTCTTGATTCTGGACAGCGGACAAGCCACGTGCTCCCAGCTAAAGTGCCTCTTATAACGGACAAGAAACACAAAACCACATCCATCCTTCTTGCGTGAATTTAATTAATATAATAATCATTGTTCTGCAATACACTAGGCCAATCCTTTGGCATTCAGTGAAGCTACTAGCTCTTTCAACTTTTCTATGTGGGGTTTAGATCCCAAGTCTGTAAACGCACGGAAGACATTTACTTGGTACTCATAACTGCGCGAGGGTTACGCACTTTACAAGTGCATTTCATTTAACTTGTAGTCATCCGCATTTTGCTATCATACCTGATTAATGTGTGCATGGTACATGCTGTATGTGGAACGGTTAAGGTTCACTGAGTGTTAATGAATTGTATAGCAGATTGTAAAATTCCAGTCCCTAAGCATTGTTAATTTGTGTTTCACCCATGCCTTCCACGTAAGAGTCCCATCCAAGGAGCAACTGAAGGAGTCAAACGTGTCCATAGGGGAAGTCATTTAGCTGGCAACCTCAGATCTGTTTCTATGAGTGGTACATGAATTTTATTCTGTTTGTATGTGTGGGTGTGAGTGTACATACCTTAGAGTGAAGATAGTTGCAGGCCTTCCCTGTTGCACGTAATTGCGCACATTAAGGAAGGCCTGGGATAAACCATCATGTGAGGAATGACGTGTAGCACATGCCCTGTTGACCTCAAAGTCACTACCTAAGCTTTTTGCCTGAGAATAGAGCTAGACTTATGCCAGTGTAAGCGTAGCGTATATATACTCCATACTCACCTGCCACGTACGTCGAACATCTCAGCTCTCGCGAGTATATACAAGTTTGTGATTGAGGTCAACAGCAGTAACACATCTCCCCAACGTCTACCCTTACGTGATGTTTCATCCCAGGCCTTCCCCAATTTCAAATGTTTCCCTCCCCCACACAATCAAAATGTGCACAATTAAATGCAACAAGGAAGGCCTGGGAACCGAGGCTAAGAAGATGGTGTACATTAGAGTAGAGGGAGGATGGTGTGTCTTAGAGTAAAGGGAGGATGGTGTCTTAGAGTAGAGGGAGGATGGTGTGTCTTAGAGTAGAGGGAGGATGTAGAGTAGAGGGAGGATGGTGTGTCTTAGAGTAGAGGGAGGATGGTTTGCCTTATGGTGTGTCTTAGGTGTGTCTTAGAGTAGAGGGAGGATGGTGTGTCTTAGAGTAGAGGGAGGATGGTGTGTCTTAGAGTAAAGGGGGGATGGTGTGTCTTAGAGTAGAGGGACCCGGAGGATGGTGTGTCTTAAGAGTAGAGGGAGGACGGTGTGTCTTAGAGTAGAGGGAGGATGGTTTGCCTTATGGTGTGTCTTAGGTGTGTCTTAGAGTAGAGGGAGGATGGTGTGTCTTAGAGTAGAGGGAGGATGGCGTGTCTTAGAGTAAAGGGAGGATGGTGTGCCTTAGAGTAGAGGGACCCGGAGGATGGTGTGTCTTAAGAGTAGAGGGAGGATGGTGTGCCTAGAGTAGAGGGAGGATGGTGTGTCTTAGAGTAAAGGGGGGATGGTGTGTCTTAGAGTAGAGGGAGGATGGTGTGCCTTAGAGTAGAGGGAGGATGGTGTGTCTTAGAGTAGAGGGAGGATGGTGTGCCTAGAGTAGAGGGAGGATGGTGTGTCTTAGAGTAGAAGGAGGATGGTGTACCTTAGAGTAGAGGGAAGATGGTGTGCCTTAGAGTGGAGGGAGGATGGTGTGTCTTAGAGTAGAGGGAGGATGGTGTGTCTTAGAGTAGAGGGAGGATGGTGTGCCTAGTGTAGAGGGAGGATGGTGTGTCTTAGAGTAGAGGGAGGATGGTGTGCCTAGAGTAGAAGGAGGATGGTGACCTTAGAGTAGAGGGAAGATGGTGTGCCTTAGAGTGGAGGGAGGATGGTGTGTCTTAGAGTAGAGGGAGGATGGTGTGCCTAGAGTAGAGGGAGGATGGTGTGCCTAGAGTAGAAGGAGGATGGTGTACCTTAGAGTAGAGGGAAGATGGTGTGCCTTAGAGTGGAGGGAGGATGGTGTGTCTTAGAGTAGAGGGAGGATGGTATGTCTTAGAGTAGAGGGAAGATGGTGTGTCTTAGAGTAGAGGGAGGATGGTGTGTCTTAGAGTAGAGGGAGGATGGTGTGTCTTAGAGTAGAGGGAGGAGGGAAGATGGTGTGCCTTAGAGTGGAGGGAGGATGGTGTGTCTTAGAGTAGAGGGAGGGTGGTGTGTCTTAGAGTAGAGGGAGGATGGTGTGCCTTAGAGTAGAGGGAGGATGGTGTGTCTTAGAGTAGAGGGGGATGGTGTGCCTAGAGTAGAGGGAGGATGGTGTGCCTAGAGTAGAAGGAGGATGGTGTACTTTAGAGTAGAGGGAAGATGGTGTGCCTTAGAGTGGAGGGAGGATGGTGTGTCTTAGAGTAGAGGGAGGATGGTGTGTCTTAGAGTAGAGGGAAGATGGTGTGTCTTAGAGTAGAGGGAGGATGGTGTGTCTTAGAGTAGAGGGAGGATGGTGTGCCCTTGAGTAGGGTGTGTCTTAGAATAGAGGGAAGATGGTGTGCCTTGGAGTAAAGGAGGATGGTGTATCTTAGAGTATATAAAGGTGTAAAAACATTTCCATGTGTATGAAGGATGTAGGGATGACAGTGCTAAAAAGTAGAGAAATAAGTGCAGTATATATACAGCAACACAGGGAATGAGGGCATGCAACAATAATAGCATGCCTAACCCCTCTCTATATCACTTGGTTTTTGGGTTACGTGTGTTGTTATTGTTGCATGCCCTCATCTCCTGTGTTGCTGCATATATGTATACTGCACTTGTTTCAATGCTTTTTAGCACTGTCATCCCTATATTATTCAACATTTTAATTGAAATGTTCATGTTTTTGCACCTTGTTCCACTGATTTTTGTTGTATACCTGCTTGCAAATACAATGCTTTTTGCGTGTGTGTACCTTTTGCTGCTCGTGGTCATGTGAAACACATTTGAATAATAATGAGGAAATGGCGTTCAACTACACAGAAGTGCTAGTATATAGCAGTTTTACTCGTCTAAGAGGTGTTCTACAAAGATTTCGCTGGTGAAAGGCACTGGGCATAGGAATTTGAAGCCGTTTGAAGAAGAAGATGGAGAAATTGGGGTTTTAGCAATTGCATATATGTTATTGTAGCAGTGTATTTTACCACCTTCGAGAGTGTTATCGTGTATAATAGGCCATGTTATGTGTATAAAGATATCTCATGACTGCCACGTTCGAGAGTTCTGAGCCATTACATTTGATAAGGCTTAATGGGCGTGTTGGTGCCATCCCTACATAGAGAGTCTACCAATTTTCTGATAGAATGTACTTAACACATCTTATAGCCTGTGGCTAGGTGGTTGCTAAGATTATTGTAGTAGAATAAATCAACTGCAGCCCTCCAGGAAGTGTGAGGGTGAGAATACCTCGCAGGGAAAATTGTCCATGAATATGTACTTCCACAGGGTCAAAGAAGAAAAGTTTTACTAAATGTGGAAATGGTATGATGGTAAAGCTTAATACCCCAATGATCAACATTGTGATAAAATCTCTGTAAACCATGTAAATCTTGTACAAAATAGCCTCAGGCAAGCATTACTATATCTAACTAACAAAAGACTTCATATTCTCCCATATTGTTAAGGAAGACCAATTCATCATCTTTTGTCCAACAGGGAAATGGCAATGCCTTGTACGTTTTTAGTAACCGACAAAGACATGCTAACCCTGCGCATTTTAAGCATAACTTACCTGAAGTAAATCCACTGAACGTTGGATAGATCTACTTACTAATCCTTTCGTTGCTGCTCTATACCAGTAAAACTGTTAAGGAAGTAGTGGAACCTGTCCGCCCAAGCGAAAAAAGCAAACAATTGCGCATTAGGTTCCACAGTCATGACGTCATTGCTTTTTGTGATCGATCCATTTCTCCACCAACTTGAATGAGAGGCTTGCCAGCAGGTAGATTCATCGCCTCTACCAGCACAGTAGCAGGTTAGAGAAGCCTAAGATAGCGCTGGTACATGCACAAGTACACACATGCAATCCGTGATACTTCCATAAATCCTTGAATATGTTGCGTACGGTGGCTGGGGTTACATGATTGCTAATTATGTGCTTAACTTCCTCTGGACAGGCCTTAATGCACCTGAGTTAGCCTTTACAAGCTCGGAACTCTTCTATTCCTCTCTTCAGTTTTATCCCAACCCCCACAAATGTCTTACTTCATTTCTGGTGCATCAATTGTCATAGGGTCATAATACCATACTACATTAGTATACACTGGGAAATGTAGCCACAAACACGGGCCCAAACGGGCACCGTCTAACTCCTCCCTTACACTTATTAGTTTGTGTGTCACTTTTACCTTCCAGGTAAACACTCCAGTCAGGCAGTATCTAAAGTCAAAAGTGCTTCTAAATGGAAGCCTTCAGCAGCTGATATGTCAGCTGATATGTCAACAGCTGATATGTCAACATCCCTCACAGGTACAAATAACTCCTACAAGTTGGTGTATGAACTCTTGTTTAGGTGTGAGTGTGCCTGATCCCACAAGGGGGCAGGTATGCCTGGGGCCTTCCCCACAAAATGTCTTCAGAGATAGTTTCTATGCCCGTTTCTGTCACATGTATTGAATAGTGAGAGGATTCTCACTTACAGCTAGAGTGTGTGTGACTATACAGAGTAGAGTGTAAGTGGGGTAGAAGGCAGATTGAGCTATGGAATGTATTTGCTGCTATACCCACTCTATTACATCTTCTCTCAGATGACGAAGAGTATACGTTGAAAGAGAAAGCACATACTACATTGACATGCATTTTCTCATTATGTGTTAGGGGAGTATACAGAGGGTTTGTAGACAGTAATAGAGGTTTTCAATCCGTTCCTTGGAGCTTGTCCGCTATTCAGAGCTTGTCCGCTATTCAGAGGTTGGCTGCTTCTCGGAGGGTCCGTTATGGGAGGTTCCACTGTATTCCTGCAAGAATTTAAATATTCCTGCAAAATACCTGAAGAAATAGAACGCATGGTAGAATATTCCGGCATGTGTAGGAAAAAAAGATATTGTATTAAGAAAAGCAGGAATTTTTCCTACATGTGCAGGAAGCATACTTCCACCACATGCATCTGCAAATGTGTAGGAAACTTTTGTATGAGGTGATACCATCTTTCTTATTTATATGAGAATACGTTTTTTATTGTTGTCACCCATATACTTCATGTAGCTATACAAACCTCTTCAGTTGAGGTTTGTATCTACTCATCTCCTCTACTCTCTCTACTCCAGGGTTCCCTCTACCAGTTCAACGAACAATTCCTACTTTTGATAAATTCTCCCCTGTCTATATACCTAGTTCTGGTAAGCTCCCTAGCCAGAGTTACCTGCTGGTAGGCAAATGCTTTAACATGTTGTCAGTTGCCTTGCCTTTATTCATCCTACACTGTGAGACTGTCACTAGGGGTTGACACAATATGCTAATATTTTGGCATATAATTCTATTCTTTTGTGCTAAGAAAATTTGCCTATTATTCAAACATTATCACCTATTAAATCAAACATTATTCAAACAATATTTTGACAAGAACACTATTATATACATTCTAGCGAATGTTATATTGAAGTATTACTTACAGATACATAGTCCTCAAGGGAATTTGTTTGTTGTTAAAAGACTAGCTGTTCTCAAGCAGAAGAGACTCTTTCGGCTATACCAGAGTCTCCTCCCACACTCCAGGACTAATTCACATTAGAGTTTGCTCTGAGATCTAAAGCAATCTTTGTCACTAGCATTGAAACTGCACCTATTAGTCCAAAAATTACGCTAGCATTTGCTTCTCTTTCACCAAAAATGCACTACATTCACCTCTGTAATAACCCTTTCATCCCGACATTCTGGCAAAGGGGGGGGGGACAAGTAGAGTGTGGGAACGTGAAGGGGGTGGTGTGTGTGCGGCAATGTATTTTTCAAATCCAAGGGAGGGGCACTTAAGATCCAAGAAGGGAAACTGCCCCCCCCCCCTAATTTTGTACACATACATGTAGGTAGCAGAGATGTCAAAAGTGTGTGTGTGAGTGGGGGGGGCTCAGTGTTCATGAAGTTTGAATACATCTGGCATAACACAGTATTTTACATTCTTCATTTGAACCATTGAATACCAAATTTGGGGGAGAGGGGGGGGGGGTTGAGCCCCCCAAGGTTCTCTGCCTCTGGCTAGTCATTGTGTACAAATGGATTTCAAACCAATGTGTCTAGACAATAAGTTACAAAGGTGACTCTTGGTTTAGGATGCATGTGCTCATCTCTGTAATTCTGTTTGCCTAAAGAAAGCTTATGCTTTTACCAGAGAGTCAGTAGACTCTCTATGTGGGATTGGTATGGATATGCCTATTGTATAGCCTTTACAAATATAATAGCTCAGAACTCTTCTTTTCCTCTCTTCTTCAAGTTTACCCCAAACTTCACAAATGCCTCACTCTTTGTTTTGGCAGAACATGATTTCTTTATCTCTGGTTCAGCTGCTGAAGTCAAAAGTGCTTCTGATGAGAAGCCTTCAGTTGAGATTCCAGCATCCCTCACAGGTACAAAACAACTCCTACAAGTTGATGTTTGAACTTTTACTCATATACGTTTAGAAATGGGTGAATATGAGTGTAGAGGTGTGCCTAGCACAGGGAAAAGCAGTCATAAAGTTGGGCCTGAACAGGCACCGCATAACATAAGTCCGTAGTGGGACTACTTCAACTACGTGCTGCAATACTAATTTCTGTGCAGTGCACATATACTCTGTACTGTCATGCCCAATGCACAGGTAGTAGCGCCTTATTCATGAGTTGAAGTTGTCCCATGCAGACTGTACTGATGGTGCAGATATGGACAATCTTGACGTTATATGGTGCCCGTTCATATACTTCATGTAGCTATACAAACCTCTTCAGTTGAGGTTTGTATCTACTCATCTCCTCTACTCTCTCTACTCCAGGGTTCCCTCTACCAGTTCAACGAACAATTCCTACTTTTGATAAATTCTCCCCTGTCTATATACCTAGTTCTGGTAAGCTCCCTAGCCAGAGTTACCTGCTGGTAGGCAAATGCTTTAACATGTTGTCAGTTGCCTTGCCTTTATTCATCCTACACTGTGAGACTGTCACTAGGGGTTGACACAATATGCTAATATTTTGGCATATAATTCTATTCTTTTGTGCTAAGAAAATTTGCCTATTATTCAAACATTATCACCTATTAAATCAAACATTATTCAAACAATATTTTGACAAGAACACTATTATATACATTCTAGCGAATGTTATATTGAAGTATTACTTACAGATACATAGTCCTCAAGGGAATTTGTTTGTTGTTAAAAGACTAGCTGTTCTCAAGCAGAAGAGACTCTTTCGGCTATACCAGAGTCTCCTCCCACACTCCAGGACTAATTCACATTAGAGTTTGCTCTGAGATCTAAAGCAATCTTTGTCACTAGCATTGAAACTGCACCTATTAGTCCAAAAATTACGCTAGCATTTGCTTCTCTTTCACCAAAAATGCACTACATTCACCTCTGTAATAACCCTTTCATCCCGACATTCTGGCAAAGGGGGGGGGGACAAGTAGAGTGTGGGAACGTGAAGGGGGTGGTGTGTGTGCGGCAATGTATTTTTCAAATCCAAGGGAGGGGCACTTAAGATCCAAGAAGGGAAACTGCCCCCCCCCCCCTAATTTTGTACACATACATGTAGGTAGCAGAGATGTCAAAAGTGTGTGTGTGAGTGGGGGGGGCTCAGTGTTCATGAAGTTTGAATACATCTGGCATAACACAGTATTTTACATTCTTCATTTGAACCATTGAATACCAAATTTGGGGGAGAGGGGGGGGGGGGGTTGAGCCCCCCAAGGTTCTCTGCCTCTGGCTAGTCATTGTGTACAAATGGATTTCAAACCAATGTGTCTAGACAATAAGTTACAAAGGTGACTCTTGGTTTAGGATGCATGTGCTCATCTCTGTAATTCTGTTTGCCTAAAGAAAGCTTATGCTTTTACCAGAGAGTCAGTAGACTCTCTATGTGGGATTGGTATGGATATGCCTATTGTATAGCCTTTACAAATATAATAGCTCAGAACTCTTCTTTTCCTCTCTTCTTCAAGTTTACCCCAAACTTCACAAATGCCTCACTCTTTGTTTTGGCAGAACATGATTTCTTTATCTCTGGTTCAGCTGCTGAAGTCAAAAGTGCTTCTGATGAGAAGCCTTCAGTTGAGATTCCAGCATCCCTCACAGGTACAAAACAACTCCTACAAGTTGATGTTTGAACTTTTACTCATATACGTTTAGAAATGGGTGAATATGAGTGTAGAGGTGTGCCTAGCACAGGGAAAAGCAGTCATAAAGTTGGGCCTGAACAGGCACCGCATAACATAAGTCCATAGTGGGACTACTTCAACTACGTGCTGCAATACTAATTTCTGTGCAGTGCACATATACTCTGTACTGTCATGCCCAATGCACAGGTAGTAGCGCCTTATTCATGAGTTGAAGTTGTCCCATGCAGACTGTACTGATGGTGCAGATATGGACAATCTTGACGTTATATGGTGCCCGTTCATATACTTCATGTAGCTATACAAACCTCTTCAGTTGAGGTTTGTATCTACTCATCTCCTCTACTCTCTCTACTCCAGGGTTCCCTCTACCAGTTCAACGAACAATTCCTACTTTTGATAAATTCTCCCCTGTCTATATACCTAGTTCTGGTAAGCTCCCTAGCCAGAGTTACCTGCTGGTAGGCAAATGCTTTAACATGTTGTCAGTTGCCTTGCCTTTATTCATCCTACACTGTGAGACTGTCACTAGGGGTTGACACAATATGCTAATATTTTGGCATATAATTCTATTCTTTTGTGCTAAGAAAATTTGCCTATTATTCAAACATTATCACCTATTAAATCAAACATTATTCAAACAATATTTTGACAAGAACACTATTATATACATTCTAGCGAATGTTATATTGAAGTATTACTTACAGATACATAGTCCTCAAGGGAATTTGTTTGTTGTTAAAAGACTAGCTGTTCTCAAGCAGAAGAGACTCTTTCGGCTATACCAGAGTCTCCTCCCACACTCCAGGACTAATTCACATTAGAGTTTGCTCTGAGATCTAAAGCAATCTTTGTCACTAGCATTGAAACTGCACCTATTAGTCCAAAAATTACGCTAGCATTTGCTTCTCTTTCACCAAAAATGCACTACATTCACCTCTGTAATAACCCTTTCATCCCAACATTCTGGCAAAGGGGGGGGGGGACAAGTAGAGTTTGGGAACGTGAAGGGGGTGGTGTGTGTGCGGCAATGTATTTTTCAAATCCAAGGGAGGGGCACTTAAGATCCAAGAAGGGAAACTGCCCCCCCCCCCTAATTTTGTACACATACATGTAGGTAGCAGAGATGTCAAAAGTGTGTGTGTGTTTGTGGGGGGGGGGGGGGGGGCTCAGTGTTCATGAAGTTTGAATACATCTGGCATAACACAGTATTTTACATTCTTCATTTGAACCATTGAATACCAAATTTGGGGGGGAGGGGGGGTTGAGCCCCCCAAGGTTCTCTGCCTCTGGCTAGTCATTGTGTACAAATGGATTTCAAACCAATGTGTCTAGACAATTAGTTAAAAAGGTGACTCTTGGTTTAGGATGCATGTGCTCATCTCTGTAATTCTGTTTGCCTAAAGAAAATGGGTGAATATCAGTGTAGAGCTGTGCCTAGCACAGGGAAAAGCAGTCGTAAAGTTGGGCCTGAACAGGCACCGCATAACATAAGTCCATAGTGGGACTACTTCAACTACGTGCTGCGATACTAATTTCCATGCAGTGCACGTATACTCTGTCGGTAGACTCTCTGTGTGGGATTGGTATGGATATGCCTATTTTATAGCCTTTACAAATATAATAGCTCAGAACTCTTCTTTTCCTCTCTTTTTCAAGTTTACCCCAAACTTCACAAATGCCTCACCCTTTGTTTTGGCAGAAAATGATTTCTTTATCTCTGGTGCATGATCTGAATTGTCCTAAGGTCATAATACCATACGTAATCCCCACCCTATAATCTTTTATTAGTACATGTGTCATCATCCCCTGCCTTGCTGAATAGAATACAGTCCTATTTTTTTAGCACTGCCTACATCCTTCAACATTTTCAGTGTTTCACTCTTGCCTTCCAGGTGAGCATTCCAGTCAAGCAGCTGCTAAAGTCAAAAGTGCTTCTGATGAGAAGCCTTCAGTTGAGATTCCAGCATCCCTCACAGGTACAAAACAACTCCTACAAGTTGATGTTTGAACTTTTACTCATATACGTTTAGAAATGGGTGAATATCAGTGTAGAGCTGTGCCTAGCACAGGGAAAAGCAGTCGTAAAGTTGGGCCTGAACAGGCACCGCATAACATAAGTCCATAGTGGGACTACTTCAACTACGTGCTGCAATACTAATTTCTGTGCAGTGCACGTATACTCTGTACTGTCATGCCCAATGCACAGGTAGTAGCGCCTTATTCATGAGTTGAAGTTGTCCCATGCAGACTGTACTGATGGTGCAGATATGGACAATCTTGACGTTATATGGTGCCCGTTCAGGCTCGTGTTTATGGCTGCTTTTCCCTGTGTAGAGTAGATAGATAGGTATGTTAATGACATCATACATAGGAATTAGAACTATAAACTTATAAAAAAAAATATAACTACTCATAACTTTGGAATAGAAAAGTCCAATCAAAAATCTAAAAAGATCACTACAATCAGCTTCAAAACCGTCATTCAATGCTTTGCTTATCTCAAAAATGATAAAATGCGGCATAAGGTTGGTTTATGCATGCATGGTCACATATCATAAACATGTCTGTGTCTCAATCTTGTCTTTCCTTTTTATGAAATCCCTATATTTTCTTTCAAATTTCCTAAATACCATCATACCAATTTCCACATTTGGTGGAGCTTTTGTTAGTGAGATTGGTGTGCCTTAAGTGTAGAGGGAGGATGGTGTGTCTTAGAATAGAGGGAGGATGGTGTGACTTAGAGTAGAGGGAGGATGGTGTGCATGCTTTAGAGTGGGGGGACGATGGTGTGCCTCACAATAGAGGGAGGATGGCATGCCTTAGAGTAGAGGGAGGATGGTGTGGCTTAGAGTAGAGGGAGGATGGTGTGACTTAAGTGTAGAGGGAGGATGGTGTGCCTTAGAGTGTAGGGAGGATGGTGTGTTTTAGAGTAGAGGGAGGATGGTGTGTCTTAGAGTAGAGGGAGGATGGTGTGTCTTAGAGTAGAGGGAGGATGGTGTACCTTAGAGTAGAGGGAGGATGGTGTATCTTAGAGTAGAGGGAGGATGGTGTACCTTAGAGTAGAGGGAGGATGGTGTGCCTTAGAGTAGAGGGAGGATGGTGTGTCTTAGAGTAGAGGGAGGATGGTGTGCCTTAGAGTAGAGGGAGAATGGTGTGTCTTAGAGTAGAGGGAGTATAGTATGCCTTAGAGTAGAGGGAGGATGGTGTGTCTTAGAGTAGAGGGAGGATGGTGTGACTTAGAGTAGAGGGAGGATGGTGTGCGTGCTTTAGAGTGGGGGGACGATGGTGTGCCTCAGAGTAGAGGGAGGATGGCATGCCTTAGAGTAGAGGGAGGATGGTGTGACTTAGAGTAGAGGGAGGATGGTGTGACTTAAGTGTAGAAGGAGGATGGTGTGCCTTAGAGTGTAGGGAGGATGGTGTGTTTTAGAGTAGAGGGAGGATGGTGTGTCTTAGAGTAGAGGGAGGATGGTGTGTCTTAGAGTAGAGGGAGAATGGTGTGTCTTAGAGTAGAGGGAGTATAGTATGCCTTAGAGTAGAGGGAGGATGGTGTGTCTTAGAGTAGAGGGAGGATGGTGTGTCTTAGAGTAGAAGGAGGATTGTGTGCCTTAGAGTAGAGGGAGGATGGTGTGTCTTAGAGTAGAGGGAGGATGGTGTGTCTTAGAGTAGAGGGAGAATGGTGTGTCTTAGAGTAGAGGGAGTATAGTATGCCTTAGAGTAGAGGGAGGATGGTGTGTCTTAGAGTAGAGGGAGGATGGTGTGCCTAGAGTAGAGGGAGGATGGTGTGTCTTAGAGTAGAGGGAGGATGGTGTGTCTTAGAGTAGAGGGAGGATGGTGTACCTTAGAGTAGAGGGAGGATGGTGTGTCTTAGAGTAGAGGGAGGATGGTGTGCCTTAGAGTAGAGGGAGGATGGTGTGCCTTAGAGTAGAGGGAGGATGGTGTACCTTAGAGTAGAGGGAGAATGGTGTGTCTTAGAGTAGAGGGAGGATGGTGTGTCTTAGAGTAGAGGGAGGATGGTGTGTCTTAGAGTAGAGGGAGGATGGTGTGTCTTAGAGTAGAGGGAGGATGGTGTGTCTTAGAGTAGAGGGAGGATGGTGTGTCTTAGAGTAGAGGAAGGATGGTGTGTCTTAGAGTAGAGGGAGGATGGTGTGTCTTAGAGTAGAGGGAGGATGGTGTGCCTTAGAGTAGAGGGAGGATGGTATGTCTTAGAGTAGAGGGAGGAAGGTGTGTCTTACAGTAGAGTACACAGCCCAACCGTTCCCCCAGATGCTACAAATTTATAGGTAGCAAATGAATTTCAAACTGATGTTTCTAGACCAATCATTACTTAGCTACAAAGGTGACACAGAAGAGTTATGATGCATTTTGAGTATTAGCTAGTGGCAGTCACTCTTGGCAGTAATGGTATTCAAGGCATCTCTGTAATTCTAGAATAGCCTAAGGAAAAGTTTATACTATTACCAGAGAGTCGGTAGACTCTCTATGTAGGGTTGGTGCTGTCATAACTATTAGCTCGGAACTCTTCTATTCCTCTCTTCAGTTTTATCCCAATCCCCACAAATGCCTTACTTTATTTCTGATGCATCAATTGTCATAAGGTCATAATACCATACTACATTAGTATACACTGGGAAATGTAGCCACAAAAAACGGGCCCAAACAGGCACTGTCTAACACTGCCATTACACCATCAGCACGCCGTGCAAGTCTGCAGTGAGACAACTTCAACTCATGAATAAGGCGCTACTACCTACGCATTGGGCATGACAGTACCGAGTACACGTGTGCTGCACAGAAATTGGTACCGTACTACAGTGGAACCTCCCATAACGGACCCTCCCACGAGCGGACAACCTCTCTATAACGGACACTGGCTATGGCACGGATTGATAATACAGTATTAAGCCAACCTCCCACGAGCAGACGCCTCTTGATTCCGGACAGCGGAGAAGCCACGTGCTCCCAGCTGATCAACTCTATAAAAAAGTGCCTCTTATAGCGGCAAACAGGAAACCACACCCATCCCTCATGCGTGAATTTAATTCGTGAATGTAGCGAGCCCTCCTAGTGATGTGAACGGGCAATTTTCTCTATATATGTAACCTGCACTGTACATACCGTAATGCCGTACGTGCTTCTAATTTGGCGTGCATACTCTCCCGCTCGCCAACAAATTATGCACTAGTATAATAGTCAGGCCAATCCTTTGGCCTTCAGTGAAGCTACTAGCTGTTTCAACTTTTCTATGTGATCTATGAAGTGTGTAAATTGTACTCAATTGTAGTCAGACTTTATACACAGTTGTACTCTGACCTATCAGTTTAACACAGTTAACACTTGTGACATGTGCATGCTTGTGGCTAAACTGTCATTATGTTATTACCCATGCACATGCACTTGTAGTGTTGTTATGGAAACTGATATGTTTTTGTAGTTCATCATGGGTGATCTGGTCTATAAATTGTAGTACATGGTATAGATGTGTACTTAAGGGCTTTTAGAACATGTTATCTAGGTATATTAGGTCTATAAATGACCTATTGGCTTGAACCTCCCACCAGAGGACAACCTCCGAAAAGAGGACAAAACCTCTGCTCCCAAAGTGTCCTTTATTCAGAGGTTTGTTGAGGTCTCACTGTGGACTTTCACGGTGCAAATATGACCATCTCGACATATGCACTGTATATGTCATCATATCCTATCTTGCTGCATATACACCATGTAATACTGTTTCTCTTCTTTTTGGCACTGCCATTCCTCGAGATCCTTCAACATTTTAATGAAAATGTATTAGTTTGTGTGTCACTCTTGCCTTCCAGATAAACACTCCAGTCAGGCAGCATCTGAAGTCAAGGGGGCTTCTGAAGGGAAGCCTTCAGCTGAGATGTCAGCATCCCTCACAGGTACAAATAACTCCTACAAGTTAGTGTATGGACTGTGAGTGTGCCTGATCCCACAAGGGACCACGTATGCCTGGGGCCTTCCCCACAAAATGTCGTCAGAGATAGTTTCTATGCCCATTCCTGTCACATATATTGAGTAGTGAGAGGATTCTCACTTATAGCTAGAGTGTGTTTGACTATACAGAGTAGAGTGTAAGTGAGGTAGAAGGCAGATTGAGCTATGGAATGTATTTGCTGCTATACCCACTCTATTACATCTTCTCTCAGATGATGAAGAGTATACGTTGAAAGAGAAAGCACATACTACATTGACATGCATTCTCATTATGTGTTAGGGGAGTATACAGAGGGTTTGTAGACAATAATAGAGACATTGTATAGCTTGAAAGAGAAAAGTAGTATTTAGGGCCTACGGCTGCTTTTCAACTTGCCAGTTGGCGTCGTCAATGAGCGCTGAGAAGTCACAGAGGTAAAGTAATAACAGTAGTGTGTCATAGCCGTGCCGTGGGCTTCTCCACAAAAGTAATCGTGCCTAAAGTCCATGGGGGTGGGGTGATCGGTGACCTCGAAGAGGTCGAAGTCTTCATCTTCAAAGCAGTCCAGGGTTTGCAGTAACTCGCTATTCCATCTTAGCAGAGGCAAATATAGTCAGTTGAGAATTTGACTGTAGTTCTAGTGCAGCTGTAAGTGATTTTGTGTTTTACCTGAGAGCGGGTAGCCACACATTCCTGTATATGCATGCTACATGCGCGCGACTATGCTGTATGTTTCAGTGTGTAACTTTCACAATGAAGCACGTATGAGTGCAAAACTTCGCCATAGTGTTGCTTAAAGACCAAGGAAAGTAACCGTACAAAGAAAAAAAATTAGCCCTAGGACCTATTTGGCTTTGAACGCGTGTATCTCAAATTGACATTTTATGCGAAGTGCTCGGTTTTCACATATCCGGTCACATATTTTCTTTCAAATTTCCTAAATACCATCATACCAATTTCCACATTTGGTGGAGCTTTTGTTAGTGAGATTGGTGTGACTTAAGTGTAGAGGGAGGATGGTGTGTCTTAGAGTAGAGGGAGGATGGTGTGTCTTAGAGTAGAGGGAGGATGGTGTGTCTTAGAGTAGAGGGAGGATGGTGTGTCTTAGAGTAGAGGGGGGATGGTGTGTCTTAGAGTAGAGGGAGGATGGTGTGTCTTAGAGTAGAGGGAGGATGGTGTGTCTTAGAGTAGAGGGAAGATGGTGTGCCTTAGAGTAGGATGGTGTGTCCTACAGTAGAGTCCACAGCACAAACTGTCCCCCAGATGCTACAAATTTATAGGTACCTATTTTGTACAAATAAATTTCAAACTGATGTTTCTTGACCAATCGTTACTTAGCTACAAAGGTGACACAGAAGAGTTATGATGCATTTTGAGTAATAGCTAGTGGCAGTCACTCTTGCTAGTAATGGTATTCAAGACATCTATGTAATTCTGTTAGCCTAAGGAAAAGTTCATGCTATTACCAGAGAGTCGGTAGACTCTCTATGTAAGGTTGGTGCTGTCATAACTACGTATTCTCAGGTGAGTTAAGGACTGGGAGCAAAAATCAATGCTGAAAATGCTTTGATCATTTATAATGGTAGATAGGTAAGAGCCATGGACTTCAAACTTTGCAGATGTAACGAACTGATAATCCTTACATCCCTTAATTATTTGTGACCACACCCACCTTAATTGTTTGTTTGTAAACAAAGACTTCGCATATGCCAAAAGGCGAATCACTTGCGCTACAAATTAAGACTTCATAATCTCCCATATTGTTAAGGAAGAACAATTCATCATCTTTGTCCAACGGAGAAATGGCAATGCCTTGTACATTTTTAGTAACCGACAAAGACATACTAACCGTGCACATTTTAAGCATAACTTACCTAAAGTAAATCCACTGAACTTCCCCGTTGGATAGATCTACTTACTAATCCTTTTGTTGCTACTCTATACCAGTAAAACTGTTAAGGAACTAGTGGAACCTGTCCGCCCAAGCGAAAAAAGCACACAATTGTGCGTTAGGTTCCACAGTCATGACGCCATTGCTTTTTGTGATCTGTTAATTTCTCCACCAACTTGAATGAGAGGCTTGCCAGCAGGTGGATTCATCGCCTCTACCAGCACAGTAGCAGGTTAGAGAAGCCTAAGATAGCGCTGGTACATGCCCAAGTACACACACGCGATCCGTGATACTTCCGTAAATCCTTGAATACATTGCCTACAGTGGCTGGGGTTACATGATTGCGAATTATGTACTTAACTTTCTCTGGACAGGCCTAAATGCACCTTTAGTTAGCCTTTACAAACTCAGAACTCTTCTATTCCTCTCTTCAGTTTTATCCCAACCCCCACAAATGCCTTACTTTATTTCTGATGCATCCAAATTGTCATAGGGTCATAATACCATACTACATTAGTATACACTGGGAAATGTAGCCACAAACATGGGCCCGAACCGGCACCGTCTAACACCGCCCTTACACCGTCAGCACGCCGTGCAAGTCGGCAGTGAGACAACTTCAACTCATGAATAAGGTGCTATTACCTACACATTAGGCATGACAGTACCGAATACACGTGTGCTGCACAGAAATTAGTACAGTAGTTCGTAGTTGAGGTTTCACTGTGGACTTTCACAGTGCAAATATGACCATCTCGACTTCCTGCCCAGCCCCAGGTTTATGTCTACTTTTTGCTGTGATATCCATTGTATATGTCATCATATCCTATCTTGCTGCATATTCACCATGTAATATGGTTTCTCTTCTTTTTGGCACTGCCATTCCTCGAGATCCTTCAACATTTTAATGAAAATGTATTAGTTTGTGTGTCACTCTTGCCTTCCAGGTAAACACTCCAGTCAGGCAGCATCTGAAGTCAAGGGGGCTTCTGAAGGGAAGCCTTCAGCTGAGATGTCAACATCCCTCACAGGTACAAATAACTCCTACAAGTTGGTGTATGGACTGTGAGTGTGTCTGATCCCACAAGGGACCACGTATGCCTGGGGTCTTCCCCACAAAATGTCGTCAGAGATAGTTTCTATGCCCGTTCCTGTCATATGTATTGAGTAGTGAGAGGATTCTCACTTACAGCTAGAGTGTGTGTGACTATACAGAGTAGAGTGTAAGTGGGGTAGAAGGCAGATTGAGCTATGGAATTATTTGCTGCTATACCACTTTATTACATCTTCTCTCAGATGATGAAAGTATGCGTTGAAGATATTGACATGCATTCTCATTATGTGTTAGGGGAGTATACAGAGGGTTTGTAGACAATAATAGAGACATTGTATAGCTTGAAAGAGAAAAGTAGCTCTTGGCCTTACATTGACCCACATTCCAGGTAGCATTTAGCATATCATTAGCCCTTTAAAGAGGTTTAGAAAAACTGCCATCTTACTAGTAGAGTTACTAGTGTTTTAACAAAAATTTAGGAAATTTGAAAGGAAATATAGGGATTGCATAAAAAGGAAAGGATACAAGATTGGGACACAGACATGTTATGATATATCAATGTAACATTATGGCTACATTGATGTATCATAAACATGTCTGTGTCTCAATCTTATCTTTCCTGTGTGCGTGCATGCGTGCGTGCGTGCGTGCGTGCGTGCGTGCGTGCGTGCGTGCGTGCATGCATGCGTGTCTGGTAACATCTTTTAGTCACTTGTGACAAATATGCTATGCTACACTTCTCAGCTTGATTGAGTTGCCGTTCTGGAATAGCATTGTTGCATGAGGTGATGAAATACTACATTTTGTAATTGTTTCTACCCTATAAACTGTGTCAATACAGTGTACCCACAACGGCATGTCATTTTTTTTTCTGAGTCTTAATATTAACTTTCTAATAATATTAGATTTCCCTATACTGGCAGAGAAGATGGTGCAAGTAACAAATGAAGAGCAGCATATTCCCTGGGAAGAATATGGCCTCCGACTCCACATACCTCACGATGCACTTCCAGAGGGTCAAAGTCATAGCGATTTTAAGATTGCTGTGTCCCTGTCAGGGAACTTTCTTCAGCTACCAGAAAATAGTGTTCTTGCCAGTGCCGTGTATTCATTCACGCATGACTTGGGAGACAGGAAACTGAGGAACCCAGTCACACTTGAAATTCAGCACTGTGCAGAATCTAAAGCATTGAGTGGTTTACAAATTCTAAGAGCAAATGATCATTCAAACAAATTTGAAATTATTCCAGGTGGTGATTTTTCATATGATGACCACTATGGTGCGATAAAACTTGACCATTTCTCTAACATCTGCATTGGTTGGGTTAAAAAAATTCTTCACTCCACATTTTCGCGACGTTATCGTGCTAAGCTCTACTACACTGATATTAGGAAGAGGTCTTTCAAAGTGAAGTTATACATTCTTCCACACTGTAGATCTGCCTTCAGGGTACGTATTGAATAAGTACATTGAGCTATAGTTTATGATTTGCTTTATTTTCCACAATAGAAAATTGAAAGAGAGATGGGGAGATATGTTGAAGGTGTATCTTCACCAGTTAAATTTGGGGGTGAAGAGATACATGTAAACATTGAGAGTGAATATAATGATTGGAAACTCAATCCAGGGAATCCACCTGTGGTAAATTATCAAATTGCTGTTGTGCTAACATGCTTTATATTTTTCCTTACTTACATTAATGAATATTCCAGATAAGAAGAAGTGACAGCGATACCATTTTGGGGGGGGAAGTGGTCGATCCATACCAGATAATTATTCAAGCAATACATTTCAGGTTTGAGCCACTCCATTATCAGCTGATGTTGGAAGGCACAGAAACAGAAGGCGACTTTCTCCTCATTGAGTCACCTCCATATTGCACCAGTTAGTAAACATAATATGCATGATGACAAGATTGTAGTCTATCGCTAGTTTACCTGAGCCCTGGAAGTAACTACACGGTTAATTGCTTTTTAGTTGCTTTCATAACTCAGAGTTATGGCCAATCTCAGAGGGCTCAGGTGAAGAAAAATTTCTTTTAGTGCCAACCTAGTGTTAATGATATAGGGATGGAAGTGCTAAAAGTGTAGAAACACATGGGATGACGGCATGAAACAATAATAATGTGCGTAACCCCTTGAAATAGGGAGGGGTTGCACATATTATTGCTGCATGCCATCATCCCCTGTTTTGCTACATGGATGCTTCGTTGCTGTTATATTTGTTAAGGATGTGTCACTGCCATCCCTACATAGAGAGTCTATACTGACTCTTAACACTATGAATAATGAGCTGTCTATGCTTCTGCTCTGTGTTTAGTCGTTGGCCTATATAAAATTCACCTTTTACAAAGATAACATACCTAATACATGCCTAACACTGGTATATTATTGACTTTGGAAAGAATTAGAGTCCGATCTGACATGCACTACACTAATATCATACCTCATACGTACTCCAGGTGCAGATAAAGGTGAACAATGTAGCTTTTGTGACTTACCACAGCCACCAACTAGTTTGATGCCATGTTCAACATGTCAAAATGGTTCATCATGTGGCAACAGATACTGTGATGAGTGCAGACGAAGGCAAAGTGAGCGTGCATGTATCTAAATATTCAGCACATAAATTAATGCTTTTGCCTGACCGCTTTTGCAGATCATCTCAGTTGGATATGCGGAGAAGACCAGAGGAGAGATATCACTAGTGAGTTTGCTATCCCTTATAAATGGCATTAGAATCAGGGTGTAACTTGTCTCAAGGTACATTTGTAGGCTAGTTACCATCTTGTGGTGATATTTCAACCTTTTAGTTGTGTTATATGTAACTGCATTGTATATAGTCCCTTGTAACATTGAATGAAAATTTAGGATGATTATATAGCAATTGCTACTTCTACAGACAAAACAGCCAGTAGTGCTGGTTATGAGGGTAGCACAGTAAAGAGAGATTGTTAAGAAATGCTATCTAGAAGTAGTTAGCCCCTTAAATACTGAATTGGTAGCAGGTTAAGGTAGACAGCAGTTTGAGGTGAGAAAAGTGACAAAGAAATGTAAAGAGGTGATTGGGAAGGTCCTTGTAGTACCTACAGAGAGGAAATTACCTAACATGATTGAGTATTGAAATGGCTCTTTTGGGGACTGTGAGAGGTGATAATATGCAATAGGATGATGTCACAGGTTGCACATGTATTTTCATGTATAGTGGGAAAGGTTTAATCCCATACACAGTTCACCTGACTATCTACAGCCTATACAATATTTTTGTACTATCAGTATGCATGCACGCACAACCTACATGTACAAAACCAACCTTCCCTTCCATCTGCAGACCTTCCTCCTAACACACAGTGGTAATAAACTAGAACTCATCTACCAGGCATTCCTGAACTAACCTCACCAAGATTAATCAGGCTTTCCCCAAACCATTTATAATTCCACAGCTATTCTAGTTTCTTCCTCTTCCAAAGATTACTGACCTGCTATAACATTCATATTCTTTATTCTAACACTTTCTCAACTACCTTCTGTTCATGCTCACTACCTGATCCTGAAAACTTCCATATAGCTACCCTAAAATCTCTCACTCCCACTTTGATCTAAGTGACTACATTTTCACCTTTTTCACCAACAAGCTCAACATAGGTCTACAAAAACGAGGCGAGGGGGCTCGAGCACCCCCTCTTTCAGTTGCACACTAGCAGTTCAGTTGCGCACTCAGAGCGAGAAAGCTACTGGTAGTATGTATTTGTGACTCACCTTCAACTTAGCTAAGAACAGCAGGCTAGCTACAGTAGATTCGCAGCATGTCAGCTTGCTCGTACAATAAACCTCCACATGTACATGTAATACACGAATATATCCCTCCAGCTCTACTCACAGACTGTACAGCTACAGTACCTGCTGATAGCTACGCGAATTCAGAAACTCGCGATTGTGGGCCGCACAGCACTACCAGAGAGCAAATGTCTCAAAATGGAGGCGTGGCTAAACAAAAATTTCGGCGCGCTTTGTGCGCCATTTCCACCACTGAGACCCCCATTCTCTAAATCCTGGCTACGCCACTGCATTAGCCTTACAGGATCGTTCTACAAGGACCCAATGCCTCTAACAAAACCAACCAGTCCTAAATCTACTAATTTTCCATTAACATGTTGGCTGTAAAATGCTTTTTTTACAACTTACTACCCAGGTCTCATCAATCCCAGACTGACTAGTGTTGCAGGCCAGACTCACATGAAGTCTGCATGGTCAAATTGACTTCATCATCTTGTGCCTAACTAGTCTAGTCCCCCAACATTCCATGTATGAGCACATGGGTGGGAGGGAAAAGTCTAGGCAAAAATTATATTCTTTCGCGTGTGCTGCAGTGACTTTCCTTAGTGACAGAACTGTAGCACGCTCAACGCATAGCACGTGCCCCCCCCTCCTAAAATATTGGGGGGACACAGGCCCTCCCAGGCACCCTGGTCCCCTGTTTCATACTTGTATGGTCATAGTTTATAATTACATTTTAGCACTTTCACTCACCTTGGCCCATGCTAAGGCACGTTTTTTGCCCTTACCCTCTTGCATGCACTTATATATGGAAGAGTCGGGGAACCAGCCTAACATGCCAAAAGGTTCTTGGCGTGATAACGCCATATCAATGCATAAGGTCAGAAGCCTCTAAGTGTGACTTTAAAAGCCAGGATGTCCGAATACCCACTTCATTACCCGCTGATTTTGCAACATGAGAGCCTGATGGGGCAGTCATTTGAGGAGTTCAGTATGACATATATTTGACCCCCTTTCTGCATCATCCCTACTGTATTAGTTGTATAAATGTTCACGAGTATTCTCTTGCTGGTTCTTATTCCAGGTCGGGAATTCAATCTAGCTGGAAGGCGTGGCCTAGCAGTACTAGTCACTTGCAACTATGAAGGTACACCTGCTGGTGGTTTGGATAGACTGGAAACCGATCAGGATGCAGATGCAATGACAACAGTATTTGAGCAGTTTGAATATGACATCATAACATTAAGAAATAAAGAAGCAACCAAGCCTGCAATTATCAAATTAGTGGAGCAACTTTCACGATATATGTGTGATTATGTTGGAGAAACCCACAACAGCAATGTCCGAACGGACTTCAAAGCCATAGTTTTTTATTTTGCTGGGCATGGAGCTGATTGGGATCGAATTGTAACATTTGATGGTAGGCGCCTCTCCTTAGAAAGAATTGTGAGGCCTCTTGTTTATCATGCCTCCACATTTGAAACACGCCACAAAATCCCCAAACTCTTCTGGATTGATGCATGTCGTGGAAAGAAAGTGTCACAACATAGCCAGAGCAACTTCAGCAGCATTAATGGGAACTTCCACATGTGCTATGCCACTCTTCAGGGTCACGAGGCACGCGATTGTATGTGGACAACTGTGCTAGCTAATATGCTTGCAAGTTGTGATGATGATTACACAAAGGTCATAATGGAGGCGAACAGAACAGTTTCTGAATCATACCCCAATATTCGCCAACACCCTCAAACATTAAATTCATTGACCACTGGTTCTTTTAAACTATATTACAAACGTCCTGATCCCCCAATCCTTTGAGTGTATCTTTCTTAAAACTGTATAATTATATTCTGATATAGCTATTTATATACAATTTTCTCTTTATATATTCAGATCCCTATACTTAGCCCCACATTATATTTCTTATATGAGTAGGCCACTTATTTTTCCATACTGTATTATAGTAAAACGTATTTTTGCAAAATATAGCATAACATACAAGTGTAAAAACATAAAATGATGAAGCATGTGTGGATGTAAGTGTCAAAACAATTAAGGAAGCATCTGTATATGCAGCAAAGCAGGTGTATGTGTGTGTGTGTGTTTTACCATAGATGACAGCAAATTGGTCACTATATATACTTGAATTGGCCATACATGTCAGCATATTTGGCGAGCGGGAGCGAGCCAACCTAGTGTTAGGGCTGGGACGATTTTTCTATATATCACACAGTACGGTAGTACTGTGTATATAGGGATTGCTATGGTCTATCCCCATTGAAAACCATATATAAGCATTTTGTTCATTTTCACTTTCAATTTCAAGTTGATTTCACTTTTAATGATATCAAAGTTAAGAATGTCTGAAAAATAACCAGTATACCAAAATTGGTTGATCTGTGATGTAAGATATGCGTAATATCTCAAAAAGTGCTTTCCACATTTTTGCCATGTTTTCCATCTTCTTCTTCTTCTTCTTCTTCTTCTTCTTCTTCTTCTTCTTCTTCTTCTTCTGGAAGAAGCATAACTCAATAACCATAAAATCAATGAAATTGAATCTTTGAATGTGGAAATGTATCAATACGTACTGGGGAATAGAGGTATAATATTTTTGTTAACCCCTGTAGTTCATGTACTACTGATCGTTATCTCTCTCTGCAATGTATTATGAATGAGGATAACTAATGAGCAAAACTCAGCAACCATGGTAACCATCAACCTGAAAGTTAGCATGTGTAGAGATATCATCACTAATAGCAACATAACAAAAGCATATGTTGTTAACCCTTGTGATTCTTGAAATAATGATGTTAACACTCCTCTCAATACAATACATGTACATATATATATAGCGATGACGTAATTCATTTTGAATGTACGTGCATAGTACATACGTTGTATACGTATATAGTTAGCTTGCGTCATACAAGAAAACGATTACGTCATGAGACAAGACTCATTAATGACGTCATTTACACCAGCCGCGCATGCGCAAAAGCTTAGCAACTAGCGCGTAACAACTAGGCACGGAGTGAACTGGCTGATTGACGTGTTGACGATTTGTATAGCAACTAGCACTTAAGTACTACATAAGCAAAACAGAGATGTGTTGACGATTCTTGTGCTACTCTCACCGTCAGAACACTGCACACGCGTACAGTGTGTTGGCTCTGCCTCTACGTATGTACCTCGGTAAGCTTATACCGTAGATACAATATAGTATCTATGCTTATATACCGTCTGCTGGAGAAACGGCACGCTATTCTACCACGATACTATATACCACCAAGCCAAAGCGCTGGTGACTGATAGTACGTTGCTAGCAGGTTTGCTTATAGACCAAAGTGTACGCAGCTGCTGCTTGCAAGCAAACCACGCCCCTCAGTACTAATCACACATTTTAATACAGTAGCTCAACACTTGGTCAGATGTTTATGGATATGGAGAGCACATGCTAGAGAGAATTATTGCTTACAATAGTAAAAAAATGACAAGAGACAAGTAAATAAAAAATTTAGGAAATTTGAAGTGTAATATAGGAATTGCATAAAAATGAACAGAGACAAGATTGGGACACAGACATGCTATATACATCAATGTACTACAAGGTATGTTGATGTACATAGCATGTCTGTGTCCCAATCTTGTCTCTGTTCATTTTTATGCAATTCCTATATTACACTTCAAATTTCCTAAATTTTTTATTTACTTGTATATATATATATATATATATATATATATATATGTACGGGCGTTGCTCTACGTAATCTGATTGGCTGATTTAAACACGCGCAACGCGCAAACGTAAGGCCGGCTCAGATCAGAAATTCCATTGTCTGAGAGAACTGTGTACGTGAAACCGTGCGAACGAGCTTGCTAATCTCAGGCAACGATATGACAACACCATACCAAGAAAGGGCGAGGGATCAGGAAAGTGAGGAGGCCCGCGAGCAACGGCTAGCGAGAGTCAGAGCTCGTAGAAGGCAGCGTCTCGCGTCAGAGACAGCTGAAGAACGACAGACACGCCTATCCCGACGCCGTGTTAGGCTTACTGACAGACGTAGTGCTGAAACACCTGAAGAGCAGGAGACGCGCCTCGCTCGAGAACGTGTTCGGCTTGCCTCTCGACGCAGTGCTGAAACGCCAGAAGAAAGAGAAGTTAGACTGAATCAACTTAGGGTCAGTCAACAGCAGCGACTTGAGACTGAAACGCAGGATGAGAGAGAGGCTCGACTGCATGAACTTCGGGTCAGTCAACAGCAGAGGCTTGCAACTGAAACGCAGAATGAGAGAGAGGCTCGACTGCATGGACTTCGGGTCAGTCAACAGCAGAGACTTGCAACTGAAACGCAGGATGAGAGAGAGGCTCGACTGCATGGACTTCGGGTCAGTCAGCAGCAGCGACTTGCCACTGAAACGCAGGATGAGAGAGAGGCTCGACTGCATGGACTTCGAGTTAGTCAACAGCAGAGACTTGCAGCTGAAACACCTGAAGAGACTGAAGCAAGGCGTCAACGAGACAGAGACCATCACATGCAGCCATCAATGTCTCACCAACACCAGCCAGCTGTCCAGTCCAAAATGAGCAAGTTTCATTCTGCACTGGCAGCATTGGAGGTATCTACTTGTGTCACTTGCATGGAGAGGTTCCCTGGCATAACTGTCAGGGTGACCTCTGCTGGTACAGAGTGTACACGCTGCACCCGAGACAAGCACAGCCCCAAAGCGTACTCCTCCGACAACAATATGCATCCTGGTCCTGTCCCCCAGGAGCTACAGGTAAAGATATTATGACAAGTGCATAAATTGTGTTAATCACCTCTGCACTCTTTATCTGATGTTTGTAGGGGCTGACTCAGGTGGAAGAGATGCTTATCTCAGCAGTGATACCCATCATGTCTGTCTACAGACTGCCTCAGGGACAGTATGGGTATAGTGGACATGTTGTGAACCTGCCTCAGGATGTGGCTTCCTTTGCCCACAGTCTGCCTAGGCTACCTTCTGACCTGGATATTATTGTTGTAAGGAAGGAGGGAGCCAACCAGACCCATCGTGACTTCCGAGTTAGGCGAGGTGTAGTTCACAGAGCTTTGGTTTGGCTGACCATACACAACCAGTACTACCGTGCACTGGGTGTGACCATTGACACTACCTCTCTGGAGCAGCTCCCACAAGATGAAAACATCTCCCACCTTCTGACTGTTACCAATGACTGTTCTTCACCTAGCACTGTGACTGAGCCTCCTGCCAGTGACACTCCAACTATTGGTGGTATACCTGCAGTTGAGGATGACCATCTACCACAGTCATTTGTTCCTTTCGCTGCACCATCAATGACAGAGCAAGAGGTAGTCCAGCAGTCAGTGGAGCAGCGTCAAAGCTGTTCCTCATCCAATGTAGCATTGATATGGCCCTCTATTGGAGGAATGCCTCTGAATGAGTTTACTACTGAGGGCTACTTCACCTGCGCCTTCCCCACCCTCTTCCCCACTGGAGATGCTGACTTCCTGGGCCAGCGTCAGGTTCCTGTCACCATCGGTAACTACTTCAAACATCTTATGCAATACAACGATGGTCGCTTTGCCCAACATCCACGATTTCGGTTCTTTGCTCTCAACACTGAGATGAGACATCGTGCTCTTCAGACTGGCAGAGTCTATGTCAGGCAGCACCCAGGGGATGGCCAGTTGTCCCTGGATGAGCTCCGGGACATGGTGGGAAGACAGGGGGAGGCCTTCTCCAGTCGAGTACTCCACTATGCCTCCAGTCTACGTGGCACCAAGCAGTACTGGCAACGTCAGCGGAGTCGTCTGCTCTCCATGGTCGACACACTGGGTCTTCCCACCATCTTCTTTACCCACAGTGCAGCAGATCTCCAGTGGCCAGAGCTGGCTCAACTCATCTCCCCAGACTACCCCAATTCCCGGTCTGCCCGTGCCAATGCTGTCATCAAAAACCCAGCCCTCGCAGACTGGTTCTTCTACTACCGAGTCATGGAGTTCATCAAGGCCTTCTACATTGGAGTCCTTGGAGTCACTGACTACTGGCTGAGGTTTGAGTGGCAGCACAGAGGCAGTCCTCATGTGCATGGTCTTGCCTGGCTACCAGATACACCAGATGTGCAGCAGCTTGGTAATGATTCCAGTGACACACTCAAGGAAGAAATCATCAAGCATGCTGATAGCCTTGTCTCCACTATCAACCCTGCTGTCCTTCCTGATGGTAGCAATCTTTCTGATGCACCAGCTCCGAAGGTTAATCCCCATGTCTGTAGCATCTCATATCAGGACATCCAGGACATTGACCAAGACCTCGCTGATCTCGTAGCCACCTGTCAACGACATACTCGCTGTTCAGCCTCCTACTGCCTCCGTACCAAGCATGGAAAACAGGAGTGCGGCTTTGGCTACCCCAAGCCTCTTCAGCCCGACACAGCCATTGTCACAGAGGATGAGCCAACTCTCCTCACAGCTCGGAATGATGAGATGATCAACAGCTTCAACCCAGTCCAGCTGTCTGCATGGCGTGCTAATGTCGACATGCAGTACATTGTGTCCCGCCAGAGAGTTCTGCAGTACTGTACCAAGTATGTCACCAAGAGTGAGCCACGGTCACAGTCTCTCAAAGAAATCTTCACCACCATTGTTCATAGTCTCAGGGAAGGCAACACCTCTCTCAAGGCAGTCCAGAAGCTCCTCATCAACACAGTGGGAGAGAGAGATTACTCTGCCCAGGAGACCTGCCACTTGCTACTGCAGCTACCCATGTTCAAGACATCATGTGACTTCATCATCCTCAGCCTTGATGGGTCTCGTGCTGTTGAGGACCACCTGGAAGAAGGACAATGTGCTACAGCATTCTCCATTGTAGATCACTACATGGGGCGACCTAATTCTTCTCACTTCAACAGCATGACTCTTCTGGAATTTGCCCGGCAGTATTCCATGCCTAAGACCCTTGGAGCTAAGCCAACTCACAGGAGCAAACGTATTGTCGTCATCCCATGACCGTACATCTCCTCAGATCCTGCTGGTGAAAAGTATGAACAATACTGTCGCCAGTCACTGATGCAGCACAAGCCTTTCCGCCACATGGATGACCTTCTTTCTGGATGTAACACCTACATCAATGCTTATGCTGCATTCCTGCAGTCAGGTCGTATCCCCTCCTGCCTTGAGGATGACATGTATCGTCTTCTCCAGCTCTTGCAGAACACCGAGGAGGACAATGAAGACAGCCAGGTCAGTTTGTGTGTGTGATTAAATTTCATGCACTACAGTACATTTGTATAATCTTATCTATCATTGATCATACTTTATATAGGAACAGGAGGAAGGTCACACAACCACTTCACAACCAACTGAGGAGTGGATGCTCATATGTCGCCACAATGCAGACCTGCAGCCCAGCATGGACGCCCAGGAGAACATTGACTGGACCCAGGATGCCCAGTCATACCCTAACATTGATGAAGCCCCATCTTTCATCTCACAGCAAAGACAAGCTGCCAGACAACATGTCTTCACCACCACAGCCAATCCTGCCAATTTACATGGGAAGCAGCTGCAGGTGTACACCATCGTCCAGCAACACCAGTCAGCCATCAATCCCTCACCTCTGAGGATGATTGTTTCTGGCACAGCTGGCACAGGGAAGTCATACCTCATCCACTGCCTCCGACTACTCCTTCAGCGTCAGCTCATGGTTGCAGCTCCAACTGGTGTGGCTGCTTTCAACATTGATGGCCACACCCTCCACTCCCTCCTCAGTCTGCCCACCAGAGGAGAGTTCAAGGACCTGGAGGGAGAGAGACTCACCAAGCTCCAGCAGTCTTTCTCAGAGGTCAAGTATGTGATCATTGATGAGATGTCAATGGTTGGGAGGAAGATCTTTGGACAGGTGGACAGGCGCCTTCGGCAAGCCTTTCCTCACCATTCCCATGAAGTGTTTGGAGGATGCTCCTGCCTTCTCTTTGGAGATTTCGGCCAGCTTCCTCCAGTCATGGACCTTCCACTCTACACCACTGAGTCTCGCACTGAGCTTTCTGACCAGGGAAGAGCTGCCTACCAGACCTTCCAACAGGCTGTGGTCTTGGATGAAGTCATGCGTCAGACTGGCCAGGACCCAGAGCAAGTGAAGTTTAGAGACATCCTCCTCAGACTTAGAGATGCCCAGGTCACAGTTGCAGACTGGAAACATCTCATGACCCGCACTCCCACCAAAGTCCAGGACATCTCTTCTTTTGCCACTGCTCTCCACCTCATCCCTACTGTTGAGGCTGTAGTTGAGTACAACGTGGCCCAACTCCAGGCTAGTGGCCAGCCTATTGCCACTATCAAAGCTGTGCATACTGGACCCAATGCAGCAAAGGCCTCAGCTGATGATGCAGGAGGACTGGAGGCGGTCATCTGCCTAGCCAATTCAGCCCGTGTGATGCTCACCAGCAACCTCTGGGTTGATGTTGGCCTTGTAAACGGAGCAATGGGAATTGTACAAGCTATCTGCTACAAGACTGGAGGACCACCTCACTTGCCCATTGCTGTCATGGTCAGATTTGACAGCTACTCTGGTCCCACCTTCCCTAACAGTACTGTGCCCATCACTCCTCTTCGTCCCTGCTGGTCCTCCTCTGGAGTTCAATGTTCACGTCTTCAGCTACCCTTAAAGCTGGCATGGGCAGTCACCGTCCACAAGTCTCAGGGTCTCACCCTGGACAAGGTAGTCATTGACATCGGCAAGAGAGAGTTCTCAACAGGTCTTACATTTGTGGCCTGTTCTCGTGTCCGTCAGCTGAATGACATTTTATTCACCCCTCCTTTCCCATACCAACGGCTTGCCAGTCTCTCCAACAGTAGCCGTCTTAGGGAAAGACAATATGAAGATGAAAGGCTACTCTTCTTATCGCCCTCCTAACCACCAATAGGTTCAACTCTATACTCATACAGTAGAGATACTTATTTGCATTCTGTCAACAGTACCATTATAACAATACTGCATTTATCTGTTTATCGCCTGCAGTTCAACAAATCTTGGAGACACCCATACTTGTGCCCTGCCTTATGCTGTCCCCCTCACACCAACACACCCTGAAGCCTCCCATACTGCTACTCTCATCACTGCTAATTGTCCTGACTGATCCCCCTGTACTCATCCCTCCTACTTGTCCTATATCCTGCCCTTCATATCTTTCTCTAACACCACCCAGCTTTACATATCAGTCTGTATATCCATGCATACACAAACACATTTCTGTTTCAGCATCTACTCCTAGCAACATCAACCCAGCCCTGCATATCCCTGTAAACAACCCTGCATTCATCCCAGCCCTGCACATCCCTGCTAACAACCCAGCCTTGTGTATCCTTGCATTGTTGCATGCCAATCTAGATTGCACATTCACTCCACTTATATAATGCATACATAATCACGTTTACACAAGAACACATTTCTCTCCCCAGATTTCTACATCTTCTAGCAAAATCAACCCTGCCCTGCACATCCCTGCAACAACCCTGCATTCAACCCTGCCCTGCAGAGATGTCAATCTCCCATACTGCACACACCATACTTCAGTTATAGACATCCCCATGCACACACAGCTTCACGCCTTCACGCTTTGGGCCACATTTTCCCTGACCTCCCTGTGGTGTGGCCTGGGACCTTCAGTACATTTGTGCTGATGCTAACAGGGAAACTACATGTATATGTATATATATATATTTCATGCATTTCTCACCTTCAAAAATGATCATGTTCATATGTACATTGACAAAAGATGTGACTACATGCTACATACGTGGCAATTAATATATAACAGGCCAAGCAGGAAATTGGTGGAAATCAGAATATGAGTTTGAGTACTGCAATTGATACCAGAGATCATGAAGTTAAATCTGTACCCTCCTTTTCTTTACCCTTTCACTTATGATTTCCTCACGCATCTTTTCTTCTAATTCAATTCGCTCTCTTACTTCCATCCTTATTCTTTCCATCTTTTCTTTCTCTATTTTCTCCCTGTACTCTTTAGCTTGCTGCTCATCATTTTTTTTCTCCCAGTCCTTTATAACCCTCTCTAGACTACTCACTTTTGTCTCATACCATTCTTTCGTCATAGCTAACTCTCTCTTGCCTTGATCCACTACATTTCTCAACTCCACAACCTCATTTTCTAAAGCATTCTCCCTCATCCTTCCAGCATCATTCAATCTCTTCTGTTGCGTCAATTCACTCCTTAATTGATTCGCTTCAGTCTCAAACCTTTTCTCTTGGCGTATCAAAGAGAACTTTTCTTTCCTTTCTTTTTCCCAATCTTTTCTCAACTCCCTAGCCTCGCTTTCCCACGATTTCTCTCTTTTTCGAGCTTCACTTACGGCTCTTTTCTCCGTTTTCAGTTGGTCTTTTAAATCCTTTATCTCTCCTTCCCAGTCTCTGGCGTCAAAGAAAGCCATTGCAACAGAGGGCGGCAACAACACGTGCTTAATTAAGCGCATGCGCACTAAGCTATGACCAAACAACAGTATAATACGTATACATAACTGATAGTGGGAACTTGCGGTCTAGTGACAGTATACATAAATGCCATGGATGTCTAGAGCTAGTTTGTAACTAACAGTGAGAACTTGTAATAGTGGTCTAATGACTGACTGAAGTAATAACATTCTTCTCTGAATATGCCAAGTTGAATGGTTTGCACAACAGCAAAGCAGCTTTGCTTGGCTCACCATCACATATCTCTTCCAAGATTGGGGAAAAACAAGTTAAACTCTGTATAATGCCGTCAGCCTCTACATCCATCCTTGCAGATGCCATCATTTTGCAACGATCTAATCTTTGTGTTGTTGTACATCGATTACATTCCCCCAATACATCTGTTGTTGGTGTTATTTTACCTCTGCAAGAATAACACCCATGATACATCTCAAAAAACTTGACACCAACAATTATAACTCCAGTCATTTTTCGTTCTTTCTCCTCTTCACCATGAAGAACCTCTCCTATATCATCAATGCAGGCTATAGTAAAATTTTCCTTCGGGAGAGAAAGATATTTCTTGTTCCGATAGGTACGCACAATTAAACCAGACAGCTTGTATGACTCTCCTTCCTGTAAAACTCCAGTGTTATCACCCCAAGTAACAATCATACTTGTACCACTTGAATCACCTATCACATACTCTTGTTTTATTAAACCATCTTTGACCTCTTCAACTTCTCGTTCACAAACAACTTTGACCTTAACACATACTTTTTGAAAGGTGGATAAGCGAGGCAACTCAGAAAGCATCAGTATTTCCTCATTAGGTACAAACTTGCTTGCATCAAAGTCAAATTTGTTTGGAGATCTTTGAAGCTCACTGCTATTTCGCACAACTACTTCAAGGTCTGACGAATATTTACTCATCTTCACTTCACAATTACTCAAAGCTACAGGTTCTTTCCTTTCATAAAAATCTAACAACTTCTGGTGAACTTTGGGATCGAACCCAACTAATCTACTTTGTTTTTCACCGTCCGTTAACTGACCGTCAAAATATTTTATGCTACTACCACTGGAACTACTTTTCATTGGAGACACAGCAGTTAACATACCATGAATCTTAGCCGCCTTAGAGACTTGCATATCACTGACTCGATCAAATTCATCACTCTCAAAGAGCCGCTTTTTAGCTCCACTCTCGCTTCCACTAGCCATGTAGTATGCGAGAATGGCTCGCATGCATGAGTGGCTCGGCCGGCCGGCCAACCGTTTGGCCGCATGACAATAAGCGCAAATAACCAATTAAGCTCCAATAAGCGCCCTATAAAATTGAGTGTACGTTTATAGCCACAGCATGCAGCAGTGGGTGTATGCACTGGCTACATGTAGTTGGCATACAGGAACGGCTTCTTGTGTAGCTACAGTACATACATAATTCATCGTGAGGAGAGATATGGCTCCTTGTGTATACATAGAGGCTCATCGATTATGCAGGAGTGACTCATGATCATTGAGTATAGATAGTCATGCAGGAGTGGCCCCCTTGTGTATATAGTTGAATGCAGGGCTTCGAGGTAGAATGCAGGAGTGGCTCCGCTATATACTAGGTAGCATGCAGGAGTGGCTCGTTGCCTATACACTAGGTAGCGTGCAGGAGTGTCTCATTGCCTATGTGCTAGGTAACATGCAGGAGTGGCTCGTTGCCTATACACTAGGTAGCGTGCAGGAGTGGCTCCGCTATATACTAGGTAGAATGCAGGAGTGGCTCGTTGTCTATATACTAGGTAGCGTGCAGGAGTGGCTCGTTGCCTATATACTAGGTAGCATGCAGGAGTGGCTCGTTGCCTATATACTAGGTAGCATGCAGGAGTGGCTCGTTGTCTATATACTAGGTAGCGTGCAGGAGTGGCTCGTTCTCTATATACGTAGATAGCGTGCAGGAGTGTCTCATTGCCTATGTACTAGGTAGCATGCAGGAGTGGCTCGTTGCCTATATACTAGGTAGAATGCAGGAGTGGCTCGTTGTCTGTATACTAGCACTGGACGAAAAGCAAAATTTCCTATGTGACCTGCTGTGGAATAAGTCACATTTCATGACCTGTCCTGTACCTATCCAGTAGTAGATAGGGCTAAATGTCCTGTATGTACGTATATACAGGACATTTAGCTCTATCCGCTACTGGATAGATACAGGACAGGTCATGAACTGTGACCTATTCCACAGCAGGTCACATAGGAAATTTTACTTTTCGTCCAGTGTAGGTAGCATGCAGGAGTGGCTCGTTGCCTATATACTAGGTAGCGTGCAGGAGTGGCTCGTTGCCTATATACTAGGTAGCGTGCAGGAGTGGCTCGTCACTAGGTAGCGTGCAGGAGTGGCTCGTTGCCTATACACTAGGTAGCGTGCAGGAGTGGCTCGTTGCCTATACACTAGGTAGAATGCAGGAGTGGCTCGTTGTCTATATACTAGGTAGCGTGCAGGAGTGGCTCGTTGTCTATATACTAGGTAGCGTGCAGGAGTGGCTCGTTGCCTATATACTAGGTAGCATGCAGGAGTGGCTCGTTGCCTATATACTAGGTAGCATGCAGGAGTGGCTCGTTGTCTATATACTAGGTAGCGTGCAGGAGTGGCTCGTTCTCTATATACGTAGATAGCGTGCAGGAGTGTCTCATTGCCTATGTACTAGGTAGCATGCAGGAGTGGCTCGTTGCCTATATACTAGGTAGCATGCAGGAGTGGCTCGTTGTCTATACTAGGTAGCGTGCAGGAGTGGCTCGTTGCCTATATACGTAGATAGCGTGCAGGAGTGTCTCATTGCCTATGTACTAGGTAGCATGCAGGAGTGGCTCGTTGCCTATATACTAGGTAGCGTGCAGGAGTGGCTCGTTGCCTATATACGTAGATAGCGTGCAGGAGTGTCTCATTGCCTATGTATTAGGTAGCATGCAGGAGTGGCTCGTTGCCTGTATATGAGTTAGCATGCAAGAGTATCTATATACTAGCTAGGTAGTATTCCTAGCTGGCAATAAAGGGTATATAGATTATCATGCGGAAGTGTTACCTCCATTTTATGAATAGGTGCTTGCATTCATGCCAGCTTAAAGTTATATATTAGCAAGAAATGTAGGAAGGGATGTATGCATGAAACTATATTGAATCCATATAATTATATTGATTCAGGTAAAGTTCTGCATATATAGTGTTGTGCTGCAGTATTGTAGTCTAAATTGTAACAATGCATCATAAGAGCGATCATGGACTGTAAGAGAAGGTATAATATTAAAGTTTTACAGTTTAGGTGGCCAACCTCAGGTAAAAGATCATATGTAGCAGTATGCAGTGCAGTCACTGTGTTACCCTTTATCTCATCTTCACTTATGGCAATAACATAAGAGGAAATTTCATTTATCTGTAGCAAATTATACTCCATAACATCGGGATTATAATAGCTTAAGTGCACTAACCACTGCTTTGTTTTCAAACGGCCATACAGTAGCATGGTCTTTGATCGTCTTTTCATTTCTGCACTTTAGGAATGTCTTCCAGCGAACATTCTGTGGGTGCCTACACAGGTCTCGGAGTTTTTGCTGTAAAAATTGTATTTCATTGCTGTGCATACTGAATAACACTTAACCCACCTCTATTGAGAGCATAAAATCTCTAAATACAGAAAATGTTATACCACATGGAAGAACACTGCATAAAATGATGCATAAAATGATGCATAATTAGAACATTCTTGTAATATGCAGTATAGTCGTACATTGGTTTAGATACTCTACAGTATTCTTCATATGTGCTTTTTTTATTCATTGCCATGCGGTATTTTTGTGGTAATTGAAAAATCTCCTCTCCATCATCAAAAGAAGTGGCCATAGGCTGGATGATAGCATCCTCATCTGCAGTTATGTAAATAGAGAGTGTACAAGAAGACATGTGTATAGACTACCAACCAAATGGTAGAATAAAGTCGGCTTTTGACTTTCTTCTACCAAGTAATCTTCACCTATGGATAATTTGGCAAGGATTACAGCATAAATATGCAAGCAATATATATTTATCTGATTCAAAACTTGAATCATCACTACCAGCTGGATAATTTAGCTGTTTTTTGTATTCATGGAATTTTGTTTCATTCACAATATCAATTCGAGAGCTGTAAATGTAATTGCATATGTAACATTCAAGGTCAATGGCTATTACAGGAGTATATACCTAGCAAATATTTGTTGGAGCAGCCACTTCCGCAATTCTGTTGACTCAGCCTGTGTGAAAGTTTTGGAATTGAACACATAATGATATCAGATACATATACCTTGAACTTGAGACATTTTCCTCTAAGGATGTAATCTGATATCTTTTATGAAAGAATATAGTTGTTATAGTATGTTTTATTGTACCAGCCATTTTATCACCTTGCATATGTATACACCACAGTCAGATCCATTTCTTTGACAAGGAAATTCCTGAAAATGAATCAGATATATAATATTGATGCCTGCTTTAAATACAAACCTTAGCATTGTCTATTTTCCAGTCAAGTGTGGAATACAGCCTTCTTTCCTTATCAGCATAGAGTTCCTTTACTAGGGTTCTGAAAGGAGGTTATATGAAAATACAAGAGTGCTCAGCAGTCAAATAAGGCATAAATTCATATCTGGGTGTGTACGATCCTAAATGCATAATTTACCTTAATTTTCACAAATGTCAACATGTGTTTGGTAGTTCATTGAGTCATATGATGTTATGGTCTCCTTGGTGAAGTCAACTACCTAAATTGGAAACTTATAATTAGTAAGTTAGTATGCTTTTAGTTCAGTCTGTGATACATACAGAGAGAATCCAGTGATTGTTATTTATATTAACTGGGATAACAAGTTGGCTGAGGTCGCTGGGGTTGCACTGCAAAAAGAAAAATTAAGAAATTAAGTAGTAATGTATCACAGCATAGATACCTTAATCCAATTACAGGGATGATTTATAACAACATCTTTCCCTTTGTGCCTTCGTCTCTTGAGAGGAGGTTTTTCTCTTCTGCTCATGTAGTCAATCCAAGATGAATAGAAGTACGTTGGCAAAAATATGATGCGTCGTGATGTGTTCCTCTGAATTTATATTATAATCTTAATAGCTATTGATAATTTTCCCTTTTCTTGGGTAACACAAACCTGTGAGTAAGTTCTTTCATTTTTAAGTGACAATAATCTCATAAAGAAAGAAATTAGCTATACAGAGATGAAATAATTAAGTCATAATGAAGTAGATCAATCCTATAATATTACCTCACTATCCAACCAAGCACCTGACAGCACCCTCTCTATTTGTGTACCAGAACACTTTTCATTGGTCCCAGGTATTTTAAGAATAACTGCAAGTTTGTCTGCTGCTATAAATGTATATTAGATTTGACATAGAGTACTAACCTGAATCTGCCTCTTCTTCTGAAGATGTATCCTCAGAAGCAATCACTATAACTGGGTTTTTGTGCTTACCTGTGAATATTAGAAAATATGAAACAAATCAACACTGTAGTTTTTGTTACCTTCAGTGGCATCCTGCTTATGTAATTTTACATCTATGAAGTCATCACCAGAGCTTTCACCACTATCACTTCTTTCCACTACATATACATCAAAAGTGATATCGGATAATTTATTATGTTCATATAGGTTTCCTTGGGTCAATTACCTTCTTGTTTGGCAGCACTTGCATATGTAGCCATATGTGCTTTGATGTCACTTAAAGGATAATGGATATTGCAATGTTGGCAACTGACAGTGATGTACTGGGAATCATCTAGTGCAGATGCATCCACCTGCAAAGTTTGTTTATGAATATTATATTATTGTATGCATGATTCAAATAGTACCTCAGTTTGTTTTGGTTGCAGGCAGTATGTTGTCTCATACTGGTGATGTAGTTTTATGAGCAATGACTCTGTTGTTAGTGTGACAGGAGTCCTTTGTTTGGAATCAAAATGCCATATTGTATTTCTGTCAACGTGAGCTACAGTGTAGTGTTCACTCTCCATATCAACAAAGAGTAATTTTATTGAAATACCATATTGCCTTGAAAGCTCCTGCAGCACGCTTTCCCCTGATATTTGCTTGCAACATAGCATTGTTTGTAGTGCTTCATTTGCTGCAAGCAAGGCTGTGTCCGAAACACTCAAGAATTTCTTCGATTGTATGGAAAGAGTAAAATCCATTAACGTCCCTCTGACATTGCATATTTTCTGTAAGGGATTGTCCACACTGTTCAATCTGTCTCAACCACAGATCATCAGCAATGTTGTTCATGCGTTGGACTGATACAGTTTCCTCTCTGCACGCTACCTAGTATATAGGCAACGAGCCACTCCTGCATGCTACCTAGTATATAGGCAACGAGCCACTCCTGCACGCTACCTAGTATATAGGCAACGAGCCACTCCTGCATGCTACCTAGTATATAGGCAACGAGCCACTCCTGCACGCTACCTAGTATATAGACAACGAGCCACTCCTGCATGCTACCTAGTATAATATAGACAACGAGCCACTCCTGCACGCTACCTAGTATATAGGCAACGAGCCACTCCTGCACGCTACCTAGTATATAGGCAACGAGCCACTCCTGCATGCTACCTAGTATATAGACAACGAGCCACTCCTGCATGCTACCTAGTATATAGACACCGAGTCACTCCTGCACGCTACCTAGTATATAGGCAACGAGCCACTCCTGCACGCTACCTAGTATATAGGCAACGAGCCACTCCTGCACGCTACCTAGTATATAGGCAACGAGCCACTCCTGCACGCTACCTAGTATATAGGCAACGAGCCACTCCTGCATGCTACCTAGTATATAGGCAACGAGCCACTCCTGCATGCTACCTAGTATATAGACACCGAGCCACTCCTGCACGCTACCTAGTATATAGGCAACGAGTCACTCCTGCATGCTACCTAGTATATAGACAACGAGCCACTCCTGCATGCTACCTAGTATAATATAGACAACGAGCCACTCCTGCATGCTACCTAGTATATAGGCAACGAGCCACTCCTGCACGCTACCTAGTATATAGGCAACGAGCCACTCCTGCATGCTACCTAGTATACAGTAGGCAACGAGCCACCCCTGCACGCATGCCGCATAGGCAACGAGCCACTCCTGCACGCTACCTAGTATTATAGGCAACGAGCCACTCCTGCACGCTACCTAGTATGTAAGCCACGAGCTACTCCTGCATGCTACTTTAATAGTATATATTGGCAATCAGCCACTCCTGCATGATACCTGGCGTTCGAGCATAAATAGCATAATTATAAGTGACATATTTTATTGAATGGAATTTAGAAGTATATATATTGTAAGCAATACACAGTTCTAAGCAATACACATATAGCTATAGATGAGCTACTAGTGCTGCATAGCAAGCTACGTAAAAACACATACTGCTCCCTCAGGCCTCAGCCCTCCTGGTGGCCTGGGATGGTGGTAATGGTTGCTTCGCAAGTGTTAGCCAGTGATGGTTGCTCTTTGTAGCTTGATCTATAAAATAACGTGATGGCGTATGTGCAAACTGTATATATAATACACGGTGGGCGCTTACAAAATGAGCTTTATACGCCCCGCCGCGCCGTACGTACGCGCGCGCGGCGCGCGCGGGAGCCACTCTTGCATGCGAGCCATTCTCGCATACTACATAGCCATCCTTTCACTTCAGGGCTCACACGTGGCAATACAATCCCATTCCCAGACTCGGAAACCCATGCCATCGCACAGCGCACGCATGCGCATATCGTAGTCTCTCCCGCTCGCCCATAAATGCCCAGCATTCAACTAGTATATATATATACTATGTTGCTATGGTAACAGCAGGTTTATATACACCTCATCAATATTCAACATAGTATATATCCCTCTGGCCATTGGCCCTCAGGAAGTATCACAAATAAATTCCTCACAGCAGGTGTATAGCTGAAAATAAACACCAATTGGACATGGTTTATATGATGTATACTACGTTGAATATTGAGGAGTTGTATATACAAAGAGTACTGAAAATTTCAAAGCGTTATCAGAGTATGTCTGACATTCCACATGCTGTGCCAGTCTGAATGTCCACTGCAGCTACAAGTACAGGTATGCTGTAAGCTATGCAGTTGCAGAGATGATCTAACCCTCCATAGTTGTGTAGTAACAGAATAAAACGAAGGTTTACACAGTTTGATTACGATATCCATCAATTGCCAAGCGAACAAGTCGCCTCGTCTAACATCAAACAATTAATGCAGCAAGTAGAAAATTATCTGCGTTCTTACAGAGGATCTGCTATCATTCCTGATAACAATAAAAGGCTATAATTTTTGCTTTCTCTGGACATGGAGCTGAAAATCAAATCCAAACCAATGATGGAGAGCTGTTCCCCTTGCAAGACTTTGTAAGACCACTTATCAACCCTCAATTTGTACAAGCTCACCCAATCCCCAAACTCTTCTTTATTGATGCATGTCGAGGTCGTAGTCTGAGAGTAGATGACACAAGTCTTATGGCTATTAAAGGGAACTACAGTATTGAATATCCCACCATTAATGGTCAGTCAGCAGTTGCTCTTGGTCCTCAAAGTGCATGGATGCCTGTGCTAGCTAATACATTCAGAAGAGAAGATGATTCATATCACCATGTAATTCCAGAAGTGAAGCAACAGATTGCAAGGAAAAAGCGTTAGCAAGCTCAGTCGATAGACAACTTGACTGAAGGCAAATTCAAACTCTACTATATGTCAAAGCAACGTAATAATTAAATCTTTTGAAACTAGTTGTTTTCTTCGTCTATGTAGCACTATCATACTAGGGTTATCATACATATGTATTATACATTCAGACATTTGACTAAATTGTGAACAATTAAATTAAAGCATGATTAAAGTCAAGTGCAAATGACCGTTAACTCTCAGCATGCATGCATAGCAAGGGTTACTGTACTATAAGAGTGTCTGGCTGACCAAGTGCTGCATGCATACAGCTGTAAATTGTTTGTTTATTTGTTTATTTGTGTGTATGTAATATAATAGTAGGGAGGACTATACACATTATGTCGTGTTAGTTACAGGTTGTAATGGCTATACTCAGAAACGGTGAGGAAAGCACATTGCAATACTTCCTTAGTGGAAGTCCTACACAGTCAGACATTCCTGGAACAATAATTGATGAAACATGCAACTGAGGAATCCATAAAGAAAGTTTAAATAACATTTTTTGCTGTGAAATCCTTGTGAAAGAATCCTATCCTCACACACAATGAGTCAAGCTTCCATATGAACTGTATTATAGCTGAGAGTAGTTATTGTACTTATGTCATTTTTCTCTTAGAGTTCAAACTGGAGTCCATGCGAGGCATTGCAATATTAGTCACTTGTGACTACAGAGGTAGACAGTTACCTGCTACTAACACAGATGCAGATGAAATGAGAAAAACGTTTGAGCAGTTGGGCTACGATATCCATGAAAGGCAGAATGAAAATGCAACAGAATCTGAAATCACCAATCTACTGAAAGCTCTCAATAAATATCTAATAGCGTATGGTACAAAAGCGAAAAATCCAGATGGTAGTGAAAAGGTCATCGCATTTGCTTTCTCTGGACATGGAGGACCAGATGATGAGGAAGACAAGGATTCAGTGTCTCTGTTAACCTATGACCAAAAGAAGCTCTCTTTGAAGGGAGACATAATGAATCATGTCCTTGGCATTCAGCGTGTTTTTGAAATTCCCAAACTCTTCTTTATTAATGCAAGTCGTGGACTCCAAACCCAAACGACTATTAGAAAAGCTGCCATTGCAGATGAAGGAAACTATCGTATTGACTATTCCACTATTCCAGGCCATGTAGCATGTAGTGGGTGGATGACTGAGCTAGCTTGCAAACTACGTGATGAGAAGATGCTATCACTTCAGAACGTGGTGGCCATTGTGAAGAAGAGTGTCCAGGAAGGAGGAGGGCAGTGTGAGTCAATTGATTGCTTAATCACTGGCCCACTCTACCTCCACCCTAAGTGATCAGATCGAGAAACAATTTTGTGCAAATAATAAAAAGCCTTTTCTGTCTATAACAAGCTAAATATGCAATAATTCTCTGTTTAGTTTCTTTATGAACACAAGCACATTCCACATCTCAGCAATGATATCTGATCTCTGTTTAATAGATTCTGCTATTCCATAAGTTGTATTATAATGCTTCCTTTATCAGTAATAAGTCATTATTTCTAGCCTGGTCCTAGCAAGGCATGCGTGGTAAGTGCGACTGACTGTCGCAACTCACTGTACATGTGAAGAGGTGGGGCTCGGACTGCATCGCGATCATGTTGAGCGTATGTGATTCCATTTGGAATGGGAACCAATTGGGTTGCGAGTATTACTTGGAGGTTGTGACGGTGGAATAGCTCCCTCATCACTGTCTCGTCGCTCTCCAGACCAAGATGGCTGCAGCTCAGGTTGCTATGAAACAGGAACCTCAGTCACTACCTCCCTCCCACCCTCCCACTCCACCAAGTACCAGTGGCACACCTCAAGACACCTTGGGACTGGAGGAGAGGATATTAATCTTCTGTGCAAGGGTATTACGGATGACATCATCGTTCAGGACCAGCCAACAATTGATGGTGAGAAGAGAATGAGAGCACTTCAGAAGTTGCTGTTAGAGGTGGGTATGGTCTCTATATGTAAACTCTACGCTAATATTTCCCCCTTCTCCTATCCCTCTCCTTCATCTTCCTCCCCCCTCCCTCTCTCTCCTGCCCACCTCCACCTCTGTCTACCCTCATCGTCTCCATCTCCTACTCTTGCTCACTCCCCAACATTCCTTCCTCTTCGGTCCCTCAGGGTCCTGCAACCTCCCAGGGAGGACAGAACCACAGATTACTCAATCCACATATTCTATGACATTATACGAACAGGTTGATATTTGTGTTTCTTAAGGGAAAATACCAGACTTCCAATGATATACATTGATGACTGTTTGGAGGTGAGAGGGTTAAAAGAGGTGTCCTCATTTCAGAGGGTGGTATATGTACAGGCTATTAGAGAGGTGTACTCATTTCATAATCCACCATCTTATCCTTCAATGGAGTTGGGAACTGAAAATGTGTCCCTATTAGAGAGGTGTCCCCATTTCAGAGAGTGGTATGTACAGGCTTCAATGGAGTTAGGACCTGAAGATGTGTCCCTATTAGAGAGGTGTCCTCATTTCAGAGGGTGGTATGTACAGGCTTTAATGGAGTTGGGACCTGAAGATGTGCCCCTATTAGAGAGGTGTCCTCATTTCAGAGGGTGGTATGTACAGGCTTTAATGAAGTTGGGACCTGAAGATGTGTCCCTATTAGAGAGGTGTCCTCATTTCAGAGGGTGGTATGTACAGGCTTTAATGAAGTTGGGACCTGAAGATATGTCCCTATTAGAGAGGTGTCTTCATATCATAATCTGCCATCTTATCCTCCCTCTAATCTCCCAATAGGTGCAAGTATCTGTTTCTTTGAAATTAGTACAAACCCTTTGAGAAGTAGACAATCTCCTTAGAACAGACAAAGTCTATGGCCTGAATTGAAATTGCTACCGCAATAATGTATAGTCAACCTCCGAGAAGCAGACGCATCCAGATTCCAGACAGCGGACATCATTGACGCTCCGAAATGCACTTTTCCATGTAAATTTGCCTCTATATAACAGACACCATGCATGAAAACCACACCCATAAAATTAGCTTTTAGGTAATACATGATGTTGACGCAGCATCTACTAGCTCCACCATTGAAAATGTATGGCAAACTTGTACGCCTGTTGAAGTGAAGATGAGGAAGGATTGGATATAGTATGCTAGCTATGTTTACCTTAGACTAGTTAATAAGAAAAATAGCATCCACCTCAGGCTACCTCTCGAGTTACAGTGTAGTATTAAAACTTCTGTCATGCTCATGTATTGTAGATATGCATAATAAAATGAAAATTAAGCAAGAATATAGTTAACCACTGAGATAGGGACAACCTCCAAAGGAAGGACAAGCCATCAACTCTTAAAGTGTCCTTTTATCAGAGGTTCGATTGTAATGGATATGAGTAAGAATGAGGGCACTATACTAGATGACATGACCTTTTCATGTAGGTTGGAGGGGAAGGAGAGGGGAAGCTCAGGGCTGGAGGAGGGAATGCTGATCTGTATGCGTTGGATGTACAGATTAGCACAAAGTATGTAGAATATATTCTACATACTTTTGTGTTAATGCATAATAAATTAATTATATACAGTAACTATTTGGTAACTGCTAGATCTATAGCTAATAGCAATGCAGAATGAATAAACATATTTTTTTAAGTAATATATACCATAGCTCCCCACTTCACGAACACTGACCCCGGGAGAAGAGTGTTAACTGCACTAGCAGAGCTCTCTGGGACTGTGCTAAGCATTGTGAGTTGGTTGGTTTGTAACAGTGCACTTATGAAAGAGTGCATGATAAGGGACAAGTAACCCACACAGTTAGGTAAGGCTCTATCAAATCATTAGGCTCAGGATCAGCTGAGCATGTGGGCAGATAGACTGACTACGATACACAGGACTTTATAGATGGCGTCAGCAGAGCTTGCATGTTGGGTTGGGAGTATATACCACGTGGAAATTAGCACATACATCATTAGTGTATGAAGGTGCTATTTGATGTGCACGTGACTCCATCAAGGAGTCAAGCCAGTCCTCTCTTGTTTTCAGTAATGTCTACAGCAAACTCTGTTAAGAGAATCAACAAATAAGAACACAGCTGTGCTTTGACTAGGTTTACTACAAGGCAGCATCAACCAGGAATGGCAATTTCTCCCCCCCCCCCCCCCCCCCCCGCTATCCTCCCAATAATCCCTTGAGAACATACAATTTTGCCACAGGGTCTGAGAGCTTCGCCATTGTTGAGACAACAATGTGATGTTCCAGGCTGGCCAGATTCAGACCCCTAATTAGGGGGTCCTCATATGGTGTCTCCCCCAAAAGAGGGGGAAAACCCCTACGGGGTCATGTGCCTGGTAACAAACTGCATGACATCACTTCCAAATCCCGTGCATGGTAATGTGACCATGCAGTTGCCAGCCTGGCTCTCGCCAAAGCATGGTAATTACTAAATATAGGGAATATACTCCTGCTACTCCTGGGACCAGAGTTAAGTGTTAAATATGTAGTTTGGATTTACTGTGTGGTCATGTCACTATTCTACTAATGTGATTGTGTATTTTGTGACTGGTTATGATTATGTGTGTCTCTAAATATCACCACCTCTTTTAGCACATACCAGTCACTTTCCCCACCCCTAAAGGAGTTGACAATGGTGTGATAATTGACTGACTCTTGACCTAATGCCATCTGCAGTGTAAACTGAAATATGCTTATTTCCTCCCTCCCTCCTTCCCTCTCACCCCTAGCATTTCCCTCCATCCACTCCCAACTCCACTCCTCCCTCCCTCCTTCTCTGCCTCTCACTCTCTCTTCTTCCCTCTCTCCCTACCTTTTTCAGAGCTCTTTCGCACACTTCCACTCCCCTCTTCTTTGGAAACACAAGTTGGTTGAAGCTCACACTGCATTTTAGTGCATCTCCAGCCACTTCTTCCACCTAGCATTCCCCAGACCACATGATGCAAGCACTAGCTATAAATATCATTCACTCCAACTGTACTTCACACAAGGAAGCACCAACTTCTGTTCAGCTGCTCCATGGAATTGAGTCTCTCTGTTTCAGGATTATGTAGTCCATTACATGTAAGTGTGGGACAATTGGCTCAAACATTTAGCGACAACTTGAACTAGATTACTGGAATGGCAAAAGTTGCTAAAACATCTTGTATATATTACTCCTTACACATGTTACATGTTTTGTTTAGAGGTTAGTTTTGCAGCTGCAATATCTAAGAATACATGTATCAACTGAACTTTTATGAATATCACAATGACTTCATAAAATGCAAGCACCCTGGCAAGCATTGTGCAATTTTTGAATGTATGTAGATAATTGTGACAACCAGTGGGTATTCTGGAAAAATCTATCTGAGAGGTACAATCATGTATCACATGTCATGTGGATGTATATGTACTGCACAAGTAGATGTACCACGTACTCTCTGAACCAAGATAGCTATAGCTAATGTAGCTGTACGTCTATCCATCCATCCATTCATATTCTGTATACCATACCCTTCCTATTTGATGAGTGACTCCATCAGAGAGTCAAGCCAGTCCTTTCTTGTTTTCAGTCAGGTCTATAGCAACCTCCGTTATGAGACTCAACAGATAAGAACACAGCTGTGCTTTGACTGCAAGGAAACACCTTAACCTATACAGAGCCTATACAGAGTTACTTAACACCCACAACACAGTATTCAGCCCATCTCAGTCATCTAGTAGTGTATAGTCAGGACACCCTTACACCAAGGGTGTTAAATATATGTAGTGACTTACTGTGTGTACTGCTATGTAATCAATGATTATGTCAACATTCCACTAATGTGTTTGTGGCTAGTTATGATTATGTGTGTGTCTAAATATCACCATGTGTTTCTATTATTATAACTCTTCACTAGTCCAATAAAACTTTATAGTCAATGTGTCAGTACCTATCCAGGTACCGGCAAAAAGAAGGAAGATGAGGTGACAGAAATACAGTGATGGAATGCATAGAATGGAATGTGTAGATGAAGAATAATGGAATGCATAATTAGCTCATTATTCCATTATTCACCACTGTCTATTTCAGGATTATGTAATCCATTAACTGTGGGACTGACTACGTATCCATACTGTGTAGCTTGTCTAACCACATTCCTCAACAGCAGGCCTCTGTCATATATTTAGCTCTAACATATTTACATGTATTTTCACTCTCTACACCAATTTTGGTAGGCTTTCACCCCATGTTTCATACTCTATTTTCCGTGTATGTTACGCAAAGAACTTACAATATCTTTTTTCTCTTCCCATCTATGTCCACACCCGACATACATGTACACACATATTATCCCTCCACATACACCCTACAGTCGCATACCATGCCCACACCTACAGTACTATCACTATCATTATGGATTTGAGGTTCTTTGGCTAGGGTACCCATGAAAAAGCACTGAAGGGCCAAACCTTCGATTGGCATTAACCATTGAAAAGCGCACCCACTATTGACTAAATATCTTGATGACAAAGAGTCAGATGTTTTCTCAGTTGAGTCAAGAGATTCCATCATTTCTAAACTGCACACTGCAAAATGGGTGGTTGCTTTGACTTTATACCTCAGTTGAATCATGTTCTGCAATAGCCTCGTTCCCTAAATATAGCTCAGTATGTTTTTGATATCTAATCATAGGTTGGAGTGAAAACCTGTGGGCTTTGCCCCTGCTTCGGGTATATCCAGTACCACAGTGGGTTAACCTATACATGTCAAATCCCAGCTGGATCCTGAGTTTTTTTCAGGATCATTTAATAATGACTTGGCAGTGATGTTGGTTGATAGTGTCTCCATCGTTTAGGCTATTACTCTTGATTACTTTACATGTACAGCACCAAGAGCTGTATGTAGTTCTTAACCACTCTCTGGACCAAGATAGCTGGCTGTATATAGCTAATATCCATTTCTTTGCCTGCAGCCCTTACCACTCTGCAGTCTATGCACCAACCACAACTCTTCAGCAACCATATGACATGCACAATTAAAGATTGGCATACTTGTTGGGCCTTGTGCACACAGTGTACATAGTGGCACATATTTCCCTACTGTATATGGCATTCATAGACCACATCAAACACCCACCTGCTGCTGCTAGTTGATGTGTGACTCTATCAGAGAGTCAAGCCTGTTGACTCTTGTTCTCAGTGTGGTCTACAAAACCTAGGTTGGCTGAGTCACATGACCTGCACATGGGATCATGTGACAGAGCTCACTGAGAATGTGGATGGCCTCTTACTCAAAAATACTCTTCATGACTGTAGCAAGCGGTACGGCCATCCGGTTAAGTTGAATTCTCTCATGAGTACATCTCGGGGCTTGCCTTTTTACACTTCTATGCATCAGCTTCATCCTCGCTACTTCTCTAATGTCATCCAGCTCAGCTCCTGTCTAAACTTTTTGTTGTGGGTCCTGGGTACCTTAGATAGTATGACATCTGTATCCTAATCTCATCTCTGTTCCTTTTTATGTAATCGCTGTAGCTATATTTTACATTACAAATTTCTTTACTTGTCTACATGCATATGTTTTAGCCATCTTTTGTGGTTGCTGAAGGTCAAATAAGACCTTGGAGGACTATTACACTATAAGTTAATTTAGCCCTGATGTGGTTATCTAAGTTGTATCATCTGTCTAAGGCTTCTGTGATTCCCTCAATGTGTCTATTACATTTTTGGTAGGTATATAGTAGTATCTATTACTTATTACCAATTCTATATACATCTGTCTATCACTCAATTCTATCTATCACACAATTCTATATACATCTCTCTATCTAAATTCTTTCCAATTCTATATACATCTGTCTATCACTCATTAATATCATAGAGCTTCATTGCTATGAAAATTTATCAGAGGTTAATGAGCTTGACATGGCAAAAACTTCAACTTTAATTCAAAAAGACGTTTCGGTCCGTGGACCTTCTTCAGTTTCTGAAATGGCTACACACAACACTGGTGATGGAGGAATGCAATCAGATTGCTATGGTGAAACAAGAATGTGAATAGCTGGATGGAACAGATGGTTGTTAGAGAGGATATGATCACAGAATATGAAACAAATGTAGGGTTAGGGGCAGGGGGGGGTATGTATGATATATAGGGTGTGTGTGGGGGGGGGTATGTATGATATATAGGGTGGGGGGGGGGGGGGTATGTATGATATATATAGGGTGTGTAGAATTTAGTTCGGGATATCCAGGAGTGGTGTCCAAAGTGGATCCAATGAGAGGCCACAGTCCAAGTTACTGGTTCCTGATTATTATTGCTTCCAGTGCCCTTCTTTTCCAATAGAATGGTTCAGTCTGAATGACTTGGGCTTCTCCCCAGTTGACCATAAACATGGAGTCAACCGGGAAGAAGCCCAAGTCCGAACCATTCTATTGGAAAAGAAGGGTACTGGAAGCAATAATAATAAGGAACCATGATACGACCAGTAACTTTTTACTTCCCTAATCCCCGACAGGCTCTCTTTCCTACAAAGCGTGAGCGCGCGGGCTTGTGCTGCCATCAACGTTTGCGCATAGCGCGGGGGCACCCCGGAGGGCCATATAGTGTCATATGCAGTACACGTAAGTCGGTCAATATATAAAATAACCGCCACCCAGCCGAACGACCGGTCAATAAATTTCGCGTCAGCGCTGTATTGTTCAGAAGCGTGACAAGTTCTCTTTCTTGAAAGTCTGGAACCTGAGGTACGGAGTTGTTCAAAATTATATGGTGAGTGTCTCGAGTTTCTCTCCTTCACGCGCGCTTGCGAAAGTCAAATTGCTTTCGCGCGTAGAAACCGTGAATCTGCGTAACATCACATGTTTTTCCTCTACCTCTGCAGAGAAGGCCTGGGGCCGAGGCTATTAAATATTCGCCCACCAAAGTGTTGTGAATGTAGCAGACGACCTTGTGATGATCACAAAAGGACATGGCGACATCTGGTATGCCGGCGCTGTAGACATGTATGTCACGTCAGTGGTGATTTACTGCGTTGTTAGCTACCCGCTCATGTGCAGCCTACTGATTGATACAGTGTGTACTAGTTGTGTTGTGTTGCATTGTCTTTTAAGCATATTATGGATGATTAAAGTTATGTACACATAGCTACCTCGGTAGCTCAGTTGGTAAGAGCGTCGTTTAGAATGCGCGTGTCGTGGGTTTGTGTCCCAGCCAATTTTCTTTTAAAAAATACTGAGTTGTGTTGTGTTGCTTTATCTTTCTGTTTTGTCATGTTGCCTTGCCTTGTCTTTCTAAGCATCTCATGGAAGTCATGTACAATAACCAGTGCGATGCTAAGGCATCAGTGGGCAAGCCTGAGCTGAGAATGTTGTGTAAAACTTTTTATGGATGTGCATGTGGTTGGGCAGAAGAGTACTTTGTGATTGTGAGCATAAGCACACCTATACACAAGATACAAATTCTCCATGTATGTAGTGCACTGATGCTTGCAAGGATGATTTTTTGGGTGAGAAACTTAGACCTCACTGCAGTCTGCTAAAGGGATACATAAGCGATAATTGCTGGCACTGGGACAGTCTGGCTTGTAGAAGTCGAACCCGCCCCTGTGAGCAGGAGTCAGATAGTAGAGCTTGCTGATTATTGGTGCTTAGCTAAAAACCAGCATTTTTCTCTTCAGCTTTACATCAGGCCTGGCCAACACAGTGACACTGATTATGTAATGACACGAGACTCATTAAACATCGTCACATCTGCTGCACATGCGCAAATGCTTAGCAACTAGTGTGTAGCAGCGGTGCATAGTGAACTGGCGACAATAATATGTTGAAGATTTGTATAGCAACTAGCTCAAACTGGCTGAAAATGTGTTGAGTGTTCTGCTACTCTAACTGCTAGGACGTTTGGTCGTTTTCAAATGTTATGGATGTAGAGATGACAATGCCAAAAAACCTTAGGACTTTGGAACAAGATGCAGCATATGCAGGCAAAAGCAGTGATGATGGCATGAAAAATAAGGAGCAGCATGAAGGCAAAGGCAAGGGATGGGCATGCAATAACCATAACTTGCATAACCCCATAATAATAAGACTTAGTGAGGGGTTACGCATGTTATGATTGTTGCAAAATGGAAAATAGTAAACTCTATTGTCAGAGATGCATAGATATTGTTAGAAGAGTTGAGATTACTTCTGACCATGCTATGTACTACAAAGTATTTAACTAAAAGTGCAAATACTTTGTAGCAAATGTTGCATGATAACATAGTGAGTTGTCCATTGTTAACACTATTCTAGGAATGGGCATTCAATTCAACTTTGATCTGGATGGAAAGCGTGGCCTAGCTGTACTAGTCACCTGTGACTATGAGGATACACCTGGTATTCCTACATTGAAGAGTACACAGAGAGATGCAGCTGAGATGAGACAGACATTTGAACAGTTCGAATATGACATCGTATCACTGGCAAACAGAGAGGCAACTGGGTCTGTAATTGCGGAATTGGTGAACCAACTTTCAGAGTACATGAAAGAGTACACTGGACCCATCTATAATGCTGATGGGGGTATCAAAGCCATAGTTTTTTATTTCGCTGGGCATGGAATGGATGACAATCGAATTAGAGCCAATGATATGGAAATCCCCCTCTTGGAGGACATTGTGGAGCCTCTTGCTAGATATAGTCACGAAATCCCAAAACTTTTCCTGATTGATGTAGCTCGTGGAAACCTACGACCTGGAAATCTCAGAGGTAGCTTCAAAGACAGCGGTCACTTCACCAATTTTTACATAGAACTTGCCACTACTCAGGGTTATGAAGGTAACACAACATGGAGCACTGTGGTAGCTCGTATGCTCAGAGAGCGTGATAACACTTATCACAATGTCATGTCCATGGTACGCCATAGTGCTTTTCAGGAGCCCTGGATGCAGCAATCTGAGATGATACTCCAGTTGAATGTTGGCCCATTCACGCTATATTACTGCAAAAGTGAGCAATGAAATGGTCAATTGCCTAAATCACATTTCAGGTTCAAATTGTATACTACAGCTAGCACAGCATTAGAATTTGAATCCACCAATGTGTATGAAATATAGAACATCATTCTCTTGATGTGTATACACACAAGAGTGTGCCTATTGAAAATGTAGTTTTTATGCTTGCTACATTTGTATATCACTTTTTCACCTTTTCAGATGAGCATCGTAAGTGTTATAGAGGGAATGTACATGTGTGTCGACACACATGTACATTCCCTCTATAACACTTACCTTCTCCTACTTCTAGATAACTTGTGTTCTGGGGTGATGTTTGGCTAGGATGCTCATATATAAATATATTATATATATGCTTATATTTTTACATACAACACAAAAACAGCCTCCATGCTATAAGTTATTTATGTAGCCAGTTCTTACCTGCTCTGGCTCTTAGTAAGAAAGGCTAAAACTCTCACTGTTTAGTTATCACATGTCCTGTGATATTGCGCACGCCTTTGTGTAAACTGTACTGTATGACGAATACAGCAGTGATGTACCTTTGATCTGCCCATGTGAAATACATATGCATGGATGAGCAATTGGTTGTCTGTCTGTCTGTCTGTCTGTCTGTCTGTCTGTCCGTCTGTGGCCTAAAATATTATAATCCTTGGTAATAATAGGTGCTGTTGTGAGTCAGAGGGTTCCTCCACCTCGAGAACCAGGTAGAATTTACAGTATCACCAATCGATGATACTCCACAATGTCTTCTATGTGTCTGAAGTCTAAAGTCTATTCGCGTTCACCTGGGCCTCGGAAGTTGCTGCGGTTTTACGTCTCGGGCAGGCGCGCGTCATATTGACAATTTCCTGCATGTTTGCGGGTCATACGTGTCAACCGTCCCGTGTTTTGCGAGACAGTCCCGAGATTTGGTACTTTTTCCCACTGTCCCGCTTTCACCTACTTTATCCCGCTTTTGCAGATTCTCAGGCAGACTGGCCTCAAATAGCTAATAGCTAGGGTGCAGCTAGCTCGAGTGAAGCCCACTGCACAGCATGCGCTTGAGCGACGAGCGTTTATGTTGCAGCACAAAAGTCCGGTCAGTCAAGTAGACTCCTAATTACGTGTAGGCCTAGCCTGGCCCGCCGCGTAAATGCCAAAACGCACACAATAATATTGTGCGTATCGGAGAAGGCCTGGGAACCGAGGGTACGTATGTAGGCCTGCTCAGTGTATTATGTATTGTTAATGTTCCTTTTTTGAGCTTATAATCCCGCATATTTTGCAGTATCTAACCCTGCTTTTATTAGCCATTAGTTGACACCTATGTCGTGTATATGTAGTGGTATGCGCAGGTAACTGGAGGGAAACCACGCAGCAGTGCTGAACGCTACGAGAAGTGTGTTTTTTCGAGTACTGTAGGCTTGGTTAGGCCGAAGACTAGGGATAAGTGGCTAAAGGTGAGCCATGACGCAGGAAGCGCGTTGATCCATGATGTCATAGTTCAGTTGTGCCGTTTTCACTGCTACGCTACATATCATTGAAAATATGGGCACCCAGCTAGTACCATGGGAGTCTAGCTAGCATTACTAACCTGAGAATCCCGGGTAGCCCCTTTTTCTTGCTGGTTTTCACACTAGCAAACGCTTCGAGTACAAAGAAGCCTTCGCGCGTAAACGGCGCGTTCGGTTGAGATCACGCGCACTACATTCCTCGTGGTCAATGACATCTCCATACTTTTCTTATGAGACATACAGCTATCTTTGGAGTGATAGAGATTCAGATTCAGTGAGATCTACCACTAGACGCGGCAAAATGCGAGGAATCCAATGGTATTCTTTATTTTGAAATTGGGTGAAAAATAATGCCAAAATTTAAGGGTCTAGGTGAAGTCAAATAGACAATAGGACATCTTTCTCTTGATGTGTACACTCAAGAGTGTTCTTATTAAAAATATGCTTGCTATATCACTTTTTCAACTTTCAGATGAGCATCCTAGCAAATCATTACCCCAGGACACAAGTGATCTTCCTAAGAAGCCAGAAGGAGAAGGTGAGAGTTATAGAGGGAGTGTATGTGTGTGTCCCTATGCTTATATGCAGCTTTTTATCAATCAAATAAGCATATATGAAAGAGTCATGAAACTGCCATGTGTATGCATACGTACTTGTAGATATCCTTCTCCATGTATATATATATCATGTATGATGTATGCTCTTTTGCCTTCACAAAGAGCATTTTAGACAGCTCTTCAGAAACTCGGTAGCAACACTGCTTTTCCTCTTAAAGGACCTGGGATGCAACGCCATTTTGAAAATTGTCATAATGAGCTAGATTATGCATGCGTTGGTGACTAATTATATATTCGGGGCGTGCGCACGCATCAGAGCATACTAAAGTCCCGCGTATAGATTTTCTATGCGTCGTACATACTTGTGAAGTATTTCACTGACCTGTACGAAGTTACAGAGCCAATGGTGTAGCTCCCAGCTATTACCTCTCTAGCTTTTAGCCTTTACAAACAACAAGACGGCGCCTTCGTGGAAGTGTAAAGCTAGGCAGACTCGCGAGACAGTTTTAGCTTGGATATTAGAGCGTAAGAGCCTGTCAGAACCCGAGTAACCTTCTCCGGCCGTATTACACGTTTGCGTGGGCAGTATTACGCGGATGTGCCCACGCTCATTATACTTTTTCCCTTGCACAGCATAATTAAATATACAATAAAGAGAGAAAATAAAAGAAAAATAAATAATGTGAGATTTAGTGTAGGGGCAGACTACTGAGTTCAATTGAGTTGGAGTTCTCAGTGGCGTAACTACCATTGGGGCAGGTGGGGCGGCCGCTTTTCGACGGATAAATTGCGCAAGAATCAGATAGGAAGACCAACAATAGCATCCACCGTACTCACTACCACTCGATATGTAGTATATAGTACTGGTTTGCAAGAAGCCTAGCTAGCCAGTTTAGCGCGATCGCCAGTCAGTGACGCTAGGCCGGCAGGAAGCCTATTGGATGATCTTGTTCTCGTAAGCGGTCTTTCAATGCTCTCCGACATCGATATGGTCGCGTAGCTCAATGACTTATGAGCAGCTGTACTCTTTAGCATTGGGCTACATTAATCAAAAGCGATCTAATTCTTTCTCGAGCTAGTGCTGCGAGTCTGGGGTCGTGTAGAATATCGTTGGCGTTCGAACACGCGGCACGTGCATATTATTAGGTTCACAGGTTCAAAGGTTTATTGCACTGAGACCTACAGGGGCATGGCAAATACAACGAAGTAAAACACACACAAACACACACTATTATCGGTTCTTCATAGTAGAGGACTCTTGGCTGTCGGCAACACACACCAGAGGGGCTACCCTTCCCACCATGATCACGAATTCGATTGTTGTCCTAGACACGTATGTACGTCTAGCGTTCGTCGGCAACACACGCCAAAGGGGATACCCATCCCACCGTGACACGACTCAGCACTTGAGTATCTGTCCCAGCCACGTACGTATGTCTAGCAAACGTCGGCCAGAGGGGCTACCCTTCCCACCGTGAAGAGACGGAGTATCGGTCACGTGTGTATGCCTAGCAGTCCGAGAGCACCACCCAGAAGAACTTACTAGGTAAATAGAGAACCCTAGCTGTGGAGTTGACAAGGAGCAAGAGTGGGACAAGAACCTGCCATGTAACTCTCTTTTACGGAAAGCGCGCAGACGGTTCATGCGCACGCCTTCGCCCAATCGCTCTAGTTACGCCCCTGGTTCCGAGATGGCCAGGTCAATGGGGGGCTGGGGCTGTGACCTGGTAGCATGTCCACAACTAGACTGGGTACCCCTGATGCACTGGATGGCTGATCGGAGTAGAGAAAACGTCAGGACATCGCAGCCAGGACAAGGCGGACGCTCATTATACTACCATATGACGCGCGCGCAAAAATGGCGTCGCATCCCAGGCCGTCCCTCCGCTTATCCTACAGGGGTTCAAAGGTCACAACTCGCGACACTGCATCCGCGCTGAGGAGGGTCTGGGGACGAGGCTAATGTTGGCACACTTTCATATGCAGCAATAATGAATACAGCAATAATATGTAACCCCTCTCTACACCTTTTATTATAAGTTGCGCATGTTACTGTCATCCCCTGTCTGGTTTACGCTTCCTTGTTTCTATATATACTTTTTGGTACTTCCACTACACATGTTCCCATGTATACAGATATATTCTATGGCATGCATATTGCATGGCTGAGTTAGGCAATCGGTTATATCTGTCTGTCTGTGTGTCTGTCTGTCTGTCTGTTTGTCTGGCCTAAAATATTATAATCCTTGGTAATAATAGGTGCTGTTGTGAGTCAGAGGGTTCCTCCACCTTGAGAAGTGTATATGCACTACAGTCTGAAATAAATCCCTCATATAATAATATAACCTTTGGGTTCCACTTGTCCATAAAGCTAATGTTTTACTAGTACTATGTATTTGGGAATACTGATGGTGGTATGGAGTACTGTTTCTTTCTGTTCAGCTCCAAAAAAAGTGGATAACAGTAGCTGTACTATTGATGACCTGACTACTCACCTACAAAAAGTAATAAAAAAGTATAAGAATGTGGATGACATTAGTGTTACGGATATTTTGGAAGATGCAACAGTCAAAGTAGTAGGACACGCTGTATACGAAAAAGCAGAGAAGTTTTCAGAGGATTTGGTGGAGTACACGAATGAATGCGATAAAGATGCCAAGTTTATACACACATGGAAAACCAATCAGAAGAGTTCTTCCACAGTACAAACATCAAAAGGTCACAGCTTTAGAATTAGTGGAGGACCTGGTTTCAATGCGTTTGGTGGAAGTGTTGCATTGAGCGGAGGCTATACTTACTCTAGATGTAAAACTCACCAGCAGAATAAAGGCCAAGGAGAGTCAGAAAGTTCCACAGTTGAAGTCACAGTAGGAAAAGGCGAAACCATTGTTATAAAAGAGATGCTTTATGAGGTTGAAAAACAAGCAGACTGCACTCTAGAGCTAGTACTTGAAGTAGGACAAAAAATTGAATTCAAAAAAAAGAAAAAAGCCGACAAAGTAAAAGTGAGGAATAAAGATTTCGAGAACTTTGAGTGGGCAAGAATAGAACGTGATTTGATCTTTTGCACTTTTACTGGCAAGTGTTGTTTTCACACAACTCAACGCAGAGTGATCTCTTCCAAAGCTGATAATATTCTCAAATAGTATAGTCAACATAGTAAACATAGTAGTAGTATATAGTTTATTATTGAACAGCAAATGAAACTTTGCTGCCAAATGTGTAATTATAATATTATATATCTCATATGTTTTATAGAACTACCAACATTCAAGTGCATGCTCTGTACTGTAAGTAAATTGATCTCACATGAGCATACTTGAAGGTGGCGAAGGAGCGTCCAACTTATGGAATGGCATTTTAATTAACAACACATCGGCAACATAGGAGTAGGAACAGGGGGCAGGGTCCCCCAATATTTTAGGAGGGAGGGCCCGGCCCCTCACAATACTTAACCAGCTACTCAAGCATATGCAATCCAGTAGACAGTGAGTAAGAGTTACTGGTCAATAGACAAATTGGTCAGGTTCCATTGTAGGAATGGACATCATTTGTAGGAGGATTGATATGGGAATGTCTATATATGCAATAGTGGTATTAGCTGCAGACACTTACAAGAAGATGAAGCCTTTGCTACATTGTGTACATAACAACAAACTCCTTTGGCTGCTTGTCTAAAAGCGTATGTATAACTCCATCTGTACATCAAGGGCGTAACTAGGATTGAATCCTAGGGGAGACATTTCTCTACATACCCGCGCATGTGCGTATGACAGCGTGAGGTACAGCGCGCGCGCGCAGTAACTAGGTACGTGACCCTTGCATGAACGCACTTTCATCGAGTGTCTATCTCGCACGTTTTATACGCTTCTAGCGCCGATTACTTGGACGACGAGGCAACGCTCTCAATGGTGATCGCCCCTGATTCGGTCGGTGCTGCCTTATAACTTCTTGCTGCTTGCGGTTAGCTGCTGCTTGCTCGCGGGTTGTCTGTCCTAACCTTACAGCTGGCGCTCACGCCCGCTCGGGCGAAGCCTAATAAATTATTCATAAGGTCAAAAACAGGGGAGGCAACTGCCTCCTCTCCCCTGTACATCCATGATCAGAGGCTCAAACTTTTCTTCGGGGACCATAGCCACACCCACATAGCCACACCCACGACACAACCTAAATGCGCACTAAACCCCACCCATTTTGTCACGCCGCGGTTTGCTTAAGGGATCGGTGTAGCAAATGACACACCCTTGTATCCAGTGGCGTAGGCAGGGGGGGTGCTTTGGGTGCCCCTTTATGCCTGAAGCTATAGGCGTAGTCTACTGTACTGTACATCAAGCTAAGTTTACATCTTACCTGAATATTCAGCAGACTTGGAGCACCCTGTTTATCTCCGGAATCCGATGTGTTTTTGGCGAGCGTGAGCGAGCTAACCAAGTGGTCCGAAAAGGCGTTTTTTCGTACGTCGTGCTAGTGCGCATTAGCCGATATTACGCGCTTCGCGCGATATAAGCATAACAGAAAGGGAGAGACAACGTCGTGCCCATGAAACTGCTGAGAAGAGGCACGTCTGAACGGCTAGTTGAAATTTTGCCATTATCACGTAGCGTAGACGACTGTGCTCTTTGTTTCATAGTCGCGCGCGCGCACGAGCCACAGGAAGTTACATAATAAAGAGGTGTGGCATTAGGCCGAAATTTTCGAAGCGCAAGATCTCAGCACCCCCTTCCTCTAAATCCTGTCTACGTCACTGGTATCCGCTCACTATAGCTATCAGTTGTTACATAAGTGTCTGGATTTCACTCTTTCTTACGTAAGTAGTGCTGCACGCGTTGCGACAATCAACTTCCGGGACAAACTGTACGTCCATCCGGTATCAGGATCGTCAGTACGACGGAGTGAATACTGTCTCCCCGTGAATACTGTCCCCCCCGGACAATATTCACTAGTAAATACTGTCCCCCCGGACATTATTCACTAGTGAATACTGTCCCCCCGGACATTATTCACTAGTGAATAATGTCTCCCCTCAGTGAATAATGTCCCCCATCGTAGAAAGCTCTGAAAGCCTTCCAAGATATCAAACGTGATAATTTTATGGTGGGGGGACAGTATTCACTAGCGAATACTGTCCCCTCCCAGAAGTATTCAATATCGCGCCAGCACTCACACGACGTTGACAAGCGAATCACAACAGCGCATTATTTTATTCTCTCTCTCTCGGTGTATATAACAACACAAAAACATATAAAATTAAAGGTAACGCTAAGGCAATTAGAAATCCTACTGCTACTCGTATTCAGGCCGCGTGGGGAGGAGACGATCGCGAGGCCACGTAGTTGACCGAGGCATAGATAATATAGACACGTGTGCATATTATCTACCGAGGTATGTAAACCCTAACCACTAGCCCTAAAAGCAGAGCTATGATCATTTTAGGGATAGTGGTTAGAGTTTACATACCTCTGTAGCTACAGCCTCGTCACCTCCCCAACGCGGCCTGGGTACGTGGCTATCGAGGCTATCGGTCAGCCAGCTACATTTTAGGGGGGACATTATTCACCAGAAATGCCATAGGACATGAACTACAGTTGCCTTAACAAAGAATCTTATGGAGGACATTATTCACCAAGGGGGACAATGTACGGGGGGGGGGGGGCAACTTTGGGGGAGGACAATATTCACAGGGACAAATTCTAAAATACAGGACTGTCCCGGAGACTGCATTCTAGAGCTATTACTTGAAGAAGGGCAAACAATCAGAAAAAAAAAACAAAAAAAAAAAAGACAAAGTATACAAGTGACGAATAAAGATTTCCAGCCTGAGCACTGCAAGTGGGCAAGAATAGAAGACAATTTGTTCTTCTGCACTGTCACCGACAAGTGTTCTATTTTCACAACCCAGCACACAGTGATCTCTTCCAAAGCATGATGATACTATCTTTAATACATAGTGAATAGTAGTAGTAGTGAGTAGTTTCTTATTGAACAGCCAATGAAACTTTTCTGCCAAATGTGTAGTTATAACATGAAATGAGTTAGGGCTAGGGCTCTCAGTGGTGTAAATATATAGTCCACTGCTGCTGGAAGTGTCTATCCATTGTAGAGGTGATGTGATGATAAAAAGCGAGTGCTTGAAGGTGGGCAGTGAGAAGGTCAGACACACAGTTTAAGATTTCCATCCATGCATGCATCAGATGTTGATGTGGTTTAAGGTTGATATGCATATATGTACAGTATACTTCTGGAGTGAGAGATTCCTATATTGGACTGGTGGGAGGGTGAATATCATAATATTTGCTAGCAACACTATCAATTTGTTACACTATCTTGTTGTTTGTCTGTCTAAGTTTCATGCCAACTGTCATGCTGCACTACAATGCATTTCCTACTAAGTCTGGATAATAAAAACTGCTTGAATAAACCAACTTTATGCCTAATTAACCCTCGGCGCGCATGCGCAGCGAGGATTACGGTATATACTTGGTCATGTGTGTGTGTGTGTGTGTGTGTGTGTGTGTCTGTCTGTCTGTTAAGTCACATCTCACTTCTGGAGCGTCTGTTCGTCCTGAAACTACTGTCGTGTACTCAGCTGGCAACGGAGGTCAAAAAATTTGTGGGGTTTTCTTTGAAACCGCTCCGTTCAAGAGTTATGGCGTGAAACGCAAGCAAATACGCAAGAGATTATTGTAGCATTTTTATACTGACATGTAGCCTGTACCACTAATTTCTACACCCTTTCTGCTTCCAGGAGGGAATTAAAGTACACCACAAGATGCAACTGACTGAACTGAGATAACTCTACCAGAATCAAACTGTGTATAATACATTTAAAATGTTGTTTTATGCATGCATGCATGGTCATATACAGTACCCCTAATGACCTATACATGACTGTTCTTTATCAGAGAGTCGGTAGACTCTCTATGTAGGGATGGCGCCGACAGGACATGCCCATTTTCCAAAATAGAATGGCTCAGAACTCCCAAACGTGGCAGTTACAAGCCCTTTTAGATACATACATGTACTCTATGAGTGATTCTGTACCCACACTGACTACAACAATTAATTGGACGACCTAGTTGAGGGAGGATGGTGCATGCTACTTATTATTGTACATCTCAACCTGCAGAAGATGTCACTGTTCCACAGCCATCGTCTCCATCCCAGCCCCTAGTCCAACGAAAAGGTATACTTCAATTATACATATACTGTTTGAGCATACTTTGTTGATAACACAGTAGAGGGAGGATGGTGTGTCTTAGAGTAGAAGAAGGATGGTGTGTCTTAGAGTAGAGGGAGGGATGGTGTACCTTAGAGTAGAGGGATGTCAGCAAATAATCTTCATTAGCTAGGAGACTGCCAATAACCAGGCATTCTTGGCATGGGTCAATCAGGGCATTGCTATTGGTGGCTATTGATTGTATGTCCACTAGTAAACAAGAACCTCCAGAATAACACCTTTCTGAGTCCTACACTCATTTCTTTTGAGGATTATAAATAGCCACAGCAGAAGAGGTTTGAACATCTAATTAGCATGTAGTGTACCAAGTTCATTCCGTTTTAGAATTCCAGAGCTCCATACTTTCAAGTCATAGGTGAATGCAGAGCATTTTTGGCGAGCGGAGCAAGCCGACTTTGTAGTAACAAATCGCCAATTTTTTCAGTATGTACGTAAGATTAGAAATCACGTATGATATTATAGTATGTAGCTACAGTGCCCATCACATAAATAAGAAAAATCGGCCCATTGACATGACTAGGTAGGCTTGGTTCGCTCACTAATCAAGCATTGCTTGTATATTCATCTCTAGCTACTACTAATTCTGCAGATCCTGATCCAGGCAACAATGGTACTGATGATCCGGATACTGGTCCAGGTATGGTTCCCAGGAATGGTACTGATGATCCGGATACTGGTCCAGGTATGGTTCCCAGGAATGGTACTGATGATTCTGATCCTGATCAAGGTATGGTTTCCAGGAATTAATGGTACTGATAATCTAGGGCTAGGGGAATGTATACTAGTGGAATGCTACACATTGTTGGCGAGCGGGAGAGTGCATGTGCACCCAAAATAACATTACGGTATAACAGTATCACATCTGGTCTATCACATACTGAATATTGGCCTGTTCAGACCACTAGGAGGGCTCATTTCACTCACCAATTATGGGTAGGTTGACAACAAGATTTGTCTATTTCTCAATTCTCAATCTTTACTCCATGCACCACTATATTTTTACAGCAAGGATATTTCATGTTTAGAGAAATATTGTTGTGAGAAAACAACATCATTGAAGCTCAATCTACCTGCTATTGGAAAAACTGACATTCCAGGGTTACCAGTAGGTGTTGTTTTACTCATCATTTTTGCCATTCTAGCTACGGTCATTATAATAGTAGTCATTCGACAGGTAACTTAGAAATTATTATGAACAAGTTAACATTCATCACAGTTTTATATAGAAGAAGGAAAAATTTGTAATGTAGTGTGTACCTTTTATCTATATATATATATATATATATATATATATATATATATATATATATATATATATATATATATATCTCGTACATGTCTTCCTGTGTTAATAGTATATGTGTAATTCAACTACCAGGGGGTGCATGATAACCGATAAAATTGTGTCAGCGCGCAATATGGTGTGCCACGGAAACTTGTGAAGTCAGTGACGCAACGATGGCTGAAGGTAAGATGTTTTCTTTGCAATCGTAGTTTACCTGCATACTACTGCAGCTCCTAATATAGGCGATGAGACACTAACTCCAGATGATGCAGTCAATGTACTGGAGGAGTTAATAGAGTCACAGAACCAGTCGTACGCGCTCCGTCTGAAATTGAAGTTATAATTACCACTATATGTTGTGGAGGACATATGCGAGAAGCACTCTCAGCCACGCGATTGTCTCCTTCAAATACTCACTGCGTTCTTGCAGCAGGGAGAGCCCAGACCAACATGGAGGGCTATTGTAGGAGCCCTGCAGTCAACCTACCTCAACTGGCAATGAGAGTGGAAGCAGCACATTTTCCTGATCCTACTGCCAGTTGTGATCCACCACTACCTGAGACTACTGTCCCTACTGGTACATACTTCCTTATGATCAAAATAGATAGCTACTAAATAGTTTTTTATTCACATTGTGATTCCCCAGTAACAATTGCCACCTCTGATGAGGCCACCTCTGGCATACCTCCTGTAGCCAACCCTGGGACTGCCCCCACACAGACCTCTAGTGAGACACTTCACCACATCCACTGCCTTGTAAACTAAATGTTTTCACACTTTCATCTACTGTGTCATCTCTGCTGCCAGCTACAAGTGAAGTTGATACATTTCTGACTCTTCCATCTGGTGAGCTAAAGTGCATGTTTGATGTTATGTATGACTGGTGTCAATTCGGGGGCGTAACTAGAATAATCATTGCAAGGGGCGAAGGCTATAACTAGCCTCATTCCTAGGCTATGCATCCTAAGCAGTGACACCAACTGCGCTATGCTAAGTTACTGAGGTCGAAAAGTGTACTCTATACCTGCCCCAATGGTAGTTACGTCCATTCAATTTCAGTATACTGCAGGCACTGATCCACTTACTTTCTCTATATGTATGCCTGCATGTACATAGCAGTCACCATATACCCCACAACTTCAATGTACACTTAGTACGTAGGTTTGTCAGTAGTTCACATTAGCTCCACTGAGTCGCAAAAAATGGAGTGAGCCAAGCACAAAATCACCTATTGCTGAGGCTGATGACCAATACCTGATGATGTGCTTGTTGCCACCCATTCCTGATGAGAATCTTGGCCAGTATATCCCATCTTCTGCTGATATGGTACCACTAGTTGTGAAGTTCACTGATGACTGTGTCCCTCTTGGTTGTTTTGGTAGCATCATCTCTTGTCTTCTCTCCTTTTATAATTGGGATATCTTCAGAAACAACGATGATGATTCTCCGGAATGCCTTGCCCATAACATTGCCATGCTTGCTTGCCCAACACCAACAGATTACCTCAAAATAGTGCTTGTTGACACAGCTGATTATATTGAGGTTCATGTCAATAAAGCTGAAAACCTTCCTCAGGTTCGCAAGGAAATCTTCGGAGCTATCACAAAGGTATTTGACATTATGCGCATTACTGACTCAGAGATTGAAGTATCACCAGCATTTCTGTGCCCCTGCGAAGAAGTAAGTCGACCTCATATGGTTTCTCTTGATGAAGTAGATTCCAAACAGTATCTTGACTGCTCAAAAAAGAAATGGAAGGGAGAAGCTCAAGACAAATACACCATCTTGTTTGGTGACGAACTATCTCAGACTGGTAAGCTCTTCATAATGATTTACTATACATGTTCCTCTATAGGTGGTAGTGTCTAACAGGTTGTAAATATAGGTTTGACGTGCAACGTAGGGATCAACGTGATTTAAAAGGCCAAGGGCCCTGGGCTGTAGCATCCGAGCGTAGCGAGGACGCTACTAAGGGCCCGAGGCCTTTTAAATCACGTAGATCCCTACGCTGCACGTCTAACTTGTTTAGATTTGTGCGCTGTAAATTCATTGGACGATGAGATTTAAAACGACGCGCGTCGCTATGTAGGTTGTAGAAACAGACTTAACACACTAGGACTTAGTATTAGCCTAGCTGACGGTCCGCTTACTTGCGGATGACCTAATTTGGCTGGCGGGCATTAGCTAATTGTATGGAGAATGAGCCGGGGCTGACCCGTACCGGGCGGCCGGGAAAAGGTGTTGCTTCTCTTGCGGCCCGCCCGTGACTGCGCATGCGCATATACGCGAATTTCCTGCTATGAATTCTTTGCCGATTTTTTTATTTACGTGCTTGGGGATTTTCCCTTTCACTATTAAGAAATGGGAAAAACTCCCTTCACGATGGCCTGCTCCGGACTCTGTACACATCGACCACGGTACGTTACTGTCGATGGAGGAGTGAGGCTGGTACCCGGGTTGGGTGGGTGGGAGAGTTTGGAGTGGGACCAGCTTGCAGACACGACACCAGGAGCTCAAACGTAATTGAGTGGTGGCTGCAGCAGTTCGCAATCCAAAATTCCCGCGCCGTAACCAAGTGAACCGGCGCGCGCGGCTAGACCGCGCATGCGCGTACGTACGTAGCCGAGGCCCATCTTCTGCCCCCTGGGACCTGGTTAAACGGTATTGGAGTCAGAGGATCAGGAGGTACGACAGTATCACGTGATCGCAGTCTAATTGCAGCAACCTACCCATGGCGTGACATGGCATTTTCCAGCGTCTGCTGAAGCAACGCAAAGCGAGGATCCCCAAAGGCCAGTACTAGTCACGCGTAAGTCGCACGTGAAGCAGCGCGTGATTTCTGTAATTCATGTAAGCCAGAGGCCAACTATAGAGTCCTAGGAACTAGGACTTTACAGAAAATAAGCGTTCTGCAATCTGATTGGATAATTCAAAGGTATGCAAATCTAATGTTATGTTGAACTTTCTTGCATGAAGCACATTTGTACACTTTCTAGTGTAGATAGGCGACTAAGGTCCCCACGTTTTCAAGGAAAATTTACAGCGTTCACTCACACTCTCCCCATAGCCTCATCCCTCTAGCATGCAATTTATGTTTACATAATGCACTCTGGCTCATGTGTATGGTGTGTGGTGTGGATGTGAGGCTTACATGCTCCGAATATTCTTATAACCACAGTTCCCTCCACTTCTAAGGCTCCGCCTACGCAACCTCCTCAACTGACTGGTGAGTGTACTATAGCCTGTGTTTCAACAGAACTTTACATATTATGATGTAGCTAACCAATCATTGCAAGTACATAATACAAGTGTCAAAGTTTCATTGGGTTTGGCAAATATAATTGAGTGAACTAAGCAAACCCACCTAGCTGTATAGCTGAGACAAATATATCCAATAGACTGCATGTGCACATATACCATCTGTGAGATTGATGTGCAGTGACTCTCCTCACCATGTAGAGTTAGCATAAGACTGAATCAAATGTCAAAATATGTGGGTATGATTCCTCTTACCATATGTACAAGTATTACATGTATTCAATGCATGTAGGAGGGCCCTGCTACGAAAGGTCTCACATCTAAAGCACTTGTCCCTGAACTTGAGTACTTTTTGTGTTGTACACAGAATTTGACAAGGTTCTGAGTATGATGGATGACATCATCACTGCCCTCAAGGCAACTCCCGGTGCCACAGACAAGCTGACAGGGAAATACAAACAGGAAGGATGGATGGCCTTTACTGAAAATCCGACAGAAAATCAACTGATTACTCTTGCCTTGCAGAGGATCAAACAGGATCTCAACCAGTATGACCTGTTTATTGACATGCTACGTGATATCCCTGGAATGGACCTCACTGTGGACAGAATTACATCATCAAGTTAGTTGTGGCAGCTGCAATATCTCTCTTCTCTTTATTTGTGTACTCATTACATTTGTGTATGTAGAGATTGCCATTCTCATTTCCTGTAAGAAAATCATTCAACTCTGAACTTCTATGAATATCATTATCAGCAAAATGCAGAGTTTTTTAGAATGCAATTGCATGCATGTAGCTAGTTGTGACAACCAGTGGATATTCCGAACCTGACATGCATAAATCATACATCACATCTCATGTTGATGCATATACAGCACCAACAGCTGTATGTAGTTCTCCACACCCTAAACCAAATGGCTGCAACAAGGTTGATGTACACACATGTGTACACTTGGGTGACAGAATTTTATCTGATCCATGAATTCCTTCAAACCTCAACAGTCTATGCACCTACACCAAATCTGCATGCATAAAACTTGTAATTGGCTGGGCCTTGTATACACAGTGTACATAGTGCTATAGGAGTGCATGTTTCAGCATTCCCTACACCACAAACTCCCGATGTGTTGCTCTATCAGAGAGTCAAGCTGTTGATCTCTTAACTAGAACAACCTCTGTTGGTTGAGTCACATCACCTGCACATATGATCATGTGACAGAGTACCATCCATTGTTATATCTCCATGTAAACAACTGACCAAATTATCAGTGTATGAAAGATGTAGAAAGACATAGAGTGGGAATGATACTCCACAGAAGGAGGTGGAGCCTGGGGGGATGAGGCTGTAGTACTGTATGGTATATGTACACATACAGTGTATGATGGTTGGTTGTGGGGCCAGAGACTTACTGTGTGTCCTGTTATGTAATCAATGGTCATGTCAATATTCACTAATGTGTTTGTGACTGATGTGTCTGAATGTGGTGTGACTGATAGAATGTAATCATCAGATTATCAATGTATGAATGATGTAGAATGACATGAATACAGTGGGAATGACGTGAGGTTAAGTCTAAAAATCACTCTATCCACCCCTTTTAGTACTAGAGGTGGACAAAAACAGTGCAATTGTCTTTCACCACCCCCTTTTGCTGTAAGTATATTCATGTTTATCTCCATGGAGAGTAGTGGGAATATCCACCCCTTTCTACATAACCACATCCACAGTCTCTCTCTCTCTGACCTGTCCAAGATAGTTGACATCATGAGACACAAAGTTATAAACGTGTTGGAGGTTAGTGTATGTGATAGTTGTATATTGTGCTTCACACCATGACAACAGAGAGAGTTTATCAACTGGGGAACTTCTCAATGTCATGTCAGTTTTTCTCTTAGTGTGTATAGGTATGGAGCAGTATGGTGTTTACATGAGTTCTAATTTTATGCTAAGTGGGCTCCATCCACTTGCCAAAGATGTGTTGCATTCACCTAGCCAGATATGGCAAAACAAAATGCATAGTTATTTTTCAGAATGCACAATTGCATGCATATAATTAAGACAACCAGTGGATATTCTGAACCTGACATGTATAAATATCATATACATCACATCTCATGTTGATGTATGTACAGCACCAACAGCTGTATGTAGTTCTTCTCCACACTCTAGACCAAGATGGCTGCAGCTAAGGTTGATATACACACTCGTGTACACTTCTGTGACAGAATTATTATTAAACCTCAACAGTCTTAGGCACCTGCACCAAACCTGCATGCACAAACCTTGTCTGGGCCTTCTATACACAGTGTACATAGTGGCACATGTTTCCTACTGTATGGCATTCCCTAGACCACATCATTAGAACTCACACCTGCTGCTACTAGTTGATGTGTGACTATCAGAGAGTCAAGTTTGTTGACTCTTGTTCTCAGTCTGGTCTACAACAACCTCTGTTGGATGAGCCACATGACCTGCACATGGGATCATGTGACAGAGAGAGCTCACTGAATGTGCGGGTGGTCCATGGATTCCTCTTACTCAAAGTCAAAGATACTCTTTCAATCTCCTGCCTGCAAATAATAACATGTGTCCATACATGTATTATGTTGTTGCATACCATCATCACCTGCTTTGCTGCATGGATATTGATGCTTTCCTTGTTTCTATACTTGGCATTTTCATTACCTACATCCTCCAACATTTAATTTTTACACCTGGTGCTAAGTAAACTATATACATGCATGCCTAAGTCCAAAGACTGTGTCCCATTAGTTCCAGTTGTGATGGCTGCACTTAACTCACTCATCAATTTCACAGTTGATTTGATTCAATGACAATCTTGGGTGGAGGGATCGAGTAGGTGTGTGGTGTAGGTGTGTAGGGAGTTAGTGTCTGAGTAATTACTGCATGCATGCCTAAGTACAGAAGTACAAGAATACATGTCCTAATTTACAAGTTGCTAGTTCACACATCAATTGTCACAAATGGCAGGGGAGGAAAATTCTTTCCACCCAGTCTGAGAGTCATATTACAATGTATGTAAGAGACACAGTTGATTTTGATACCGTTTGATACCACATCTAATTGACAGCCACACCCCCACAATTGACAGGCAGTCCAGTCATAACATCATACCAAAACTGTACAAAGCAGTGAGTGAGAGATCAGTAAAAGTTGCTGTTTTTGTTGAAACAACGAGACAAGAGACCAACGTACAGAGGATCAAACAGGATCCCATGCAAGCAGTATGACCTGTTTATTGACATGTTACGTTGTATCAAAGGAATGGACATTACTGTGAACAAAATTACATCAAGTTAGTTGTGGCAGCTGCAATATCTCTCTTCTCTTTATTTGTGTACTCATTACATTTGTGTATGTAGAGATTGGCATTCTCATTTCCTGTAAGAAGAAAATCATTCAACTCTGAACTTCTATGAATATCACTATATAGATACAGCAAAACAAAATGCATAGGTTTTTAGAATGCAATTACATGCATATGCAGGTAGTTGTGACAACCAGTGGATATTCTGAACCTGACATGCATGTCATGTTGATGTATATACAGCACCAACAGCTGTATGTAGTTCTACACACTCTAAACCAAATATGATGATTGTGTGTGTCTGAATGTGGTGTGACTGATGGAATGTAATTATCAGATTATCAGTGTATGATGAATATAGTGGGAGGCTAAGTCTAAACATCACTGTATCAGTACTACTTGTGGACAAAGACAATGTACCTATTTTCCTCCATCCTCTTTTGCTAGATGGTATGTATTCACGTTTGTCTCCATGGAGAAGTAGTGGGAATATCCACCCCTTTCCACATAAAAACATTCACTGTCTCTCTCTGCGACTTGATTAGTCACCAGATTCCTCCATTCTTAATGTGCATAAGCGCAAGTAAATTTTAACAACCAATCAAGTAATAACTCCATGACTGATCTATATTTGTTTATCTCCTCCACCAGCTCACCAGGGGTAGGCCGACTGCCTATTGTATCCATGGAGAAGTAGCGGGAACATCCACATAACCACATTCACAATCTCTCTCTGACCACTCCAAGATGATGTCATGATCAATTAGAGACTGACACTATTATATACATGGTGGAGGTTGTGTATGTGATAGTTATATTACAATGAGAGGGTCTTATCAACTGGGTAACTTCTCTCCCACAATTGTCAGTTTTTCTCTAGTGGATTTATTCTCTTACTTGGGTTATACTCCTTCAATTTCCTGCATGGATATTGATGCTTTCCTTGTTTCTATACTTGTCATTTCCATAAGGGGTTATCCACATTATTGTTGCAAAACATCATCACAATCTGAAGCAGTGTATATAACACACAATCCACCCCTATCTTGCTGTAAGCTATAGAGATACAATATTCACCTTTGACCTCTCCCACACATGTCAATTTTTCTCTTAGTGTGTATAGGTATGGACAGCATAGTATTTACTAATTTTACACTAGGTGGGCTCGATCCGCTCACACTAGTAATATATATATACGTATTAGAGCACGGAAGTGCTGTACGTGCAATAATGGTACGAGGGGTGTGGTCGAGATAGCCATAGACCACCCCGAGTACCATTATTGCACGTACAGCACGTCCCTTTCCGTACTTTAATTGATTTATTGTACTTTGTATCTTACCGGCCTTGTTTTCTTGTGTAAGAAAGGCTAAAACTATCACCGTTTCGCCATATATATATATATATGGCGAAACAAAGTGCATAGAATAGCACCAGTGGATACATAGTTCTTCTCCACACTCTAGACCAAGATGTCTGCAGATATACACATGTGTGTACTTCTGTGACCGAATTATTATTTAATCTCAACTGTCTTACGTACATATATACACCAAATCTGCATGCACAAATTTGGCTGGGCCTTGTATACACAGTGTACATAGTGGTACACATTTCCCTACCTTACAGTATGGCATTCCCTAGACCACATCATTAGAACTGCCACCTGCTGCTGCTAGTTGATGTGTGACTCAATCAGAGAGTCAGTCTGTTGACTCTCGTTCTCAGTCTGGTCTACAACCTCTGTTGGATGAGTCACATGACCTGCACATGGGATCATGTGACAGAGAGAGCTCACTGAGTGTGTGGGTGGCCCATGGATTCCCCTTACACAAGGCCAAAGATACACCATCTGGTTTGGTGACGAACTCTCTCAGACTGGTAAGGTATTCATAATGATTTACTCTACATGTTCCTCTATAGGTGGTAGTGTCTAACTTAAAGTTTGTAATGTTATGTTGAACTTCCTTGCATCAAGCACAAATTTTACACTCTCTAGTGTAGATAGGCGGCGATTAAGGTCCCCACTTTTTCAAGGAAATTTTGCTGCGTTCACTCAAACTCTCCCCATAGCCTCATCCCTCTAGCATGCAATTTAAGTTTACATAATGGCACTCTGGCTCGTGTGTATGTGTGTGTGGTGTGGATGTGAGGATTACATGCTCCGAATATTCTTATAACTACAGTTCCCTCCACTTCTAAGGCTTTGCCTACACAACCTCCTCAACTGACTGGTGAGTGTACATTAGCCTGTGTTCCAACAGAACTTTACATATTATGATGTAGCTAACCAATCATTGCAAGTACATATACAAGTGTCAAAGTTTCATTGGGTTTGGCAAATATAATTGAGTGAACTAAGCAAACCCACCTAGCTGTATAGCTGAGACAAATATATCCAATAGACTGCATGTGCACATATACCATCTGTGAGATTGATGTGCAGTGACTCTCCTCACCATGTAGAGTTAGCATAAGACTGAATCAAATGTCAAAATATGTGGGTATGATTCCTCTTACCATATGTACAAGTATTACATGTATTCAATGCATGTAGGAGGGCCCTGCTATGAAAGGTCTCACATCTAAAGCACTTGTCCCTGAACTTGAGTACTTTTTGTGTTGTACACAGGATTTGACAAGGTTCTGAGTATCATGGATGACATCATCACTGACCTCAAGGCAACTCCCGGTGCCACAGACAAGCTGACAGGGAAATACAAACAGGAAGGATGGATGGCCTTTACTGAAAATCCAACAGAAGATAAACTGGTTACTCTCGCCTTGCAGAGAATCAAACAGGATCCCAACCAGTATGACCTGTTTATTGACATGTTACGTTGTATCAAAGGAATGGACATTACTGTGAACAAAATTACATCAAGTTAGTTGTGGCAGCTGCAATATCTCTCTTCTCTTTATTTGTGTACTCATTACATTTGTGTATGTAGAGATTGCCATTCTCATTTCCTGTAAGAAAATCATTCAACTCTGAACATCTATGAATATCATTATGAGCAAAATGCATAGAGTTTTTTAGAATGCAATTGCATGCATGTAGCTAGTTGTGACAACCAGTGGATATTCTGAACCTGACATGCATAAATCATACATCATATCTCATGTTGATGTATATACAGCACCAACAGCTGTATGTAGTTCTCCACACCCTAAACCAAATGGCTGAAACAAGGTTGATGTACACACATGTGTACACTTTTGTGACAAAATTTTATCTGATCCATGAATTCCTTCAAACCTAAACAGTCTATGCACCTACACCAAATCTGCATGAAAACTTGCAATTGGCTGGGCCTTGTATACACAGTGTACATAATGCTAGGCTGGGGCACATGTTTCCGCATTCCCTAGACCACATAACTCCCACCTTTAAGCTGCTAGTTGGTGTTGCTCTATCAGAGAGTCAAGCTGTTGATCTCTTAACTAGAACAACCTCTGTTGGTTGAGTCACATGACCTGCACATGTGATGATGTGACAGAGTACCATCCGTTGTTATATCTCCATGTAAACAACTGATCAAATTATCAGTGTATGAAAGATGTAGAAAGACATAGAGTGGGAAGGATACTTCACAGGAGGAGGTGGAGCCTGGGGGATGAGGCTGTAGTACTGTTTGGTATATGTACATATACAGTGTATGATGGTTGGTTGTGTGGCCAGAGACCTACTGTGTGTCCTGTTATGTAATCAATGGTCATGTCAATATTCTCTAATGTGTTTGTGACTGATGTGTCTGAATGTGGTGTGATCGACTGATAGAATGTAATTATCAGATTATCAGTGTATGAATGATGTAGAATGACATGAATATAGTGGGAATGACCTGAGGTTAAGTGTAAACATCACTGTATCCACCCCTTTTAGTACTACAGGTGGACAAAGACAGTGTAATGGTCTTTCACCACCCCTTTTTGCCATAAGGTGAATGGTATATATTCATGTTTGTCTCCATGGAGAAGTAGTGGGAACATCCACCCCTTTCTACATAACCACATTCACAGTCTCTCTCTGACCTGTCCAAGATAGTTGACGTCATGAGACACAGAGTTATAAACATGTTGGAGGTTAGTGTATGTGATAGTTGTATATTGTGCTTCACACCATGACAACAGAGAGAGTTTATCAACTGGGGAACTTCTCAATGTCATGTCAGTTTTTCTCTTAGTGTGTATAGGTATGGAGCAGCATGGTGTTTACATGAGTTCTAATTTTATGCTAAGTGGGCTCCATCCACTTGCCAAAGATGTGTTGCATTCACCTAGCCAGATATGGCAAAACAAAATGCATAGTTTTTTTTCAGAATGCACAATTGCATGCATACAATTAAGACAACCAGTAGATATTCTGAACCTGACATGTATAAATATCATATACATCACATCTCATGTTGATGTATGTACAGCACCAACAGCTGTATGTAGTTCTTCTCCACACTCTAGACCAAGATGGCTGCAGCTAAGGTTGATATACACACTCGTGTACACTTCTGTGACAGAATTATTAACCTCAACAGTCTTAGGCACCTGCACCAAATCTGCATGCACAAAACTTGGCTGGGCCATGTATACACAGTGTACATAGTGGCATATGTTTCCCTACCGTATGGCATTCCCTAGACCACATAATTAGAACTCACACCTGCTGCTAGTTGATATGTGACTATCAGGGAGTCAAGTCTGTTGACTCTTGTTCTCAGTCTGGTCTACAACAACCTCTGTTGGATGAATCACATGACCTGCACATGAGATCATGTGACAGAGAGAGCTTACTGAATGTGCGGGTGGCCCATGGATTCCTCTTACTCGAAGTCAAAAGATACTCTTTCAATCTCCTGCCTGCAAATAATTACATGTGTCCATACATATATTACGTTGTTGCATACCATCATCACCTGCTTTGCTGCATGGATATCAATGCTTTCCTTGTTTCTATACTTGGCATTTTCATTATCTACATCCTCCAACATTTAATTTTTACACCTGGTGCTAACTGTGTCCCATTAGTTCCAGTTGTGATGGCTGCACTTAACTCACTCATCAATTTCACAGTTGATTTGAAACAATGACAATCTTGGGTGGAGGGATTGAGTAGGTCTGTAGTGTAAGTGTAAGTAGGTGTGTTGTGTAGGGAGTAAGTGTCTGACTAATTACTGCATGCATGCCTAAGTACAGAAGTACAAGAATACATTTCCTAATTTAGTTACTAGTTGCTCACTCATCAATTGTCACAAATGGCAGGGGAGGAAAATTCTTTCCACCCAGTCTGAGAGTCATATTACAATGTATGTAAGGGACACAGTTGATTTTGATACTGTTTGATACCACATCTAATTGGCAGCCACACCCCCACAATTGACAGGCAGTCCAGTCATGACATCATACCAAAACTGTACAAAGCAGCAAGTGAGTGAGAGATCAGTTAAAGTTGCTGTTTTTGTTGAAACAACGAGACAAGAGACCAAGAAACGTGACATACAGAGGATCAAACAGGATCCCAACCAGTATGACCTGTTTATTGACATGTTACGTTGTATCAAAGGAATGGACATTACTGTGAACAGTATTACATCAAGTTAGTTGTGGCAGCTGCAATATCTCTCTTCTCTTTATTTGTGTACTCATTACATTTGTGTATGTAGAGATTGCCATTCTCATTTCCTGTAAGAAGAAAATCATTCAACTCTGAACTTCTATGAATATCACTATATAGATACAGCAAAACAAACTGCATAGGTTTTTAGAATGCAACTACATGCATATGCAGGTAGTTGTAACAACCAGTGGATATTCTGAACCTGACATGCATGTCATGTTGATGTATATACAGCACCAAGAGCTGTATGTAGTACTCCACACTCTAAACCAAATGGCTGCAAACAAGGTTGATGTACACACATGTACTTCTGTTACAGAATTTTTATCTGATCCATGAACTCCTTCAAACCTCAGTCTGCACCTACATCAAATCTGCATGCACAAAACTTGCAATTGGCTGCACCTTGTATAATATACAGTGTAGATAGTGCTAGGGGCACATGTTTCCGCATTCCCTAGACCACAAACTCCCACCTAGTTGATGTGTGACTCTATCAGAGAGTCAAGCCTGTTGAACTAGTTCTTAAAACAATCTCTGTTGACTGAGTCACATGACCTGCACATATGATCATGTGACAGAGTGACTACCATCCATTATTATATCTCCATGTAACAACTGATCAAATTATCAGTGTATGAAAGATGTAGAATGACATACAGTGGGAATGATACTGCACAGGAGGTGGAGCCTGGGGGGGATGAGGCTGTAATACTAATGGTATGTGTACACATACAGTGTATGATGGTTGGTTGTGGGGCCAGAGACTTACTGTGTGTTATGTAATAAATGGTCATGTCAATATTCACTAATGTGGATGCTTGTGACTGGTTATGATTGTGTGTGTCTGAATGTGGGAATGACCTGAGGTTAAGTCTAAACATCACTGTATCCACCCCTTTTAGTGCTACAGGTACAGTGCAACTGTGTTTCACCACCCCCTTTTGCCCGTAAGCTGGATGATATATATTCATGTTTGTCTCCATGGAGAAGTCAGTGTATGTCCCCTGGAGTGTATTTGTGCGTGGCAAGCCCCACCCCCTCAACTACACGTATACATAGCTGCAACCGGGAGGGGCTGTATCAGACCTCGACTAGCTCGTCCGTTTTAGAAATGTCGCAGCCAAGTAACTTTTCTTGGTTCGTGGCAGGTAAACTTGCTGCTATGGCATACCCTACGACCCAGGACCTCACTTTTCTAAAGGCGCAAGGCATCAAGACGCTGATAAATTTCTCTCACCGCCCCAGCTCATACCGCGAGTCTGCAGAAGCTCAGGAGTTGACAGTGCACTTCATACCAATAGAGACTTACCATCCACCCACAACTGAACAGATAGAGAACTTTCTCGGAATAGTGGACACAGCAAAAAGTGTAAGTATTCAATGTTCAGTGTTCATGCTTGCCCTCAAGTCGACTTGAGATCTGGCAAGTCGACTTGACACTCGTCAAGAAGCAAGCCCGTAGCCTGATCCTGGAGTGGGAGGGGGGGGGTTCTTTATTCTCAGTAGGTGAACCCAAAACGTGCAGTGGCTATATAGGAGGGTCTGGGGGCATGCCCCTCCAGGAAATTTTTTGAATTTTAGACGTTCTGAGATCGATTCTGTTGCTTTTTGGGACACTTTTCTATCATAGTAAGCCTAAAGGCAAGTGTAATTGCAGTTGTATAATAAAAAATCACAGTTGCAAAGAATCAACAGTTGCCATGCAATCGTGACGCTCATGCAGACTGGGCGGCTGTGTACGAGGGTTGAAATCGGGGAACTTGCGACGACTCCGAGCCAGCCAAACCAGCTGCAGCACCATCATTGCCCTTCTTTTTTGGCGGCAGGTATCGCTTCAGGCTCCAGCTGCTCGTTTCCTCTCTCTCTTTCTGCTCTTGGGCCCGCGACGCTACCACGCCCACTCACTGCGCGGACCGGCGGACCCTTGCCTGCGTGCGGGCGGTTCGTCAGAACCCCCCGAACCCCTCCAGCCTACGGGCTTGAAGAAGTCCATTTGGAATGGCAAGTCCGGGCTTGAGATCAGTCGAGTCGACTTGAATCGTACGTGTATTAATTTTATCGTCGTTGTGACTAAACAAGCTTGTCGGGAAGGGTCTGTAGTTTTGTGCGCTCTCCTGAAGCACATGCGCTAGCTGAGGTCTGCAGAACCGTAGAAGCCAAGAAAAAACCTAGGACTTCAGCTTGTCACTTAGTTACTTTAGCGTACATTCTGAGCATCATCCTGAAACTTGTTAGATCTATAGAAGTAAAGCTCAGCCTGACTGTAGATGCATAACAAGAGAGAACTTTGTGAAATATAATAAGCAAAGACTGAGTTGGCTCCTATTACACGCTGTAACTGACCTTATCAACAGAAATGGCTTGGGATCACTACTTTACATGAATGTTTAGGCCACAAGTAAATAAAGAATTGAAGTGTAATATAGGGATTGCATAAAAATGAACGGAGACAAGATTGGGACACAGACATGAACTATTGCAAAAAATGTGTCGTTGTTTTAACCATTAGGTGTGCATGGTTACCTCAGTTGCAACATAGCTATTTTTGGAACTACAATCTCCCAAGATGCCATAAGGAATGATATCTGTGTATCTCAATTGAAAATGATCTCCCTGTGTTATTACCTTATCTCACAGAGGAAATCTTAATAATTATATTCCCCATATCTTTTGAATACCAAGACAGGTTATAGCAACTGAGTTGACCACACACACTTGTCAAAACAACCACCTCTTTTTGCAGTGTACCTTTTAGTACATTGATGTACATAGCATGTCTGTGTCCCAATCTTGTCTCTGTTCATTTTTATGCAATTACACTTTTTTAATTTACCTTATCATTTTTTACTATTGTAAGCAATAATTCTCACTAGCACATGCTCACCATATCCATAAAACATCTCGCCCATTATTGCTATAGGCCCTAATAAACACACTCTGAGATGTATGATTAGTAGGGTGTGGTTTGGTTACTAATGAAGAAAGCTACACTGAAGCAGCTGCGTACACGAACTATGAGCAAACCTGCTAGCAACGTAGTATTGGCTGAGCAAACATGCTAGCAACGTACTGTCGGTCACCAGTGCTTTGGCTTGGTAGCGTCCGCACCTAGTTGCTACGCGCTATATGGTTGCTAAGCGTTTGCGCATGCGAGGCAGCTGTAATGACGTCATTAACGAGTTTTGTGTCTTACGTAATCGGTTTATTATATGACGCATGCTTTTATATGCGTACAATGTATGTATATACTCTGCGCGTACATTCAAAATGATATTACGTAATCGCTATACACATGTACATGTATTGTATTGAGAGGAGTGTTAACATCAGTATTACAAGAATCACAAGGGTTAACAACATATGCTTTTGTTATGTTGCTACTAGCGATATCTCTACACATGCTGACTTTTAGGTTGATGGTTACCATAGTTGCCGAGTTTTGCTCATTAGTTATCCTCATTCATAATACATTGCTGGGAGAGATAACGATCAGTAGTACATGAACTACAAGGAAATATTATATCTCTATTCCCCAGTACGTATTGGTACATTTCCACATGCAAAGATACAACTTCATTGATTTTATGGTTATTGAGTTACGCTTCTTCAAGAAGAAGAAGAAGAAGATGGAAAACATGCAAAAATGTGAAAAGCACTTTTTAGGCTATTACACACATCTTACATCATTACACAACCAATTTTGTTATTTTTCACACATTCTTCACCTTGATATAATTAAAAGTAAAATCAACTTCAAATTGAAGTGAAAATGAAGAATATGGTTTTCAATGGGGATAGACCATAGCAATCCCTATATACACAGTACTACTGTACTGTGTGATAATATTAATTTGCTATTGGTATAGGACTACATTTTTCTTCATGCAGGCTGTTTGTATACACAGTGAATTTGGTCGAGGAAGGACAGGTACCATGCTGGCATGCTACCTGGTGGCCAGAGAGGGCTACTCAGGAGACAAAGCCATCAGTGAGATTAGGGCAAAAAGGGAGGACTCAATAAAAATGTTCTCATCCCAGCAGGAGCAGGCTATTAAAGACTTTGCAGGTAAAAATTGAGTTTCACTTTCAGTGACTAACATGTATATATTTGGTGTGCCTTATAGTAGAGGGAGGATGGTGTGTCTTAGAGTAGAGGGAGGATGGTGTGAGTCACGTGAGCCAACCCCGCTATAGTACTTACACTAGTAGAGTACTAGTCAAGGGATCTGTACTGTAGCCATTGTTAGACTTAGAGTTGTGGTGAGGCCAGGTGGCTATTAGACTAATGCTGTTCCAAAAAAGTGGTGAGGCCCTGGCCTCACCAGCTCACCCTGTTGCTACGGCCATGGCAGTGGCGGATCTAGGAACTTAGAAAGGGGATTTCCTGTGGCGCGCGCAGAGGCCACGCTCACTAATTATAATCGCGCGATCTTGATGTTACATGGGATCCGCTTATCCATCTGTATGCGTGTGCATGCTTGGCTAATCGTCCGTAGGCACGATGCATACAATGCGCGCGTGAGAGCTATATTGCAGGTAATGAATTATTAATGAGCAAACAAAAGGGTGTTTCAATGGAAACCAAGGAAAGGGTCTGGATCCTCCACTGCATGGTAGAGGGAGGATGGTGTGCCTTAGAGTAGAGAGACTCAGAGGATGGTGCGCCTTAGACTAGAGGGAGGGATGGTGTGCCTTAGAATAGAGGGAGAATGGTGTGCCTTAGAATACAGAGACCATAGAGTAGAGGGAGGATGGTGTGTCTTGGAGTAGATGGGGGTATTGATATACGCATATATATAGTATGGTGAATGTACCAGCTCACACAAACTAGAAGCTTTGTCATACAACTTGCAGTTGCTGCCACAGACAGACACACAATGATTATACTGTAACTCACACATACGCACAAGATTGATTACTGAGCATATTAGCACAATTTAAAAGAAAATATCGATGATCTATTCTTGCAATATATGTCTACATATGTGCATACATATGTGTAGATTACACTCAATTTGTCATGCTTAGGAATTTGGCCTCCTATATATACACATGCAGAACTCTATGCTACATGTTTTATCATGACCAGAACAACTGTATGCTCAGACAATGAGGACAGTAAGGACAGTGAATCAGCTGTGCATGTGTGAACATGGCCAGCATTAAAAAAAAACATACACATGCATATTTTGTTTTGTGCCATATTTCCCTTGTATGCATGAGTGCATATGTGATTTATAAAATATCATTTACATTTTCTCCATTCTCCTTCTCTTCCTATCCTTCAATGCCATTTCACTTCCACAGCTATCACTGATGAAAAGACTCAGCAGCTGATTGATGAGGCACTGGTGAAGGGCAGTCTGAAACAAAGAGATATTGTATCTACTGTTACAGGTCTCACTGGCTCTGGCAAAACCTGCCTCTTGAGCCACCTGTTTGGTAAAGACCCACCAGATCTCTACACTAGTACAGGCCTTGCTGAGAAGTCTGAACGAGGTCTATTCCATTATATCGGTAATGTGTCCTTCAAGCTTCTCTCCGATAAAGATATCCTTGAGTTCCTTGCTCCTCTTATCCAAGCAGGAATGACTGAGGCTAATGTGGTCTCTCTTGCTATTGATCTTCTTGGTGTGGGTGCATCTGACGTAACAACCAGCACTCCCTCCTTGCCTTCTCCTAGTTCCATGCCTCAGTCCTTGCCAGAAAAGAGCCCCACTGGCCAAGAAATGGTCAGGCTGGTCAAAAAAGCAAATACCTCCAAGAAAGAAATGGTACTGGAGCTAATTCACATGATCGACACAGGAGGCCAGCCAGAGTTCATGGAGAGGATGCCATGCCTTATCCGCAATGCCAACCTTGCAATCTTGGTAGTAAACCTGCTGTATGATCTTGATGAGCGCCCTTCTGTACGTTTCCATGTGAAAGGCGTGGCCTATAAGCGAGAAATCCCATCACAGTACAGCACTCGACAGATGATTAAGAAGCTTGCTGCCACTCTGCAGGCAAAAAGATCCTCTCGCAAGAAAGGAAGCCTCTTTCAAATCCTTGTAGTGGCAACACACCGAGATTGTGTGAAAGACAACCTGAAGCCTCGAATAGATGCTCTGAACCAAGAACTGAGGGACTCCTTGCTTCCAACCTACAAAGAGGAGCTCATTGTCTACTCCAAACGCCAATTTGCCTTTGTTCTCAATTTGAAAAATCCAGATGGTGATGATAAAGAGGCACTTGAGCTGATTAGATCAAAGGTTAGTGACAAAGTACATGCTTTGGGAAAGGTCGTTGATATTCCAGGCTCCTTCTTTATGTATAAGCAAGACCTCCTCAAATATGCTGCAAAGAAAGAGAGAGGTGTTCTGAGTCTTAAGGAGTGTCTAGATGTTGGAGCTAGGCTGAAGATGGAAGGTAAAGTAGTGCAAGCTGCTCTTGTCTTCTTCCACCGCAACAACACTTTCCTTTACTTTAGAGAGGTGCTTCCAAATCTTGTCTTTGTCAGTCCCCAAGTTCCACTTGATTTTGTCAATGCAGTTGTCCTCTTTAGCTACAAAATAAGTGATGGGTGTACTCATAGCATCTCTGCCAGTATTGTAGATTCTCTGGAAAATGGTATCATCACAGAAGAAATGCTGAGTTGTGATGAGTTCTCTGCTTGCTTTGTTCCTGGCCTGTATGAGCCTCGTCAGGCAATCGAGCTTTCCTGCCACACCTTCACATTAGCTCCACTGAGTCGTAAGAAATGGAGTGAGCCAAGCACAAAATCAGCACAACCTATCACTGCGGCTGATGGGAAGAAGGAGCAGTATCTGATGATGTGCTTGTTGCCACCCATTCCTGATGAAGAACTTTGCATGTACATTCCATCTTCCTCTAATATGTTACCACTAGTTGTAAAATTTACTGATGACTGTGTCCCTCTTGGTTGCTTTGGTAGCATCATCTCTTGTCTTCTCTCCAATAACTGGAAAGTCAGCGAAAAGGACAATTTACCAGAATGCTTTTATCGTAATATTGCTTCTCTCTTTTGCCCAAAAATTCACCGCAAAATAGTGCTTGTCGACACAGCCAATCATATTGAATTTCATGTCAGTAAAGCTGCAAATTGTGATGACATTTTTGAGCTTCATAAGGAAGTCTTTGGAGCCATCAGAAAGGTATTTGACATTATGCATATCACTGACTCCGTATCACCAGCAGTCTTGTGCCCTTGCAAAGAAGTGTATCGACCCCATACGGCTTCTCTTGGGGTAGTACATTCCAAGAAGTATCTTCTCTGCTCAGAATCAGAATACAGATACAACTTTAGGTGTGATTACAGATACCCCATTTGGTGTGGTGACAAATCATCTCAGACTGGTAAGCTCATCATTATGATTTACCATACACGTTCCTCTGAGGCTTAGGTCTAAGGTTGCAATGTTGAGTTGAACTTCCTTGCAGTAGGCTTTTGACACTCTTTAGTGTAGATAAGCAACTATGTAAGACTTATGTATTTGCTGGGAGAGGGTAAGGCTTGATTACATGCAACAGGGGCAGAGATAGCATGTCAAAATTGGGAGGGGGGGGGCTCGGAATTCATGAAGTGGGGGGGGGGGGGGTTATTACATTCATTCTGAATACATCCGGCATAGGCCATTGGTATTCTTCATGACAACCTCCAATTTGGGGGGGGGGGAGCTCAGCCCCCCTTATCAAAAAGTGGAAGGGTGGACTCAAGCCCCCCCCTGCCCCCAGCTTCTCTGCCTCTGTGCAAGACTAATTAATACATTTTACAAAGCAAAAAAACATTGAAACAAGAGTAAAGGCATTAGCCAGTATTATTAGTATTGACTTTTGTGGTGGCATTGCCCCACCTTCTTGTCAATGAATGTTCATCATTGTATTTTCCTGTTAGTGATAAAGGATTCACATACTCCACAGGTGCTGCTGACAGTGTTCTGAAGGAAGATAGTGGTCCATCCAAACCTGCAGGTATAGAGTTTGCTAGTTGAGTTGATAACAGTACATGAACAATCACATGCATAGAGCACTAATTATAAAAAGGAAAGAAAGAAGTAGTAAAGGGACAGAGAACAGAAAGGAATTCTACGTACATACATGCACACATACACAGACATACACACACATATATGTACATACACGCATACACACCAGTTTCAACAGCTATATTTTTATCTGTTTAAAAAAGTGGAGGGGTGGACTCAAACCCCCCCCCCTGCCCCCCAGTTTCTCCGCCTCTGTGCAAGACTAATTAATGTATTTTACAAAGCCAAAAACCATTGAAACAAGAGTAAAGGCATTAGCCAGTATTATTAGTATTGGCTTTTGTGGGGGCATTGCCCCACCTTCTTGTCAATGAATGTTCATCATTGTATTTTCCTGTTAGTGATAAAGGATTCACATACTCCACAGGTGCTGCTGACGGTGTTCTGAAGGAAGATAGTGGTCCATCCAAACCTGCAGGTATAGAGTTTGCTAGTTGAGTTGATAACAGTACATGAACAATCACATGCATAGAGCACTAATTATAAAAAGGAAAGAAAGAAGTAGTAAAGGGACAGAGAACAGAAAGGAATTCTACGTACATACATGCACACATACACAGACATACACACACATATATGTACATACACGCATACACACCAGTTTCAACAGCTATATTTTTATCTGTTTAAAAAAGTGGAGGGGTGGACTCAAGCTCCCCCCCCCCCCCTGCCCCCCAGTTTCTCCGCCTCTGTGCAAGACTAATTAATGTATTTTACAAAGCCAAAAACCATTGAAACAAGAGTAAAGGCATTAGCCAGTATTATTAGTATTGGCTTTTGTGGGGGCATTGCCCCACCTTCTTGTCAATGAATGTTTATCATTGTATTTTCCTGTTAGTGATAAAGGATTCACATACTCCACAGGTGCTGCTGACGGTGTTCTGAAGGAAGATAGTGGTCCATCCAAACCTGCAGGTATAGAGTTTGCTAGTTGAGTTGATAACAGTACATGAACAATCACATGCATAGAGCACTAATTATAAAAAGGAAAGAAAGAAGTAGTAAAGGGACAGAGAACAGAAAGGAATTCTACGTACATACATGCACACATACACAGACATACACACACATATATGTACATACACGCATACACACCAGTTTCAACAGCTATATTTTTATCTGTTTAAAAAAGTGGAGGGGTGGACTCAAGCCCCCCCCCCCTGCCCCCCAGTTTCTCCGCCTCTGTGCAAGACTAATTAATGTATTTTACAAAGCCAAAAACCATTGAAACAAGAGTAAAGGCATTAGCCAGTATTATTAGTATTGGCTTTTGTGGGGGCATTGCCCCACCTTCTTGGCAACAGCCCACACTGCCTCCAAGTAATTATGCCTAAGGACCCTACATCTTTTTTTAGGTATGTGCATGGTATATGCAACCATCATTATCTTGGTATATGCATGGTATATGCAACCATCATTATCTTGCTCCATATAATGCAGTCCTATTGAGCATATCATTTGCCATACCCACTCTATTACATCTTCCCTCAGGTGATGTAGAGTATACGTTGAAAAAAGCACACACTGTATTTGATATGGATTCTCATTATGTGTTAGGGGAGCATACAGAGTGTACATCGGGTACAGTGTACTGTCTTTGCGCGGGAGGGTTACTGTAGTTGGGTCTGTCCGTCTGTCTGTCTGTCTGTCTGTCTGTCTGTTAAGTCACATCTCACACCCTGAAAATTCTCTCACATACTCAACGGGCAACGGAGGTCAAAATATTTGTGGGGTTTTCTCTGAAACTGCTCCGTTGCAGAGATCCAGCACTCCCTCCACTGAAAGCCATACATACCGTTGGCCATTTTCGTATGGAAAGTACGCATGCTCATTATAGTATTTCATAATATTGCCTGATAAACCACTTAATAAGCTGTTTATTACCTAGCTTCTCTTCAACCTGGTGTTAAAACACGTTACCGTTCACTCGTTACTAACAATATGCGTGCATGTGCAATGTGCAATGCTGTACCACGTTGTAAGCGGCCTCTGTGGCATAAGTTGCGTTTCGTGAGTTGCTATTTGGCCAGTGACACACACACACGCACGCGCACGCGCACGCACACGCACACGCACACGCACACGCACACACACACACGCACAGACTGACTACAATAACCCTCCCGCGCATGCGCGAGAGTTAATGAATGCACTAAAGTGCAGAACCCTCCGCGCCATGAGTTCATGCCAGAACTGTCTGTCTGTCTGTCTCTCTGTCTGTCTGTCTGTCTGTAAAAACCATGACTCCTATGAGTGCCAAAGGTGGAGATATGAAGAAGCATTGTAGGACCGCATTTGCGATCCCAACGCAAAAGCGATCCGATTGGAATATTTATGAGGCCGTACGGCTCGGATATATCCGGTGTTATTCGGAATATGCGCACGCGCTTCTTGTCTATGCGTTCTGTGATTATAGAGGCATACCTAACTTGCCTCTTGTGTCCCTGATGGGTTCCGTTGTTTCAATATTTACCCGCGGAATTCTGCGATTATGTAGGCATACCTAACTTGTCTGATGTGTTCTTGATGGCCATTGTTTCAATATTTACCCGCGGAGTTCTTTGATTATGTAGGCACACCTAACTTGTCTGATGTGTCCTTGATGTGTTCCGTTGTTTCAATATTTACCTGTTCACTAAAATTAGATATATTTTTCTCACGAATTGAGCTGGATCCTTCATTTGCATCACCTAATCCATATAAGAGAAAATATATTATCTTACATAAAACTATTTGTAGTAGTTCCCTAGACTCACGACCTTGATACCTCACGACCTTTGACACCTCACGATTTATGATATTTATATTCATTACCTATGTTTCATCTCGCAAATGCGTTAGCTTACGCAAATGCGAGAACTCAATTTTGCCAAGTGGTAGTCCCTAATAAAATGCCTCTACAGCTTAGCTAGTGATGTGTGCATATCGTGACAGTGAAGAAATGTTCGTTATATTCGTTACCTATGTTTCGCCTCGCAAATGCGTTAGCTTACGCAAATGCGAGAACTCAATTTAGCCAAGTGGTATACTCAAATAAAATGCCTCTACAGCTTAGCTAGTAATGTGTGCATATCGTGACAGTGAAGAAATGCTCGTATATTCGTAACCTATGTTTCGTCTCGCAAATGCGTTAGCTTACGCAAATGCGAGAACTCAACTTTACCAAGTGGTAGACCCAAATAAAATGCCTCTACAGCTTAGCTAGTGATGTGTGTATGTCGTGACAGTGAAGAAATGCTCGTATATTCCTTACCTATGTTTCGTCTCGCAAATGCGTTAGCTTACGCAAATGCGAGAACTCAATTTTGCCAAGTGGTAGACCCAAATAAAATGCCTCTACAGCTTAGCTAGTGATGTGTGTATGTCGTGATAGTGAAGAAATGCTCGTATATTCCTTACCTATGTTTCGTCTCGCAAATGCGTTAGCTTACGCAAATGCGAGAACTCAATTTTGCCAAGTGGTAGACCCAAATAAATGCCTCTACAGCTTAGCTAGTGATGTGTGTATGTCGTGATAGTGAAGAAATGCTCGTATATTCCTTACCTATGTTTCGTCTCGCAAATGCGTTAGCCGCAAATGCGAGAACTCAATTTTGCCAAGTGGTAGACCCAAATAAAATACCTTTACTGCTTAGCTAGTGATGTGTGTATGTCGTGATAGTCAAGAAATGCTCGTATATTTGTTACCTATGTTTCGTCTCGCAAATGCGTTAGCTTACACAAATGCGAGAACTCAATTTTGCCAAGTGGTAAACCCAAATAAAATGCCTCTACAGCTTAGCAAGTGATGTGTGTATGTCGTGACAGTGAAGAAATGCTCGTATATTCATTACCTATGTTACGTCTCGCAAATGCGTAATTAACTTACGCAAATGGGAGAACTCTTTTAGTACCAAGTGGTAGACCCAAATAAAATGCACCTACAATTTAGCTAGTGATGTGACAATTTTACCAAGTGATAGACCTAAATAAAACGCCTCTAAGAATTTAGCTAGTGATGTGTTTATATTGTGGCAGTGAAGAAATGCTCGTATAATCGTTACCTATGTTCTGTCTCGCAAATGCGCTAATGCGAGAACCAAGTGATTGACCCAAATATTACAAATGCATGCCCTTACAATTTAGCTGTGTGCATATCGTGATAGTGAAGAAATGCTTGACAATATGCTTCAGAGATTTAGCAATGCGTGTGGTATTTGTCCAATCCTGATGAATGATAGATAAGAAGTCAGGATCTGTGCCATGTCCAGCATACGCTCTAGCCAAAGACATTGTTGGACAACACTGATATCGTGAACATTATCGGCAGTCAATGTACTGAAAGATCTTGAACTTAGTATGCTATCAGTGCTGGATAAGAGCTTCGCGAGGAGGTTCAACTTTCTGAGGAGAATGCGTGAAGCGCACGCGTAAAGCAAATTGCGCGCGCCCCCGCGGTCTGCGCACGCCGCTACCCTCGGATCGCTTTTGCGTTGGGATCGCAAATGCGGTCCTACAAAGCATCATTAGTGCTCGCCACAGTTAACGTCTGCGGAAAGAAGAGACCAGAACTGTGTCACGTTGTTGAAGAAAAGCAATAAATTACCGATTTTCGTTAACCATGATTGTTGTGATTGCCAAACGTGGATATATTGACAAACAGTATTGCTACTTTAGTCTGGAGCTTTATTGTCAGAAGTGTATCAGTGCGCATAATTGGGGATCGCAACACGCACGACTTGCTGTTAGATATAGTTTGGCATTAGCTGCAAGTATACAGAGCACGAAAGCGGACGCCTCTTGATTCTGGACAGCGGACAAGCCACGTGCTCCCAGCTAAAGTGCCTCTTATAACGGACAAGAAACACAAAACCACATCCATCCTTCTTGCGTGAATTTAATTAATATAATAATCATTGTTCTGCAATACACTAGGCCAATCCTTTGGCATTCAGTGAAGCTACTAGCTCTTTCAACTTTTCTATGTGGGGTTTAGATCCCAAGTCTGTAAACGCACGGAAGACATTTACTTGGTACTCATAACTGCGCGAGGGTTACGCACTTTACAAGTGCATTTCATTTAACTTGTAGTCATCCGCATTTTGCTATCATACCTGATTAATGTGTGCATGGTACATGCTGTATGTGGAACGGTTAAGGTTCACTGAGTGTTAATGAATTGTATAGCAGATTGTAAAATTCCAGTCCCTAAGCATTGTTAATTTGTGTTTCACCCATGCCTTCCACGTAAGAGTCCCATCCAAGGAGCAACTGAAGGAGTCAAACGTGTCCATAGGGGAAGTCATTTAGCTGGCAACCTCAGATCTGTTTCTATGAGTGGTACATGAATTTTATTCTGTTTGTATGTGTGGGTGTGAGTGTACGTACCTTAGAGTGAAGATAGTTGCAGGCCTTCCCTGTTGCACGTAATTGCGCACATTAAGGAAGGCCTGGGATAAACCATCATGTGAGGAATGACGTGTAGCACATGCCCTGTTGACCTCAAAGTCACTACCTAAGCTTTTTGCCTGAGAATAGAGCTAGACTTATGCCAGTGTAAGCGTAGCGTATATATACTCCATACTCACCTGCCACGTACGTCGAACATCTCAGCTCTCGCGAGTATATACAAGTTTGTGATTGAGGTCAACAGCAGTAACACATCTCCCCAACGTCTACCCTTACGTGATGTTTCATCCCAGGCCTTCCCCAATTTCAAATGTTTCCCTCCCCCACACAATCAAAATGTGCACAATTAAATGCAACAAGGAAGGCCTGGGAACCGAGGCTAAGAAGATGGTGTACATTAGAGTAGAGGGAGGATGGTGTGTCTTAGAGTAAAGGGAGGATGGTGTCTTAGAGTAGAGGGAGGATGGTGTGTCTTAGAGTAGAGGGAGGATGTAGAGTAGAGGGAGGATGGTGTGTCTTAGAGTAGAGGGAGGATGGTTTGCCTTATGGTGTGTCTTAGGTGTGTCTTAGAGTAGAGGGAGGATGGTGTGTCTTAGAGTAGAGGGAGGATGGTGTGTCTTAGAGTAAAGGGGGGATGGTGTGTCTTAGAGTAGAGGGACCCGGAGGATGGTGTGTCTTAAGAGTAGAGGGAGGACGGTGTGTCTTAGAGTAGAGGGAGGATGGTTTGCCTTATGGTGTGTCTTAGGTGTGTCTTAGAGTAGAGGGAGGATGGTGTGTCTTAGAGTAGAGGGAGGATGGCGTGTCTTAGAGTAAAGGGAGGATGGTGTGCCTTAGAGTAGAGGGACCCGGAGGATGGTGTGTCTTAAGAGTAGAGGGAGGATGGTGTGCCTAGAGTAGAGGGAGGATGGTGTGTCTTAGAGTAAAGGGGGGATGGTGTGTCTTAGAGTAGAGGGAGGATGGTGTGCCTTAGAGTAGAGGGAGGATGGTGTGTCTTAGAGTAGAGGGAGGATGGTATGCCTAGAGTAGAGGGAGGATGGTGTGTCTTAGAGTAGAAGGAGGATGGTGTACCTTAGAGTAGAGGGAAGATGGTGTGCCTTAGAGTGGAGGGAGGATGGTGTGTCTTAGAGTAGAGGGAGGATGGTGTGTCTTAGAGTAGAGGGAGGATGGTGTGCCTAGTGTAGAGGGAGGATGGTGTGTCTTAGAGTAGAGGGAGGATGGTGTGCCTAGAGTAGAAGGAGGATGGTGACCTTAGAGTAGAGGGAAGATGGTGTGCCTTAGAGTGGAGGGAGGATGGTGTGTCTTAGAGTAGAGGGAGGATGGTGTGCCTAGAGTAGAGGGAGGATGGTGTGCCTAGAGTAGAAGGAGGATGGTGTACCTTAGAGTAGAGGGAAGATGGTGTGCCTTAGAGTGGAGGGAGGATGGTGTGTCTTAGAGTAGAGGGAGGATGGTATGTCTTAGAGTAGAGGGAAGATGGTGTGTCTTAGAGTAGAGGGAGGATGGTGTGTCTTAGAGTAGAGGGAGGATGGTGTGTCTTAGAGTAGAGGGAGGAGGGAAGATGGTGTGCCTTAGAGTGGAGGGAGGATGGTGTGTCTTAGAGTAGAGGGAGGGTGGTGTGTCTTAGAGTAGAGGGAGGATGGTGTGCCTTAGAGTAGAGGGAGGATGGTGTGTCTTAGAGTAGAGGGGGATGGTGTGCCTAGAGTAGAGGGAGGATGGTGTGTCTTAGAGTAGAGGGAGGATGGTGTGCCTAGAGTAGAAGGAGGATGGTGTACTTTAGAGTAGAGGGAAGATGGTGTGCCTTAGAGTGGAGGGAGGATGGTGTGTCTTAGAGTAGAGGGAGGATGGTGTGTCTTAGAGTAGAGGGAAGATGGTGTGTCTTAGAGTAGAGGGAGGATGGTGTGTCTTAGAGTAGAGGGAGGATGGTGTGCCCTTGAGTAGAGGGAGGATGGTGTGTCTTAGAATAGAGGGAAGATGGTGTGCCTTGGAGTAAAGGAGGATGGTGTATCTTAGAGTATATAAAGGTGTAAAAACATTTCCATGTGTATGAAGGATGTAGGGATGACAGTGCTAAAAAGTAGAGAAATAAGTGCAGTATATATACAGCAACACAGGGAATGAGGGCATGCAACAATAATAGCATGCCTAACCCCTCTCTATATCACTTGGTTTTTGGGTTACGTGTGTTGTTATTGTTGCATGCCCTCATCTCCTGTGTTGCTGCATATATGTATACTGCACTTGTTTCAATGCTTTTTAGCACTGTCATCCCTATATTATTCAACATTTTAATTGAAATGTTCATGTTTTTGCACCTTGTTCCACTGATTTTTGTTGTATACCTGCTTGCAAATACAATGCTTTTTGCGTGTGTGTACCTTTTGCTGCTCGTGGTCATGTGAAACACATTTGAATAATAATGAGGAAATGGCGTTCAACTACACAGAAGTGCTAGTATATAGCAGTTTTACTCGTCTAAGAGGTGTTCTACAAAGATTTCGCTGGTGAAAGGCACTGGGCATAGGAATTTGAAGCCGTTTGAAGAAGAAGATGGAGAAATTGGGGTTTTAGCAATTGCATATATGTTATTGTAGCAGTGTATTTTACCACCTTCGAGAGTGTTATCGTGTATAATAGGCCATGTTATGTGTATAAAGATCTCATGACTGCCACGTTCGAGAGTTCTGAGCCATTACATTTGATAAGGCTTAATGGGCGTGTTGGTGCCATCCCTACATAGAGAGTCTACCAATTTTCTGATAGAATGTACTTAACACATCTTATAGCCTGTGGCTAGGTGGTTGCTAAGATTATTGTAGTAGAATAAATCAACTGCAGCCCTCCAGGAAGTGTGAGGGTGAGAATACCTCGCAGGGAAAATTGTCCATGAATATGTACTTCCACAGGGTCAAAGAAGTCCGTCTTTTCACTGTGCGCACACCGTACGCATGTTCCAAAAGTCTGCGTAAGTTGGTTGTGATACCATGTATCACCACGGACTTACATGGTATCACAATGGACTTGCGCAGACTTTTGTAACGTGTGTACGGTGTGTGCAGCACTTTTATAATACGCATACGCTTCCTACTAGTTCTTTACCACTGGTGCTGCTCACAGCTTTGGGCTTACGCAGAAATAGTTTGAGCCTTTCAAGGTGTTCCACAATTCACAGGTACAACTTGAGGGGAGCGGGAGCCTTAGGCTTAGTGGCTGTTTTATTGCTTTTCAAAACTATGGGGGACTAACGCGGCCCTTCATCCACCTCATCGCTAAGAGCTGACTCGGTTCACGACTCCATTCCTATGATCTTCTGCTTCTCTAGTATACACACGCTTACTAGTAAGTAGGTAGCCGTCATTCAAACTGAGCAAGCTTATGCAAACCATGCCATATATGGCATCATGACGTCAAAGAAACACCGATCAACCGGCTATAAATGACCCATGGTTGGAATGTTGAGGTTTATAAGCACTTCCCCTCGGGCGACACACCCCTCGGATGTCGTGCATATAAACCAGCAACATCCCTCCCAGGGGTGCTATAACTTGTAATATATTTATCCAGTTGCAAGTGCTGTTGAACCTCCACTGTCTACTTTTCTCTGGTGGAAACAGTTGAAAGGTAGGTTTTTGTAATGTAAAATCACTATTGTTAATGTGAAAATCCACTGCTCTCAGGCAGCAGTACCTATTAAGTCACAAGTACCAAAATCCCACTTTTGAATGCGTATGTAACTCCACCATGGTTTGAATGTTGCCATTCTGCATTTACATGAACAAAAACTTGACAATGTTATTGGTTTTAACATGGCAATCCCTGTGGCTTTGCAAACATAGCTGCATAAACTATACTAGATGAATGCCCACGTCATTGTGGATGAGTAGAGTGACCTACCTATTCGTAAGCAAAATATAATGCTGATGACAAAAATTTACACAAAAAATATTAATTTTGGTATTATGGAAACAACAGCATATATACAAATTTTTCTAGCAGTACAACTAGATGGGCTCACTCCACTTGCCCAATGATTCCTTGAGGCTATTCTATATACAGTATATATGGTTTTGGATTAGTCAATTTTAATAACAGATATTCTACTACCGTGTTATGCCTCTTTGTTCTATTCCACTCTACAATCAGAGCTTGCTCCATCTGTGAAGACAATAGTTGCTCTTGTAGCTGTATCACTGGCTGTACTCTGGGTGTATATATGGCTTGGAAAATGGGAAGGTATGTATTTAAAATATACACTACACATTTCTATATATGATATCGGAGAGTCGGTAGACTCTATGTAGGGATGCTCATTAACCTTAACAAATGTAACAGCCAAACATGGATGTTTTATAGGCAACCTACCTTGCGAGTGCTCTTATACTCTCAGGATACGTGCATTTTAACACTGATTTCTTCAGTTCAAATGGCACTAACATTAGTACATACAATGAAAAATCAGTGGAACAAGAGTAAAAAATTAAATTTTAAAGGATATATATATATATATATATATGTAGCAAGACAGGCATACAACAATAATACCACTCCCTACGTCTTATGGGGTTACACAAGGTTGTACATATGCCATCATCCCATGCCTTGCTCTATATACACATACAGTCCTTGTTTCTCTGAGTATACAGTCCTTGTTTCTCTGAGTTTTGGCACTGCCATTCCTACATACTTCAATATTTTACTCTTGTGCAATATGTTTATCCAGCTGGAATTGCTGTTGCACTTTTACTGTGTGGTTTAACTACTTGGAAACTGTTGAAAGGTATGTATTGCAAAGTAAGATCACAGTTGTTAATGTAATAATCCACTGCTGTCAGGCAGCAGTACCCATTAAGGCCATGAAAAGTATGTGATCTGTTTCTTGTCCCCACGCACTCTCCGTATTTACTTTTGATATTCATATTTTTGACTGAATGATGTCATCAAAAATTAGGTGTTGCGCACTCTGCAGAAAGTCAGCAGACATTGTATTTCTTGGTATCTTCTCTCCTCGTTTCAACAAAAAAGAAAACTTTAGTTGATCCCTTCCTCTCTTGCTGTTTTGTATGCTTTTAATATGGGATTTATATTTTTGCCTGTCATTTGTGGGGGTGTGGCTGTCAATTAGATGTGGTATCAAATATCAAAATCAACCGTGTCCCTTACGTACCCTATAATCACACAGTACGGTAGTACTGTGTATATAGGGATTGCTATGGTCTATCCCCATTGAAAACCATATATAAGGATATTGTTAATTTTCACTTTCAATTTGAAGTTGATTTCACTTTTAATGATATCAAGGTGAAGAATGTGTGAAAAATAACCAGTGTACAAAAATTGGTTGATCAGTTATGTACTCAGGTTGGTTAAGGCAACCTCGCACAATTATTGCTGACTCAGGACTATCTGGCGCCAGCCGCGACGTAATAGTTGCAATGGACCTAGAGATATATGGAAATCAGCTTGGCACACTAGTTTTTCAAGAGAAAGTACATATACATGTCATATCTAACTGCCAACAGCTGCAGATCGAAGTGTCACATTTCGCGGGAAGCATGTGCGATGTAGCATGGACTATGAACTCGCAGGTAGCCGCATAATGGCCGCATGAACAAACCCGTGGAAGAAAATGCTTGAGGCAGTGCTGAGTATTCTGAATGTCGCCTTCTTTATGCTCCATAACACAAGCGCTTGTGTTAATTCATCAAATTCTTTCTGGAAACTCCATCTGTACACCTTGACAAGAGGAGGCTGTCGTGCTGAATTTATAATAAGGTATTATTTTGGCTGTTTTATGCCATTTTCTCATAATATAGGCTTTTGAATCCTATTTTCCAGTTTGTTCTTATATGCACGGCCTATTTCCATTATTTTGATCTCCTATTAGTGAGCCTAGCCTAACTCTGGTATCCAGCACCGCGTTTTAGGAAATAGCATTATCTGAAGGCCTAATTAGAGTGCCGGTACTCGTGTGGGCGTGGCATTTCTATGGCAACCAACACATTCAATTTCAACAACAAAGACTGAGCAATAAAGTGGTGTAGCACAATAATCTGCTGTAACTCTTCCTTTCCTCATTTTGGCTTGAGCATTCATGCTCTTGCCAGTGTCTCTGGTCTGTAATTAGTACCTGAGTAAGTGAGTAAGACATGCGTAATATCTCAAAAAGTGCTTTCCACATTTTGTCCGTGTTCTTCATCTTCTATTTATTCTTTTCTTGAAGAAGTGTAACTCAATAACCATAAAATTAATAAACTTGAATATTTGCATGTGGAAATGTATCATTACGTACAGGGGAATAGAGGTATAATTTTTAGTTAACCCTTGTAGTTCATGTACTACTGATCTTTATCTCTCCCAGCAATGTATTACAAATAAGGATAACTAATCTGCAAAATTCAGCAACCATGGTAACCATCAACCATGTGTAGAGATATCATCGCTAATAGCAACATAATGTTGTTAACCCTTGTGATTCTTGTAATACTGATGTTCACACTCCTCTCAATGCAATACATGTACATGTACATGTCACAGAGTACAGTAGTACTGTGTATACAAGTAAATAAAAGATTCAGGAAATTTGAAAGGAAATATAGGGATTGCATAAAAAGGAAAAGAGACAAGATTGGGACACAGACATGTTATGTTATATCAACGTAACATTATGGGTACGTCGATATATCATAACATGTCTGTGTGATGTTATGCTTCAATGTCAACATTGCAATAAATGCTCTATAAACCATGTAAATCTTGTACAAAATAGCCTCAGGCAAGCATTACTGTATCTCATTAACAAAAGCTCCACTAAATGTGGAAATTGGTGTGATGGTAAAGCTTAATACCTCAATGATCAACGTTGTGATAAAATCTTTGTAAACCATGTAAATCCTGTACAAAATAGCCTCAGGCAAGCATTACTCCACTAAATGTAGAAATTAGTGTGATGGTAAAGCTTAATACTCCAATGATCAACATTGTGACAACATCTTGTAAACCATGTAAATCTTGTACAAAATAGCCTCAGGCAAACATTACTGTATCTCACTAATAAAAGCTTTACTAAATGTGGAAATGGTATGATGGTAAAGCTTAATACCCCAATGATCAACATTGTGATAAAATCTCTGTAAACCATGTAAATCTTGTACAAAATAGCCTCAGGCAAGCATTACTATATCTAACTAACAAAAGACTTCATATTCTCCCATATTGTTAAGGAAGACCAATTCATCATCTTTTGTCCAACAGGGAAATGGCAATGCCTTGTACGTTTTTAGTAACCGACAAAGACATGCTAACCCTGCGCATTTTAAGCATAACTTACCTGAAGTAAATCCACTGAACGTTGGATAGATCTACTTACTAATCCTTTCGTTGCTGCTCTATACCAGTAAAACTGTTAAGGAAGTAGTGGAACCTGTCCGCCCAAGCGAAAAAAGCAAACAATTGCGCATTAGGTTCCACAGTCATGACGTCATTGCTTTTTGTGATCGATCCATTTCTCCACCAACTTGAATGAGAGGCTTGCCAGCAGGTAGATTCATCGCCTCTACCAGCACAGTAGCAGGTTAGAGAAGCCTAAGATAGCGCTGGTACATGCACAAGTACACACATGCAATCCGTGATACTTCCATAAATCCTTGAATATGTTGCGTACGGTGGCTGGGGTTACATGATTGCTAATTATGTGCTTAACTTCCTCTGGACAGGCCTTAATGCACCTGAGTTAGCCTTTACAAGCTCGGAACTCTTCTATTCCTCTCTTCAGTTTTATCCCAACCCCCACAAATGTCTTACTTCATTTCTGATGCATCCAAATTGTCATAGGGTCATAATACCATACTACATTAGTATACACTGGGAAATGTAGCCACAAACACGGGCCCAAACAGGCACTGTCTAACTCCTCCCTTACACTTATTAGTTTGTGTGTCACTTTTACCTTCCAGGTAAACACTCCAGTCAGGCAGTATCTAAAGTCAAAAGTGCTTCTAAATGGAAGCCTTCAGCAGCTGATATGTCAGCTGATATGTCAACAGCTGATATGTCAACATCCCTCACAGGTACAAATAACTCCTACAAGTTGGTGTATGAACTCTTGTTTAGGTGTGAGTGTGCCTGATCCCACAAGGGGGCAGGTATGCCTGGGGCCTTCCCCACAAAATGTCTTCAGAGATAGTTTCTATGCCCGTTTCTGTCACATGTATTGAATAGTGAGAGGATTCTCACTTACAGCTAGAGTGTGTGTGACTATACAGAGTAGAGTGTAAGTGGGGTAGAAGGCAGATTGAGCTATGGAATGTATTTGCTGCTATACCCACTCTATTACATCTTCTCTCAGATGACGAAGAGTATACGTTGAAAGAGAAAGCACATACTACATTGACATGCATTTTCTCATTATGTGTTAGGGGAGTATACAGAGGGTTTGTAGACAGTAATAGAGGTTTTCAATCCGTTCCTTGGAGCTTGTCCGCTATTCAGAGCTTGTCCGCTATTCAGAGGTTGGCTGCTTCTCGGAGGGTCCGTTATGGGAGGTTCCACTGTATTCCTGCAAGAATTTAAATATTCCTGCAAAATACCTGAAGAAATAGAACGCATGGTAGAATATTCCGGCATGTGTAGGAAAAAAAGATATTGTATTAAGAAAAGCAGGAATTTTTCCTACATGTGCAGGAAGCATACTTCCACCACATGCATCTGCAAATGTGTAGGAAACTTTTGTATGAGGTGATACCATCTTTCTTATTTATATGAGAATACGTTTTTTATTGTTGTCACCCATATACTTCATGTAGCTATACAAACCTCTTCAGTTGAGGTTTGTATCTACTCATCTCCTCTACTCTCTCTACTCCAGGGTTCCCTCTACCAGTTCAACGAACAATTCCTACTTTTGATAAATTCTCCCCTGTCTATATACCTAGTTCTGGTAAGCTCCCTAGCCAGAGTTACCTGCTGGTAGGCAAATGCTTTAACATGTTGTCAGTTGCCTTGCCTTTATTCATCCTACACTGTGAGACTGTCACTAGGGGTTGACACAATATGCTAATATTTTGGCATATAATTCTATTCTTTTGTGCTAAGAAAATTTGCCTATTATTCAAACATTATCACCTATTAAATCAAACATTATTCAAACAATATTTTGACAAGAACACTATTATATACATTCTAGCGAATGTTATATTGAAGTATTACTTACAGATACATAGTCCTCAAGGGAATTTGTTTGTTGTTAAAAGACTAGCTGTTCTCAAGCAGAAGAGACTCTTTCGGCTATACCAGAGTCTCCTCCCACACTCCAGGACTAATTCACATTAGAGTTTGCTCTGAGATCTAAAGCAATCTCTGTCACTAGCATTGAAACTGCACCTATTAGTCCAAAAATTACGCTAGCATTTGCTTCTCTTTCACCAAAAATGCACTACATTCACCTCTGTAATAACCCTTTCATCCCGACATTCTGGCAAAGGGGGGGGGGACAAGTAGAGTGTGGGAACGTGAAGGGGGTGGTGTGTGTGCGGCAATGTATTTTTCAAATCCAAGGGAGGGGCACTTAAGATCCAAGAAGGGAAACTCCCCCCCCCCCTAATTTTGTACACATACATGTAGGTAGCAGAGATGTCAAAAGTGTGTGTGTGAGTGGGGGGGGCTCAGTGTTCATGAAGTTTGAATACATCTGGCATAACACAGTATTTTACATTCTTCATTTGAACCATTGAATACCAAATTTGGGGGAGAGGGGGGGGGGGGGGTTGAGCCCCCCAAGGTTCTCTGCCTCTGGCTAGTCATTGTGTACAAATGGATTTCAAACCAATGTGTCTAGACAATAAGTTACAAAGGTGACTCTTGGTTTAGGATGCATGTGCTCATCTCTGTAATTCTGTTTGCCTAAAGAAAGCTTATGCTTTTACCAGAGAGTCAGTAGACTCTCTATGTGGGATTGGTATGGATATGCCTATTGTATAGCCTTTACAAATACAATAGCTCAGAACTCTTCTTTTCCTCTCTTCTTCAAGTTTACCCCAAACTTCACAAATGCCTCACTCTTTGTTTTGGCAGAACATGATTTCTTTATCTCTGGTTCAGCTGCTGAAGTCAAAAGTGCTTCTGATGAGAAGCCTTCAGTTGAGATTCCAGCATCCCTCACAGGTACAAAACAACTCCTACAAGTTGATGTTTGAACTTTTACTCATATACGTTTAGAAATGGGTGAATATGAGTGTAGAGGTGTGCCTAGCACAGGGAAAAGCAGTCATAAAGTTGGGCCTGAACAGGCACCGCATAACATAAGTCCGTAGTGGGACTACTTCAACTACGTGCTGCAATACTAATTTCTGTGCAGTGCACATATACTCTGTACTGTCATGCCCAATGCACAGGTAGTAGCGCCTTATTCATGAGTTGAAGTTGTCCCATGCAGACTGTACTGACGGTGCAGATATGGACAATCTTGACGTTATATGGTGCCCGTTCAGGCTCGTGTTTATGGCTGCTTTTCCCTGTGTAGAGTAGATAGATAGGTATGTTAATGACATCATACATAGGAATTAGAACTATAAACTTATAAAAAAAAATGTATAACTACTCATAACTTTGGAATAGAAAGTCCAATCAAAAATCTAAAAAGATCACTACAATCAGCTTCAAAATCGTCATTCAATGCTTTGCTTATCTCAAAAATGATAAAATGTGGCATAAGGTTGGTTTATGCATGCATGGTCACATATCATAAACATGTCTGTGTCTCAATCTTGTCTTTCCTTTTTATGCAATCCCTATATTTTCTTTCAAATTTCCTAAATACCATCATACCAATTTCCACATTTGGTGGAGCTTTTGTTAGTGAGATTGGTGTGCCTTAAGTGTAGAGGGAGGATGGTGTGTCTTAGAATAGAGGGAGGATGGTGTGACTTAGAGTAGAGGGAGGATGGTGTGCGTGCTTTAGAGTGGGGGGACGATGGTGTGCCTCAGAGTAGAGGGAGGATGGCATGCCTTAGAGTAGAGGGAGGATGGTGTGACTTAGAGTAGAAGGAGGATGGTGTGACTTAAGTGTAGAGGGAGGATGGTGTGCCTTAGAGTGTAGGGAGGATGGTGTGTTTTAGAGTAGAGGGAGGATGGTGTGTCTTAGAGTAGAAGGAGGATTGTGTGCCTTAGAGTAGAGGGAGGATGGTGTACCTTAGAGTAGAGGGAGGATGGTATGCCTTAGAGTAGAGGGAGGATGGTGTGCCTTAGAGTAGAGGGAGGATGGTGTGTCTTAGAGTAGAGGGAGGACGGTGTGCCGTAGGGTAGAGGGAGGATGGTGTGTCTTAGAGTAGAGGGAGGATGGTGTGTCTTAGAGTAGAGGGAGAATGGTGTGTCTTAGAGTAGAGGGAGGATAGTATGCCTTAGAGTAGAGGGAGAATGGTGTGTCTTAGAGTAGAGGGAGGATAGTATGCCTTAGAGTAGAGAGAGGATGGTGTGTCTTAGAGTAGAGGGAGAATGGTGTGTCTTAGAGTAGAGGGAGGATGGTGTGTCTTAGAGTAGAGGGAGGATGGTGTGACTTAGAGTAGAGGGAGGATGGTGTGCGTGCTTTAGAGTGGGGGGACGATGGTGTACCTCAGAGTAGAGGGAGGATGGCATGCCTTAGAGTAGAGGGAGGATGGTGTGACTTAGAGTAGAGGGAGGATGGTGTGACTTAAGTGTAGAGGGAGGATGGTGTGCCTTAGAGTGTAGGGAGGATGGTGTGTTTTAGAGTAGAGGGAGGATGGTGTGTCTTAGAGTAGAAAGAGGATTGTGTGCCTTAGAGTAGAGGGAGGATGGTGTGTCTAAGAGTAGAGGGAGGATGGTGTACCTTAGAGTAGAGGGAGGATGGTGTGCCTTAGAGTAGAGGGAGGATGGTGTGTCTTAGAGTAGAAGGAGGATGGTGTGCCTTAGAGTAGAGGGAGGATGGTGTGTCTTAGAGTAGAGGGAGGATGGTGTGTCTTAGAGTAGAGGGAGGATAGTGTGTCTTAGAGTAGAGGGAGGATGATGTTTCTTAGAGTAGATAGTGTGTCTTACAGTAGAGTACACAGCCCAAATTTTCATAAGGTCATAATACCATACTACATTAGTATACACTGGGAAACGTAGCCACAAATGTGGGCCCGAACGGGCACCGTCTAACTCCTCCCTTACACCGTCAGCATGCTGTGCAAGTCTGCAGTGAGACAACTTCAACTCACGAATAAGGTGCTACTACCTACGCATTGGGCATGGCAGTACCGAGTACACGTGTGCTGCACAGAAATTAGTATCGTAGTTTGTAGTTGAGGTCTCACTGTGGACTTTCACGATGTGTTGACAGTGCAAATATGACCATCTTGACATTGAACAGTTCCTGCCCAGCCCCATGTTTTGAGTGTAAGACTATTCAAATTTTCTGGGGGGGACCCTCTGTGTGAAACCCTGTAATGTGACTGTTTCCTGTGCACACTCACCTAGGGTGTACCCTTCTGCTGCTCTATTCTCAAGTATGGAAAAAGCCTAGTTATATTCAACCTCCTCTTCATCACCTTGCAACTATCTGGCTGTGGTTCTGATTACAATGCTCATCTGCCTCATTATAAATATTTTTATGCATTGGCATTTGGAGTTCCAGCACTGGCTTTCTTGGTATATGGGCACCCTCAGACGATCAATTGTAGCTATAATTCCTCTGTCACGTATAGGCTACTACTACCACATTAGTTTGTTCTTGTCTGTGATATATTAGTGCTTACTAACCGAGCGTGTACGTAACTTCCTGTGCAAGCTAAGTAAGCTTTGTAAGAGGTCTTCAATCTTATCCAGGCCTCCAAAGCTACAAAGCTGACTTGTCAATCTAGAACACGCCAGTGACTTTAGCATAGTTCAGTCCATAGTCCAGTCCATAGTCCAGTCCATAGTCCAGTCCATAGTCCAGTCCATAGTCCAGTCCATAGTCCAGTCCATAGTCAGTCCATGGTCCAGTCCATAGTCCATGGTCCAGGTTTTATACCAACCTTTCCTGAGGAGAGAGTGGCTCATCTGCTTCATGGCAGAGTTACAGTACATGGAAAAAAAACCTCAACAAAGCTATCATACTACCACCCTAACACTACCACCTTGCTACCCTAGTACCCTACCTTGCTACCTTACTACCCTACCTTGCTACCCCACACTGCTACCCCACCCTGCTACCCTACGTAGTACCTTACCCTACACTACCACTACTGTACCCTGCTACCGTAATACCATAACACCCTGCTACCCTACTACCCTACTACCCTACCTTGCTACCCTACTACCCTATCCTGCTACCCTGCTACCTAATGCTACCCTAACACTACCCTAAATTGTTGAGGTTTTTTTGCATGTACTTGTAGTCCATTCCCTTCTTTACATGTGTAATAGCATTAGTTTTATTCCATGCATTGGGCTACAAAAAGGTTTTATTTGCCGCTCTGACAAAAATTACTATATATAATTATAGCCAAATATTGTACCTTGAAGTTGGGGAGGATGATGTACGTGCCTTAGAGTAGAGGTAAGATGGTGTGTCTTAGAGTAGAGGGAGGATGGTGTGTCTTAGAGTAGGGTTGGTGCTGTCATAACTATTAGCATTTACAAGCTCGGAACTCTTCTATTCCTCTCTTCAGTTTTATCCTAACCCCCACAAATGCCTTACTTTATTTCTGGTGCATCAATTGTCATAGGGTCATAATACCATACTACATTAGTATACACTGGGAAATGTAGCCACAAACACGGGCCCGAACGGGCACCGTCTAACTCCTCCCTTACACTTATTAGTTTGTGTGTCACTTTTGCCTTCCAGGTAAACACTCCAGTCAGGCAGTATCTAAAGTCAAAAGTGCTTCTGAATGGAAGCCTTCAGCTGATATGTCAGCTGATATGTTAACAGCTGATATGTCAACATCCCTCACAGGTACAAATAACTCCTACAAGTTGGTGTATGAACTCTTGTTTTGGTGTGAGTGTGCCTGATCCCACAAGGGACCAGGTATGCCTGGGGCCTTCCCCACAAAATGTCTTCAGAGATAGTTTCTATGCCCGTTTCTGTCACATGTATTGAGTAGTGAGAGGATTCTCACTTACAGCTAGAGTGTGTGTGACTATACAGAGCAGAGTGTAAGTGGGGTAAAAGGCAGATTGAGCTATGGAATGTATTTGCTGCTATACCCACTCTATTACATCTTCTCTCAGATGACGAAGAGTATACGTTGAAAGAGAAAGCACATACTACATTGACATGCATTTTCTCATTATGTGTTAGGGGAGTATACAGAGGGTTTGTAGACAGTAATAGAGGTTTTCAATCCGTTCCTTGGAGCTTGTCCGCTATTCAGAGCTTGTCCGCTATTCAGAGGTTGGCTGCTTCTCGGAGGGTCCGTTATGGGAGGTTCCACTGTATTCCTGCAAGAATTTAAATATTCCTGCAAAATACCTGAAGAAATAGAACGCATGGTAGAATATTCCGGCATGTGTAGGAAAAAAAGATATTGTATTAAGAAAAGCAGGAATTTTTCCTACATGTGCAGGAAGCATACTTCCACCACATGCATCTGCAAATGTGTAGGAAACTTTTGTATGAGGTGATACCATCTTTCTTATTTATATGAGAATACGTTTTTTATTGTTGTCACCCATATACTTCATGTAGCTATACAAACCTCTTCAGTTGAGGTTTGTATCTACTCATCTCCTCTACTCTCTCTACTCCAGGGTTCCCTCTACCAGTTCAACGAACAATTCCTACTTTTGATAAATTCTCCCCTGTCTATATACCTAGTTCTGGTAAGCTCCCTAGCCAGAGTTACCTGCTGGTAGGCAAATGCTTTAACATGTTGTCAGTTGCCTTGCCTTTATTCATCCTACACTGTGAGACTGTCACTAGGGGTTGACACAATATGCTAATATTTTGGCATATAATTCTATTCTTTTGTGCTAAGAAAATTTGCCTATTATTCAAACATTATCACCTATTAAATCAAACATTATTCAAACAATATTTTGACAAGAACACTATTATATACATTCTAGCGAATGTTATATTGAAGTATTACTTACAGATACATAGTCCTCAAGGGAATTTGTTTGTTGTTAAAAGACTAGCTGTTCTCAAGCAGAAGAGACTCTTTCGGCTATACCAGAGTCTCCTCCCACACTCCAGGACTAATTCACATTAGAGTTTGCTCTGAGATCTAAAGCAATCTTTGTCACTAGCATTGAAACTGCACCTATTAGTCCAAAAATTACGCTAGCATTTGCTTCTCTTTCACCAAAAATGCACTACATTCACCTCTGTAATAACCCTTTCATCCCAACATTCTGGCAAAGGGGGGGGGGGACAAGTAGAGTTTGGGAACGTGAAGGGGGTGGTGTGTGTGCGGCAATGTATTTTTCAAATCCAAGGGAGGGGCACTTAAGATCCAAGAAGGGAAACTGCCCCCCCCCCCCTAATTTTGTACACATACATGTAGGTAGCAGAGATGTCAAAAGTGTGTGTGTGTTTGTGGGGGGGGGGGCTCAGTGTTCATGAAGTTTGAATACATCTGGCATAACACAGTATTTTACATTCTTCATTTGAACCATTGAATACCAAATTTGGGGGGGAGGGGGGGTTGAGCCCCCCAAGGTTCTCTGCCTCTGGCTAGTCATTGTGTACAAATGGATTTCAAACCAATGTGTCTAGACAATTAGTTAAAAAGGTGACTCTTGGTTTAGGATGCATGTGCTCATCTCTGTAATTCTGTTTGCCTAAAGAAAATGGGTGAATATCAGTGTAGAGCTGTGCCTAGCACAGGGAAAAGCAGTCGTAAAGTTGGGCCTGAACAGGCACCGCATAACATAAGTCCATAGTGGGACTACTTCAACTACGTGCTGCGATACTAATTTCCATGCAGTGCACGTATACTCTGTCGGTAGACTCTCTGTGTGGGATTGGTATGGATATGCCTATTTTATAGCCTTTACAAATATAATAGCTCAGAACTCTTCTTTTCCTCTCTTCTTCAAGTTTACCCCAAACTTCACAAATGCCTCACCCTTTGTTTTGGCAGAAAATGATTTCTTTATCTCTGGTGCATGATCTGAATTGTCCTAAGGTCATAATACCATACGTAATCCCCACCCTATAATCTTTTATTAGTACATGTGTCATCATCCCCTGCCTTGCTGAATAGAATACAGTCCTATTTTTTTAGCACTGCCTACATCCTTCAACATTTTCAGTGTTTCACTCTTGCCTTCCAGGTGAGCATTCCAGTCAAGCAGCTGCTAAAGTCAAAAGTGCTTCTGATGAGAAGCCTTCAGTTGAGATTCCAGCATCCCTCACAGGTACAAAACAACTCCTACAAGTTGATGTTTGAACTTTTACTCATATACGTTTAGAAATGGGTGAATATCAGTGTAGAGCTGTGCCTAGCACAGGGAAAAGCAGTCGTAAAGTTGGGCCTGAACAGGCACCGCATAACATAAGTCCATAGTGGGACTACTTCAACTACGTGCTGCAATACTAATTTCTGTGCAGTGCACGTATACTCTGTACTGTCATGCCCAATGCACAGGTAGTAGCGCCTTATTCATGAGTTGAAGTTGTCCCATGCAGACTGTACTGATGGTGCAGATATGGACAATCTTGACGTTATATGGTGCCCATTCAGGCTCGTGTTTATGGCTGCTTTTCCCTGTGTAGAGTAGATAGATAGGTATGTTAATGACATCATACATAGGAATTAGAACTATAAACTTATAAAAAAAAATATAACTACTCATAACTTTGGAATAGAAAAGTCCAATCAAAAATCTAAAAAGATCACTACAATCAGCTTCAAAACCGTCATTCAATGCTTTGCTTATCTCAAAAATGATAAAATGCGGCATAAGGTTGGTTTATGCATGCATGGTCACATATCATAAACATGTCTGTGTCTCAATCTTGTCTTTCCTTTTTATGAAATCCCTATATTTTCTTTCAAATTTCCTAAATACCATCATACCAATTTCCACATTTGGTGGAGCTTTTGTTAGTGAGATTGGTGTGCCTTAAGTGTAGAGGGAGGATGGTGTGTCTTAGAATAGAGGGAGGATGGTGTGACTTAGAGTAGAGGGAGGATGGTGTGCATGCTTTAGAGTGGGGGGACGATGGTGTGCCTCACAATAGAGGGAGGATGGCATGCCTTAGAGTAGAGGGAGGATGGTGTGGCTTAGAGTAGAGGGAGGATGGTGTGACTTAAGTGTAGAGGGAGGATGGTGTGCCTTAGAGTGTAGGGAGGATGGTGTGTTTTAGAGTAGAGGGAGGATGGTGTGTCTTAGAGTAGAGGGAGGATGGTGTGTCTTAGAGTAGAGGGAGGATGGTGTACCTTAGAGTAGAGGGAAGATGGTGTATCTTAGAGTAGAGGGAGGATGGTGTACCTTAGAGTAGAGGGAGGATGGTGTGCCTTAGAGTAGAGGGAGGATGGTGTGTCTTAGAGTAGAGGGAGGATGGTGTGCCTTAGAGTAGAGGGAGAATGGTGTGTCTTAGAGTAGAGGGAGTATAGTATGCCTTAGAGTAGAGGGAGGATGGTGTGTCTTAGAGTAGAGGGAGGATGGTGTGACTTAGAGTAGAGGGAGGATGGTGTGCGTGCTTTAGAGTGGGGGGACGATGGTGTGCCTCAGAGTAGAGGGAGGATGGCATGCCTTAGAGTAGAGGGAGGATGGTGTGACTTAGAGTAGAGGGAGGATGGTGTGACTTAAGTGTAGAAGGAGGATGGTGTGCCTTAGAGTGTAGGGAGGATGGTGTGTTTTAGAGTAGAGGGAGGATGGTGTGTCTTAGAGTAGAGGGAGGATGGTGTGTCTTAGAGTAGAGGGAGAATGGTGTGTCTTAGAGTAGAGGGAGTATAGTATGCCTTAGAGTAGAGGGAGGATGGTGTGTCTTAGAGTAGAGGGAGGATGGTGTGTCTTAGAGTAGAAGGAGGATTGTGTGCCTTAGAGTAGAGGGAGGATGGTGTGTCTTAGAGTAGAGGGAGGATGGTGTGTCTTAGAGTAGAGGGAGAATGGTGTGTCTTAGAGTAGAGGGAGTATAGTATGCCTTAGAGTAGAGGGAGGATGGTGTGTCTTAGAGTAGAGGGAGGATGGTGTGCCTAGAGTAGAGGGAGGATGGTGTGTCTTAGAGTAGAGGGAGGATGGTGTGTCTTAGAGTAGAGGGAGGATGGTGTACCTTAGAGTAGAGGGAGGATGGTGTGTCTTAGAGTAGAGGGAGGATGGTGTGCCTTAGAGTAGAGGGAGGATGGTGTGCCTTAGAGTAGAGGGAGGATGGTGTACCTTAGAGTAGAGGGAGAATGGTGTGTCTTAGAGTAGAGGGAGGATGGTGTGTCTTAGAGTAGAGGGAGGATGGTGTGTCTTAGAGTAGAGGGAGGATGGTGTGTCTTAGAGTAGAGGGAGGATGGTGTGTCTTAGAGTAGAGGAAGGATGGTGTGTCTTAGAGTAGAGGGAGGATGGTGTGTCTTAGAGTAGAGGGAGGATGGTGTGCCTTAGAGTAGAGGGAGGATGGTATGTCTTAGAGTAGAGGGAGGAAGGTGTGTCTTACAGTAGAGTACACAGCCCAACCGTTCCCCCAGATGCTACAAATTTATAGGTAGCAAATGAATTTCAAACTGATGTTTCTAGACCAATCATTACTTAGCTACAAAGGTGACACAGAAGAGTTATGATGCATTTTGAGTATTAGCTAGTGGCAGTCACTCTTGGCAGTAATGGTATTCAAGGCATCTCTGTAATTCTAGAATAGCCTAAGGAAAAGTTTATACTATTACCAGAGAGTCGGTAGACTCTCTATGTAGGGTTGGTGCTGTCATAACTATTAGCTCGGAACTCTTCTATTCCTCTCTTCAGTTTTATCCCAATCCCCACAAATGCCTTACTTTATTTCTGATGCATCAATTGTCATAGGGTCATAATACCATACTACATTAGTATACACTGGGAAATGTAGCCACAAAAAACGGGCCCAAACAGGCACTGTCTAACACTGCCATTACACCATCAGCACGCCGTGCAAGTCTGCAGTGAGACAACTTCAACTCATGAATAAGGCGCTACTACCTACGCATTGGGCATGACAGTACCGAGTACACGTGTGCTGCACAGAAATTGGTACCGTACTACAGTGGAACCTCCCATAACGGACCCTCCCACGAGCGGACAACCTCTCTATAACGGACACTGGCTATGGCACGGATTGATAATACAGTATTAAGCCAACCTCCCACGAGCAGACGCCTCTTGATTCCGGACAGCGGAGAAGCCACGTGCTCCCAGCTGATCAACTCTATAAAAAAGTGCCTCTTATAGCGGCAAACAGGAAACCACACCCATCCCTCATGCGTGAATTTAATTCGTGAATGTAGCGAGCCCTCCTAGTGATGTGAACGGGCAATTTTCTCTATATATGTAACCTGCACTGTACATACCGTAATGCCGTACGTGCTTCTAATTTGGCGTGCATACTCTCCCGCTCGCCAACAAATTATGCACTAGTATAATAGTCAGGCCAATCCTTTGGCCTTCAGTGAAGCTACTAGCTGTTTCAACTTTTCTATGTGATCTATGAAGTGTGTAAATTGTACTCAATTGTAGTCAGACTTTATACACAGTTGTACTCTGACCTATCAGTTTAACACAGTTAACACTTGTGACATGTGCATGCTTGTGGCTAAACTGTCATTATGTTATTACCCATGCACATGCACTTGTAGTGTTGTTATGGAAACTGATATGTTTTTGTAGTTCATCATGGGTGATCTGGTCTATAAATTGTAGTACATGGTATAGATGTGTACTTAAGGGCTTTTAGAACATGTTATCTAGGTATATTAGGTCTATAAATGACCTATTGGCTTGAACCTCCCACCAGAGGACAACCTCCGAAAAGAGGACAAAACCTCTGCTCCCAAAGTGTCCTTTATTCAGAGGTTTGTTGAGGTCTCACTGTGGACTTTCACGGTGCAAATATGACCATCTCGACATATGCACTGTATATGTCATCATATCCTATCTTGCTGCATATACACCATGTAATACTGTTTCTCTTCTTTTTGGCACTGCCATTCCTCGAGATCCTTCAACATTTTAATGAAAATGTATTAGTTTGTGTGTCACTCTTGCCTTCCAGATAAACACTCCAGTCAGGCAGCATCTGAAGTCAAGGGGGCTTCTGAAGGGAAGCCTTCAGCTGAGATGTCAGCATCCCTCACAGGTACAAATAACTCCTACAAGTTAGTGTATGGACTGTGAGTGTGCCTGATCCCACAAGGGACCACGTATGCCTGGGGCCTTCCCCACAAAATGTCGTCAGAGATAGTTTCTATGCCCATTCCTGTCACATATATTGAGTAGTGAGAGGATTCTCACTTATAGCTAGAGTGTGTTTGACTATACAGAGTAGAGTGTAAGTGAGGTAGAAGGCAGATTGAGCTATGGAATGTATTTGCTGCTATACCCACTCTATTACATCTTCTCTCAGATGATGAAGAGTATACGTTGAAAGAGAAAGCACATACTACATTGACATGCATTCTCATTATGTGTTAGGGGAGTATACAGAGGGTTTGTAGACAATAATAGAGACATTGTATAGCTTGAAAGAGAAAAGTAGTATTTAGGGCCTACGGCTGCTTTTCAACTTGCCAGTTGGCGTCGTCAATGAGCGCTGAGAAGTCACAGAGGTAAAGTAATAACAGTAGTGTGTCATAGCCGTGCCGTGGGCTTCTCCACAAAAGTAATCGTGCCTAAAGTCCATGGGGGTGGGGTGATCGGTGACCTCGAAGAGGTCGAAGTCTTCATCTTCAAAGCAGTCCAGGGTTTGCAGTAACTCGCTATTCCATCTTAGCAGAGGCAAATATAGTCAGTTGAGAATTTGACTGTAGTTCTAGTGCAGCTGTAAGTGATTTTGTGTTTTACCTGAGAGCGGGTAGCCACACATTCCTGTATATGCATGCTACATGCGCGCGACTATGCTGTATGTTTCAGTGTGTAACTTTCACAATGAAGCACGTATGAGTGCAAAACTTCGCCATAGTGTTGCTTAAAGACCAAGGAAAGTAACCGTACAAAGAAAAAAATTTAGCCCTAGGACCTATTTGGCTTTGAACGCGTGTATCTCAAATTGACATTTTATGCGAAGTGCTCGGTTTTCACATATCCGGTCACATATTTTCTTTCAAATTTCCTAAATACCATCATACCAATTTCCACATTTGGTGGAGCTTTTGTTAGTGAGATTGGTGTGACTTAAGTGTAGAGGGAGGATGGTGTGTCTTAGAGTAGAGGGAGGATGGTGTGTCTTAGAGTAGAGGGAGGATGGTGTGTCTTAGAGTAGAGGGAGGATGGTGTGTCTTAGAGTAGAGGGGGGATGGTGTGTCTTAGAGTAGAGGGAGGATGGTGTGTCTTAGAGTAGAGGGAGGATGGTGTGTCTTAGAGTAGAGGGAAGATGGTGTGCCTTAGAGTAGGATGGTGTGTCCTACAGTAGAGTCCACAGCACAAACTGTCCCCCAGATGCTACAAATTTATAGGTACCTATTTTGTACAAATAAATTTCAAACTGATGTTTCTTGACCAATCGTTACTTAGCTACAAAGGTGACACAGAAGAGTTATGATGCATTTTGAGTAATAGCTAGTGGCAGTCACTCTTGCTAGTAATGGTATTCAAGACATCTATGTAATTCTGTTAGCCTAAGGAAAAGTTCATGCTATTACCAGAGAGTCGGTAGACTCTCTATGTAAGGTTGGTGCTGTCATAACTACGTATTCTCAGGTGAGTTAAGGACTGGGAGCAAAAATCAATGCTGAAAATGCTTTGATCATTTATAATGGTAGATAGGTAAGAGCCATGGACTTCAAACTTTGCAGATGTAACGAACTGATAATCCTTACATCCCTTAATTATTTGTGACCACACCCACCTTAATTGTTTGTTTGTAAACAAAGACTTCGCATATGCCAAAAGGCGAATCACTTGCGCTACAAATTAAGACTTCATAATCTCCCATATTGTTAAGGAAGAACAATTCATCATCTTTGTCCAACGGAGAAATGGCAATGCCTTGTACATTTTTAGTAACCGACAAAGACATACTAACCGTGCACATTTTAAGCATAACTTACCTAAAGTAAATCCACTGAACTTCCCCGTTGGATAGATCTACTTACTAATCCTTTTGTTGCTACTCTATACCAGTAAAACTGTTAAGGAACTAGTGGAACCTGTCCGCCCAAGCGAAAAAAGCACACAATTGTGCGTTAGGTTCCACAGTCATGACGCCATTGCTTTTTGTGATCTGTTAATTTCTCCACCAACTTGAATGAGAGGCTTGCCAGCAGGTGGATTCATCGCCTCTACCAGCACAGTAGCAGGTTAGAGAAGCCTAAGATAGCGCTGGTACATGCCCAAGTACACACACGCGATCCGTGATACTTCCGTAAATCCTTGAATACATTGCCTACAGTGGCTGGGGTTACATGATTGCGAATTATGTACTTAACTTTCTCTGGACAGGCCTAAATGCACCTTTAGTTAGCCTTTACAAACTCAGAACTCTTCTATTCCTCTCTTCAGTTTTATCCCAACCCCCACAAATGCCTTACTTTATTTCTGATGCATCCAAATTGTCATAGGGTCATAATACCATACTACATTAGTATACACTGGGAAATGTAGCCACAAACATGGGCCCGAACCGGCACCGTCTAACACCGCCCTTACACCGTCAGCACGCCGTGCAAGTCGGCAGTGAGACAACTTCAACTCATGAATAAGGTGCTATTACCTACACATTAGGCATGACAGTACCGAGTACACGTGTGCTGCACAGAAATTAGTACAGTAGTTCGTAGTTGAGGTTTCACTGTGGACTTTCACAGTGCAAATATGACCATCTCGACTTCCTGCCCAGCCCCAGGTTTATGTCTACTTTTTGCTGTGATATCCATTGTATATGTCATCATATCCTATCTTGCTGCATATTCACCATGTAATATGGTTTCTCTTCTTTTTGGCACTGCCATTCCTCGAGATCCTTCAACATTTTAATGAAAATGTATTAGTTTGTGTGTCACTCTTGCCTTCCAGGTAAACACTCCAGTCAGGCAGCATCTGAAGTCAAGGGGGCTTCTGAAGGGAAGCCTTCAGCTGAGATGTCAACATCCCTCACAGGTACAAATAACTCCTACAAGTTGGTGTATGGACTGTGAGTGTGTCTGATCCCACAAGGGACCACGTATGCCTGGGGTCTTCCCCACAAAATGTCGTCAGAGATAGTTTCTATGCCCGTTCCTGTCATATGTATTGAGTAGTGAGAGGATTCTCACTTACAGCTAGAGTGTGTGTGACTATACAGAGTAGAGTGTAAGTGGGGTAGAAGGCAGATTGAGCTATGGAATTATTTGCTGCTATACCACTTTATTACATCTTCTCTCAGATGATGAAAGTATGCGTTGAAGATATTGACATGCATTCTCATTATGTGTTAGGGGAGTATACAGAGGGTTTGTAGACAATAATAGAGACATTGTATAGCTTGAAAGAGAAAAGTAGCTCTTGGCCTTACATTGACCCACATTCCAGGTAGCATTTAGCATATCATTAGCCCTTTAAAGAGGTTTAGAAAAACTGCCATCTTACTAGTAGAGTTACTAGTGTTTTAACAAAAATTTAGGAAATTTGAAAGGAAATATAGGGATTGCATAAAAAGGAAAGGATACAAGATTGGGACACAGACATGTTATGATATATCAATGTAACATTATGGCTACATTGATGTATCATAAACATGTCTGTGTCTCAATCTTATCTTTCCTGTGTGCGTGCATGCGTGCGTGCGTGCGTGCGTGCGTGCGTGCGTGCGTGCGTGCGTGCATGCATGCGTGTCTGGTAACATCTTTTAGTCACTTGTGACAAATATGCTATGCTACACTTCTCAGCTTGATTGAGTTGCCGTTCTGGAATAGCATTGTTGCATGAGGTGATGAAATACTACATTTTGTAATTGTTTCTACCCTATAAACTGTGTCAATACAGTGTACCCACAACGGCATGTCATTTTTTTTTCTGAGTCTTAATATTAACTTTCTAATAATATTAGATTTCCCTATACTGGCAGAGAAGATGGTGCAAGTAACAAATGAAGAGCAGCATATTCCCTGGGAAGAATATGGCCTCCGACTCCACATACCTCACGATGCACTTCCAGAGGGTCAAAGTCATAGCGATTTTAAGATTGCTGTGTCCCTGTCAGGGAACTTTCTTCAGCTACCAGAAAATAGTGTTCTTGCCAGTGCCGTGTATTCATTCACGCATGACTTGGGAGACAGGAAACTGAGGAACCCAGTCACACTTGAAATTCAGCACTGTGCAGAATCTAAAGCATTGAGTGGTTTACAAATTCTAAGAGCAAATGATCATTCAAACAAATTTGAAATTATTCCAGGTGGTGATTTTTCATATGATGACCACTATGGTGCGATAAAACTTGACCATTTCTCTAACATCTGCATTGGTTGGGTTAAAAAAATTCTTCACTCCACATTTTCGCGACGTTATCGTGCTAAGCTCTACTACACTGATATTAGGAAGAGGTCTTTCAAAGTGAAGTTATACATTCTTCCACACTGTAGATCTGCCTTCAGGGTACGTATTGAATAAGTACATTGAGCTATAGTTTATGATTTGCTTTATTTTCCACAATAGAAAATTGAAAGAGAGATGGGGAGATATGTTGAAGGTGTATCTTCACCAGTTAAATTTGGGGGTGAAGAGATACATGTAAACATTGAGAGTGAATATAATGATTGGAAACTCAATCCAGGGAATCCACCTGTGGTAAATTATCAAATTGCTGTTGTGCTAACATGCTTTATATTTTTCCTTACTTACATTAATGAATATTCCAGATAAGAAGAAGTGACAGCGATACCATTTTGGGGGGGGAAGTGGTCGATCCATACCAGATAATTATTCAAGCAATACATTTCAGGTTTGAGCCACTCCATTATCAGCTGATGTTGGAAGGCACAGAAACAGAAGGCGACTTTCTCCTCATTGAGTCACCTCCATATTGCACCAGTTAGTAAACATAATATGCATGATGACAAGATTGTAGTCTATCGCTAGTTTACCTGAGCCCTGGAAGTAACTACACGGTTAATTGCTTTTTAGTTGCTTTCATAACTCAGAGTTATGGCCAATCTCAGAGGGCTCAGGTGAAGAAAAATTTCTTTTAGTGCCAACCTAGTGTTAATGATATAGGGATGGAAGTGCTAAAAGTGTAGAAACACATGGGATGACGGCATGAAACAATAATAATGTGCGTAACCCCTTGAAATAGGGAGGGGTTGCACATATTATTGCTGCATGCCATCATCCCCTGTTTTGCTACATGGATGCTTCGTTGCTGTTATATTTGTTAAGGATGTGTCACTGCCATCCCTACATAGAGAGTCTATACTGACTCTTAACACTATGAATAATGAGCTGTCTATGCTTCTGCTCTGTGTTTAGTCGTTGGCCTATATAAAATTCACCTTTTACAAAGATAACATACCTAATACATGCCTAACACTGGTATATTATTGACTTTGGAAAGAATTAGAGTCCGATCTGACATGCACTACACTAATATCATACCTCATACGTACTCCAGGTGCAGATAAAGGTGAACAATGTAGCTTTTGTGACTTACCACAGCCACCAACTAGTTTGATGCCATGTTCAACATGTCAAAATGGTTCATCATGTGGCAACAGATACTGTGATGAGTGCAGACGAAGGCAAAGTGAGCGTGCATGTATCTAAATATTCAGCACATAAATTAATGCTTTTGCCTGACCGCTTTTGCAGATCATCTCAGTTGGATATGCGGAGAAGACCAGAGGAGAGATATCACTAGTGAGTTTGCTATCCCTTATAAATGGCATTAGAATCAGGGTGTAACTTGTCTCAAGGTACATTTGTAGGCTAGTTACCATCTTGTGGTGATATTTCAACCTTTTAGTTGTGTTATATGTAACTGCATTGTATATAGTCCCTTGTAACATTGAATGAAAATTTAGGATGATTATATAGCAATTGCTACTTCTACAGACAAAACAGCCAGTAGTGCTGGTTATGAGGGTAGCACAGTAAAGAGAGATTGTTAAGAAATGCTATCTAGAAGTAGTTAGCCCCTTAAATACTGAATTGGTAGCAGGTTAAGGTAGACAGCAGTTTGAGGTGAGAAAAGTGACAAAGAAATGTAAAGAGGTGATTGGGAAGGTCCTTGTAGTACCTACAGAGAGGAAATTACCTAACATGATTGAGTATTGAAATGGCTCTTTTGGGGACTGTGAGAGGTGATAATATGCAATAGGATGATGTCACAGGTTGCACATGTATTTTCATGTATAGTGGGAAAGGTTTAATCCCATACACAGTTCACCTGACTATCTACAGCCTATACAATATTTTTGTACTATCAGTATGCATGCACGCACAACCTACATGTACAAAACCAACCTTCCCTTCCATCTGCAGACCTTCCTCCTAACACACAGTGGTAATAAACTAGAACTCATCTACCAGGCATTCCTGAACTAACCTCACCAAGATTAATCAGGCTTTCCCCAAACCATTTATAATTCCACAGCTATTCTAGTTTCTTCCTCTTCCAAAGATTACTGACCTGCTATAACATTCATATTCTTTATTCTAACACTTTCTCAACTACCTTCTGTTCATGCTCACTACCTGATCCTGAAAACTTCCATATAGCTACCCTAAAATCTCTCACTCCCACTTTGATCTAAGTGACTACATTTTCACCTTTTTCACCAACAAGCTCAACATAGGTCTACAAAAACGAGGCGAGGGGGCTCGAGCACCCCCTCTTTCAGTTGCACACTAGCAGTTCAGTTGCGCACTCAGAGCGAGAAAGCTACTGGTAGTATGTATTTGTGACTCACCTTCAACTTAGCTAAGAACAGCAGGCTAGCTACAGTAGATTCGCAGCATGTCAGCTTGCTCGTACAATAAACCTCCACATGTACATGTAATACACGAATATATCCCTCCAGCTCTACTCACAGACTGTACAGCTACAGTACCTGCTGATAGCTACGCGAATTCAGAAACTCGCGATTGTGGGCCGCACAGCACTACCAGAGAGCAAATGTCTCAAAATGGAGGCGTGGCTAAACAAAAATTTCGGCGCGCTTTGTGCGCCATTTCCACCACTGAGACCCCCATTCTCTAAATCCTGGCTACGCCACTGCATTAGCCTTACAGGATCGTTCTACAAGGACCCAATGCCTCTAACAAAACCAACCAGTCCTAAATCTACTAATTTTCCATTAACATGTTGGCTGTAAAATGCTTTTTTTACAACTTACTACCCAGGTCTCATCAATCCCAGACTGACTAGTGTTGCAGGCCAGACTCACATGAAGTCTGCATGGTCAAATTGACTTCATCATCTTGTGCCTAACTAGTCTAGTCCCCCAACATTCCATGTATGAGCACATGGGTGGGAGGGAAAAGTCTAGGCAAAAATTATATTCTTTCGCGTGTGCTGCAGTGACTTTCCTTAGTGACAGAACTGTAGCACGCTCAACGCATAGCACGTGCCCCCCCCTCCTAAAATATTGGGGGGACACAGGCCCTCCCAGGCACCCTGGTCCCCTGTTTCATACTTGTATGGTCATAGTTTATAATTACATTTTAGCACTTTCACTCACCTTGGCCCATGCTAAGGCACGTTTTTTGCCCTTACCCTCTTGCATGCACTTATATATGGAAGAGTCGGGGAACCAGCCTAACATGCCAAAAGGTTCTTGGCGTGATAACGCCATATCAATGCATAAGGTCAGAAGCCTCTAAGTGTGACTTTAAAAGCCAGGATGTCCGAATACCCACTTCATTACCCGCTGATTTTGCAACATGAGAGCCTGATGGGGCAGTCATTTGAGGAGTTCAGTATGACATATATTTGACCCCCTTTCTGCATCATCCCTACTGTATTAGTTGTATAAATGTTCACGAGTATTCTCTTGCTGGTTCTTATTCCAGGTCGGGAATTCAATCTAGCTGGAAGGCGTGGCCTAGCAGTACTAGTCACTTGCAACTATGAAGGTACACCTGCTGGTGGTTTGGATAGACTGGAAACCGATCAGGATGCAGATGCAATGACAACAGTATTTGAGCAGTTTGAATATGACATCATAACATTAAGAAATAAAGAAGCAACCAAGCCTGCAATTATCAAATTAGTGGAGCAACTTTCACGATATATGTGTGATTATGTTGGAGAAACCCACAACAGCAATGTCCGAACGGACTTCAAAGCCATAGTTTTTTATTTTGCTGGGCATGGAGCTGATTGGGATCGAATTGTAACATTTGATGGTAGGCGCCTCTCCTTAGAAAGAATTGTGAGGCCTCTTGTTTATCATGCCTCCACATTTGAAACACGCCACAAAATCCCCAAACTCTTCTGGATTGATGCATGTCGTGGAAAGAAAGTGTCACAACATAGCCAGAGCAACTTCAGCAGCATTAATGGGAACTTCCACATGTGCTATGCCACTCTTCAGGGTCACGAGGCACGCGATTGTATGTGGACAATTGTGCTAGCTAATATGCTTGCAAGTTGTGATGATGATTACACAAAGGTCATAATGGAGGCGAACAGAACAGTTTCTGAATCATACCCCAATATTCGCCAACACCCTCAAACATTAAATTCATTGACCACTGGTTCTTTTAAACTATATTACAAACGTCCTGATCCCCCAATCCTTTGAGTGTATCTTTCTTAAAACTGTATAATTATATTCTGATATAGCTATTTATATACAATTTTCTCTTTATATATTCAGATCCCTATACTTAGCCCCACATTATATTTCTTATATGAGTAGGCCACTTATTTTTCCATACTGTATTATAGTAAAACGTATTTTTGCAAAATATAGCATAACATACAAGTGTAAAAACATAAAATGATGAAGCATGTGTGGATGTAAGTGTCAAAACAATTAAGGAAGCATCTGTATATGCAGCAAAGCAGGTGTATGTGTGTGTGTGTGTTTTACCATAGATGACAGCAAATTGGTCACTATATATACTTGAATTGGCCATACATGTCAGCATATTTGGCGAGCGGGAGCGAGCCAACCTAGTGTTAGGGCTGGGACGATTTTTCTATATATCACACAGTACGGTAGTACTGTGTATATAGGGATTGCTATGGTCTATCCCCATTGAAAACCATATATAAGCATTTTGTTCATTTTCACTTTCAATTTCAAGTTGATTTCACTTTTAATGATATCAAAGTTAAGAATGTCTGAAAAATAACCAGTATACCAAAATTGGTTGATCTGTGATGTAAGATATGCGTAATATCTCAAAAAGTGCTTTCCACATTTTTGCCATGTTTTCCATCTTCTTCTTCTTCTTCTTCTTCTTCTTCTTCTTCTTCTTCTTCTTCTTCTTCTTCTGGAAGAAGCATAACTCAATAACCATAAAATCAATGAAATTGAATCTTTGAATGTGGAAATGTATCAATACGTACTGGGGAATAGAGGTATAATATTTTTGTTAACCCCTGTAGTTCATGTACTACTGATCGTTATCTCTCTCTGCAATGTATTATGAATGAGGATAACTAATGAGCAAAACTCAGCAACCATGGTAACCATCAACCTGAAAGTTAGCATGTGTAGAGATATCATCACTAATAGCAACATAACAAAAGCATATGTTGTTAACCCTTGTGATTCTTGAAATAATGATGTTAACACTCCTCTCAATACAATACATGTACATATATATATAGCGATGACGTAATTCATTTTGAATGTACGTGCATAGTACATACGTTGTATACGTATATAGTTAGCTTGCGTCATACAAGAAAACGATTACGTCATGAGACAAGACTCATTAATGACGTCATTTACACCAGCCGCGCATGCGCAAAAGCTTAGCAACTAGCGCGTAACAACTAGGCACGGAGTGAACTGGCTGATTGACGTGTTGACGATTTGTATAGCAACTAGCACTTAAGTACTACATAAGCAAAACAGAGATGTGTTGACGATTCTTGTGCTACTCTCACCGTCAGAACACTGCACACGCGTACAGTGTGTTGGCTCTGCCTCTACGTATGTACCTCGGTAAGCTTATACCGTAGATACAATATAGTATCTATGCTTATATACCGTCTGCTGGAGAAACGGCACGCTATTCTACCACGATACTATATACCACCAAGCCAAAGCGCTGGTGACTGATAGTACGTTGCTAGCAGGTTTGCTTATAGACCAAAGTGTACGCAGCTGCTGCTTGCAAGCAAACCACGCCCCTCAGTACTAATCACACATTTTAATACAGTAGCTCAACACTTGGTCAGATGTTTATGGATATGGAGAGCACATGCTAGAGAGAATTATTGCTTACAATAGTAAAAAAATGACAAGAGACAAGTAAATAAAAAATTTAGGAAATTTGAAGTGTAATATAGGAATTGCATAAAAATGAACAGAGACAAGATTGGGACACAGACATGCTATATACATCAATGTACTACAAGGTATGTTGATGTACATAGCATGTCTGTGTCCCAATCTTGTCTCTGTTCATTTTTATGCAATTCCTATATTACACTTCAAATTTCCTAAATTTTTTATTTACTTGTATATATATATATATATATATATATGTACGGGCGTTGCTCTACGTAATCTGATTGGCTGATTTAAACACGCGCAACGCGCAAACGTAAGGCCGGCTCAGATCAGAAATTCCATTGTCTGAGAGAACTGTGTACGTGAAACCGTGCGAACGAGCTTGCTAATCTCAGGCAACGATATGACAACACCATACCAAGAAAGGGCGAGGGATCAGGAAAGTGAGGAGGCCCGCGAGCAACGGCTAGCGAGAGTCAGAGCTCGTAGAAGGCAGCGTCTCGCGTCAGAGACAGCTGAAGAACGGCAGACACGCCTATCCCGACGCCGTGTTAGGCTTACTGACAGACGTAGTGCTGAAACACCTGAAGAGCAGGAGACGCGCCTCGCTCGAGAACGTGTTCGGCTTGCCTCTCGACGCAGTGCTGAAACGCCAGAAGAAAGAGAAGTTAGACTGAATCAACTTAGGGTCAGTCAACAGCAGCGACTTGAGACTGAAACGCAGGATGAGAGAGAGGCTCGACTGCATGAACTTCGGGTCAGTCAACAGCAGAGGCTTGCAACTGAAACGCAGAATGAGAGAGAGGCTCGACTGCATGGACTTCGGGTCAGTCAACAGCAGAGACTTGCAACTGAAACGCAGGATGAGAGAGAGGCTCGACTGCATGGACTTCGGGTCAGTCAGCAGCAGCGACTTGCCACTGAAACGCAGGATGAGAGAGAGGCTCGACTGCATGGACTTCGAGTTAGTCAACAGCAGAGACTTGCAGCTGAAACACCTGAAGAGACTGAAGCAAGGCGTCAACGAGACAGAGACCATCACATGCAGCCATCAATGTCTCACCAACACCAGCCAGCTGTCCAGTCCAAAATGAGCAAGTTTCATTCTGCACTGGCAGCATTGGAGGTATCTACTTGTGTCACTTGCATGGAGAGGTTCCCTGGCATAACTGTCAGGGTGACCTCTGCTGGTACAGAGTGTACACGCTGCACCCGAGACAAGCACAGCCCCAAAGCGTACTCCTCCGACAACAATATGCATCCTGGTCCTGTCCCCCAGGAGCTACAGGTAAAGATATTATGACAAGTGCATAAATTGTGTTAATCACCTCTGCACTCTTTATCTGATGTTTGTAGGGGCTGACTCAGGTGGAAGAGATGCTTATCTCAGCAGTGATACCCATCATGTCTGTCTACAGACTGCCTCAGGGACAGTATGGGTATAGTGGACATGTTGTGAACCTGCCTCAGGATGTGGCTTCCTTTGCCCACAGTCTGCCTAGGCTACCTTCTGACCTGGATATTATTGTTGTAAGGAAGGAGGGAGCCAACCAGACCCATCGTGACTTCCGAGTTAGGCGAGGTGTAGTTCACAGAGCTTTGGTTTGGCTGACCATACACAACCAGTACTACCGTGCACTGGGTGTGACCATTGACACTACCTCTCTGGAGCAGCTCCCACAAGATGAAAACATCTCCCACCTTCTGACTGTTACCAATGACTGTTCTTCACCTAGCACTGTGACTGAGCCTCCTGCCAGTGACACTCCAACTATTGGTGGTATACCTGCAGTTGAGGATGACCATCTACCACAGTCATTTGTTCCTTTCGCTGCACCATCAATGACAGAGCAAGAGGTAGTCCAGCAGTCAGTGGAGCAGCGTCAAAGCTGTTCCTCATCCAATGTAGCATTGATATGGCCCTCTATTGGAGGAATGCCTCTGAATGAGTTTACTACTGAGGGCTACTTCACCTGCGCCTTCCCCACCCTCTTCCCCACTGGAGATGCTGACTTCCTGGGCCAGCGTCAGGTTCCTGTCACCATCGGTAACTACTTCAAACATCTTATGCAATACAACGATGGTCGCTTTGCCCAACATCCACGATTTCGGTTCTTTGCTCTCAACACTGAGATGAGACATCGTGCTCTTCAGACTGGCAGAGTCTATGTCAGGCAGCACCCAGGGGATGGCCAGTTGTCCCTGGATGAGCTCCGGGACATGGTGGGAAGACAGGGGGAGGCCTTCTCCAGTCGAGTACTCCACTATGCCTCCAGTCTACGTGGCACCAAGCAGTACTGGCAACGTCAGCGGAGTCGTCTGCTCTCCATGGTCGACACACTGGGTCTTCCCACCATCTTCTTTACCCACAGTGCAGCAGATCTCCAGTGGCCAGAGCTGGCTCAACTCATCTCCCCAGACTACCCCAATTCCCGGTCTGCCCGTGCCAATGCTGTCATCAAAAACCCAGCCCTCGCAGACTGGTTCTTCTACTACCGAGTCATGGAGTTCATCAAGGCCTTCTACATTGGAGTCCTTGGAGTCACTGACTACTGGCTGAGGTTTGAGTGGCAGCACAGAGGCAGTCCTCATGTGCATGGTCTTGCCTGGCTACCAGATACACCAGATGTGCAGCAGCTTGGTAATGATTCCAGTGACACACTCAAGGAAGAAATCATCAAGCATGCTGATAGCCTTGTCTCCACTATCAACCCTGCTGTCCTTCCTGATGGTAGCAATCTTTCTGATGCACCAGCTCCGAAGGTTAATCCCCATGTCTGTAGCATCTCATATCAGGACATCCAGGACATTGACCAAGACCTCGCTGATCTCGTAGCCACCTGTCAACGACATACTCGCTGTTCAGCCTCCTACTGCCTCCGTACCAAGCATGGAAAACAGGAGTGCGGCTTTGGCTACCCCAAGCCTCTTCAGCCCGACACAGCCATTGTCACAGAGGATGAGCCAACTCTCCTCACAGCTCGGAATGATGAGATGATCAACAGCTTCAACCCAGTCCAGCTGTCTGCATGGCGTGCTAATGTCGACATGCAGTACATTGTGTCCCGCCAGAGAGTTCTGCAGTACTGTACCAAGTATGTCACCAAGAGTGAGCCACGGTCACAGTCTCTCAAAGAAATCTTCACCACCATTGTTCATAGTCTCAGGGAAGGCAACACCTCTCTCAAGGCAGTCCAGAAGCTCCTCATCAACACAGTGGGAGAGAGAGATTACTCTGCCCAGGAGACCTGCCACTTGCTACTGCAGCTACCCATGTTCAAGACATCATGTGACTTCATCATCCTCAGCCTTGATGGGTCTCGTGCTGTTGAGGACCACCTGGAAGAAGGACAATGTGCTACAGCATTCTCCATTGTAGATCACTACATGGGGCGACCTAATTCTTCTCACTTCAACAGCATGACTCTTCTGGAATTTGCCCGGCAGTATTCCATGCCTAAGACCCTTGGAGCTAAGCCAACTCACAGGAGCAAACGTATTGTCGTCATCCCATGACCGTACATCTCCTCAGATCCTGCTGGTGAAAAGTATGAACAATACTGTCGCCAGTCACTGATGCAGCACAAGCCTTTCCGCCACATGGATGACCTTCTTTCTGGATGTAACACCTACATCAATGCTTATGCTGCATTCCTGCAGTCAGGTCGTATCCCCTCCTGCCTTGAGGATGACATGTATCGTCTTCTCCAGCTCTTGCAGAACACCGAGGAGGACAATGAAGACAGCCAGGTCAGTTTGTGTGTGTGATTAAATTTCATGCACTACAGTACATTTGTATAATCTTATCTATCATTGATCATACTTTATATAGGAACAGGAGGAAGGTCACACAACCACTTCACAACCAACTGAGGAGTGGATGCTCATATGTCGCCACAATGCAGACCTGCAGCCCAGCATGGACGCCCAGGAGAACATTGACTGGACCCAGGATGCCCAGTCATACCCTAACATTGATGAAGCCCCATCTTTCATCTCACAGCAAAGACAAGCTGCCAGACAACATGTCTTCACCACCACAGCCAATCCTGCCAATTTACATGGGAAGCAGCTGCAGGTGTACACCATCGTCCAGCAACACCAGTCAGCCATCAATCCCTCACCTCTGAGGATGATTGTTTCTGGCACAGCTGGCACAGGGAAGTCATACCTCATCCACTGCCTCCGACTACTCCTTCAGCGTCAGCTCATGGTTGCAGCTCCAACTGGTGTGGCTGCTTTCAACATTGATGGCCACACCCTCCACTCCCTCCTCAGTCTGCCCACCAGAGGAGAGTTCAAGGACCTGGAGGGAGAGAGACTCACCAAGCTCCAGCAGTCTTTCTCAGAGGTCAAGTATGTGATCATTGATGAGATGTCAATGGTTGGGAGGAAGATCTTTGGACAGGTGGACAGGCGCCTTCGGCAAGCCTTTCCTCACCATTCCCATGAAGTGTTTGGAGGATGCTCCTGCCTTCTCTTTGGAGATTTCGGCCAGCTTCCTCCAGTCATGGACCTTCCACTCTACACCACTGAGTCTCGCACTGAGCTTTCTGACCAGGGAAGAGCTGCCTACCAGACCTTCCAACAGGCTGTGGTCTTGGATGAAGTCATGCGTCAGACTGGCCAGGACCCAGAGCAAGTGAAGTTTAGAGACATCCTCCTCAGACTTAGAGATGCCCAGGTCACAGTTGCAGACTGGAAACATCTCATGACCCGCACTCCCACCAAAGTCCAGGACATCTCTTCTTTTGCCACTGCTCTCCACCTCATCCCTACTGTTGAGGCTGTAGTTGAGTACAACGTGGCCCAACTCCAGGCTAGTGGCCAGCCTATTGCCACTATCAAAGCTGTGCATACTGGACCCAATGCAGCAAAGGCCTCAGCTGATGATGCAGGAGGACTGGAGGCGGTCATCTGCCTAGCCAATTCAGCCCGTGTGATGCTCACCAGCAACCTCTGGGTTGATGTTGGCCTTGTAAACGGAGCAATGGGAATTGTACAAGCTATCTGCTACAAGACTGGAGGACCACCTCACTTGCCCATTGCTGTCATGGTCAGATTTGACAGCTACTCTGGTCCCACCTTCCCTAACAGTACTGTGCCCATCACTCCTCTTCGTCCCTGCTGGTCCTCCTCTGGAGTTCAATGTTCACGTCTTCAGCTACCCTTAAAGCTGGCATGGGCAGTCACCGTCCACAAGTCTCAGGGTCTCACCCTGGACAAGGTAGTCATTGACATCGGCAAGAGAGAGTTCTCAACAGGTCTTACATTTGTGGCCTGTTCTCGTGTCCGTCAGCTGAATGACATTTTATTCACCCCTCCTTTCCCATACCAACGGCTTGCCAGTCTCTCCAACAGTAGCCGTCTTAGGGAAAGACAATATGAAGATGAAAGGCTACTCTTCTTATCGCCCTCCTAACCACCAATAGGTTCAACTCTATACTCATACAGTAGAGATACTTATTTGCATTCTGTCAACAGTACCATTATAACAATACTGCATTTATCTGTTTATCGCCTGCAGTTCAACAAATCTTGGAGACACCCATACTTGTGCCCTGCCTTATGCTGTCCCCCTCACACCAACACACCCTGAAGCCTCCCATACTGCTACTCTCATCACTGCTAATTGTCCTGACTGATCCCCCTGTACTCATCCCTCCTACTTGTCCTATATCCTGCCCTTCATATCTTTCTCTAACACCACCCAGCTTTACATATCAGTCTGTATATCCATGCATACACAAACACATTTCTGTTTCAGCATCTACTCCTAGCAACATCAACCCAGCCCTGCATATCCCTGTAAACAACCCTGCATTCATCCCAGCCCTGCACATCCCTGCTAACAACCCAGCCTTGTGTATCCTTGCATTGTTGCATGCCAATCTAGATTGCACATTCACTCCACTTATATAATGCATACATAATCACGTTTACACAAGAACACATTTCTCTCCCCAGATTTCTACATCTTCTAGCAAAATCAACCCTGCCCTGCACATCCCTGCAACAACCCTGCATTCAACCCTGCCCTGCAGAGATGTCAATCTCCCATACTGCACACACCATACTTCAGTTATAGACATCCCCATGCACACACAGCTTCACGCCTTCACGCTTTGGGCCACATTTTCCCTGACCTCCCTGTGGTGTGGCCTGGGACCTTCAGTACATTTGTGCTGATGCTAACAGGGAAACTACATGTATATGTATATATATATATTTCATGCATTTCTCACCTTCAAAAATGATCATGTTCATATGTACATTGACAAAAGATGTGACTACATGCTACATACGTGGCAATTAATATATAACAGGCCAAGCAGGAAATTGGTGGAAATCAGAATATGAGTTTGAGTACTGCAATTGATACCAGAGATCATGAAGTTAAATCTGTACCCTCCTTTTCTTTACCCTTTCACTTATGATTTCCTCACGCATCTTTTCTTCTAATTCAATTCGCTCTCTTACTTCCATCCTTATTCTTTCCATCTTTTCTTTCTCTATTTTCTCCCTGTACTCTTTAGCTTGCTGCTCATCATTTTTTTTCTCCCAGTCCTTTATAACCCTCTCTAGACTACTCACTTTTGTCTCATACCATTCTTTCGTCATAGCTAACTCTCTCTTGCCTTGATCCACTACATTTCTCAACTCCACAACCTCATTTTCTAAAGCATTCTCCCTCATCCTTCCAGCATCATTCAATCTCTTCTGTTGCGTCAATTCACTCCTTAATTGATTCGCTTCAGTCTCAAACCTTTTCTCTTGGCGTATCAAAGAGAACTTTTCTTTCCTTTCTTTTTCCCAATCTTTTCTCAACTCCCTAGCCTCGCTTTCCCACGATTTCTCTCTTTTTCGAGCTTCACTTACGGCTCTTTTCTCCGTTTTCAGTTGGTCTTTTAAATCCTTTATCTCTCCTTCCCAGTCTCTGGCGTCAAAGAAAGCCATTGCAACAGAGGGCGGCAACAACACGTGCTTAATTAAGCGCATGCGCACTAAGCTATGACCAAACAACAGTATAATACGTATACATAACTGATAGTGGGAACTTGCGGTCTAGTGACAGTATACATAAATGCCATGGATGTCTAGAGCTAGTTTGTAACTAACAGTGAGAACTTGTAATAGTGGTCTAATGACTGACTGAAGTAATAACATTCTTCTCTGAATATGCCAAGTTGAATGGTTTGCACAACAGCAAAGCAGCTTTGCTTGGCTCACCATCACATATCTCTTCCAAGATTGGGGAAAAACAAGTTAAACTCTGTATAATGCCGTCAGCCTCTACATCCATCCTTGCAGATGCCATCATTTTGCAACGATCTAATCTTTGTGTTGTTGTACATCGATTACATTCCCCCAATACATCTGTTGTTGGTGTTATTTTACCTCTGCAAGAATAACACCCATGATACATCTCAAAAAACTTGACACCAACAATTATAACTCCAGTCATTTTTCGTTCTTTCTCCTCTTCACCATGAAGAACCTCTCCTATATCATCAATGCAGGCTATAGTAAAATTTTCCTTCGGGAGAGAAAGATATTTCTTGTTCCGATAGGTACGCACAATTAAACCAGACAGCTTGTATGACTCTCCTTCCTGTAAAACTCCAGTGTTATCACCCCAAGTAACAATCATACTTGTACCACTTGAATCACCTATCACATACTCTTGTTTTATTAAACCATCTTTGACCTCTTCAACTTCTCGTTCACAAACAACTTTGACCTTAACACATACTTTTTGAAAGGTGGATAAGCGAGGCAACTCAGAAAGCATCAGTATTTCCTCATTAGGTACAAACTTGCTTGCATCAAAGTCAAATTTGTTTGGAGATCTTTGAAGCTCACTGCTATTTCGCACAACTACTTCAAGGTCTGACGAATATTTACTCATCTTCACTTCACAATTACTCAAAGCTACAGGTTCTTTCCTTTCATAAAAATCTAACAACTTCTGGTGAACTTTGGGATCGAACCCAACTAATCTACTTTGTTTTTCACCGTCCGTTAACTGACCGTCAAAATATTTTATGCTACTACCACTGGAACTACTTTTCATTGGAGACACAGCAGTTAACATACCATGAATCTTAGCCGCCTTAGAGACTTGCATATCACTGACTCGATCAAATTCATCACTCTCAAAGAGCCGCTTTTTAGCTCCACTCTCGCTTCCACTAGCCATGTAGTATGCGAGAATGGCTCGCATGCATGAGTGGCTCGGCCGGCCGGCCAACCGTTTGGCCGCATGACAATAAGCGCAAATAACCAATTAAGCTCCAATAAGCGCCCTATAAAATTGAGTGTACGTTTATAGCCACAGCATGCAGCAGTGGGTGTATGCACTGGCTACATGTAGTTGGCATACAGGAACGGCTTCTTGTGTAGCTACAGTACATACATAATTCATCGTGAGGAGAGATATGGCTCCTTGTGTATACATAGAGGCTCATCGATTATGCAGGAGTGACTCATGATCATTGAGTATAGATAGTCATGCAGGAGTGGCCCCCTTGTGTATATAGTTGAATGCAGGGCTTCGAGGTAGAATGCAGGAGTGGCTCCGCTATATACTAGGTAGCATGCAGGAGTGGCTCGTTGCCTATACACTAGGTAGCGTGCAGGAGTGTCTCATTGCCTATGTGCTAGGTAACATGCAGGAGTGGCTCGTTGCCTATACACTAGGTAGCGTGCAGGAGTGGCTCCGCTATATACTAGGTAGAATGCAGGAGTGGCTCGTTGTCTATATACTAGGTAGCGTGCAGGAGTGGCTCGTTGCCTATATACTAGGTAGCATGCAGGAGTGGCTCGTTGCCTATATACTAGGTAGCATGCAGGAGTGGCTCGTTGTCTATATACTAGGTAGCGTGCAGGAGTGGCTCGTTCTCTATATACGTAGATAGCGTGCAGGAGTGTCTCATTGCCTATGTACTAGGTAGCATGCAGGAGTGGCTCGTTGCCTATATACTAGGTAGAATGCAGGAGTGGCTCGTTGTCTGTATACTAGCACTGGACGAAAAGCAAAATTTCCTATGTGACCTGCTGTGGAATAAGTCACATTTCATGACCTGTCCTGTACCTATCCAGTAGTAGATAGGGCTAAATGTCCTGTATGTACGTATATACAGGACATTTAGCTCTATCCGCTACTGGATAGATACAGGACAGGTCATGAACTGTGACCTATTCCACAGCAGGTCACATAGGAAATTTTACTTTTCGTCCAGTGTAGGTAGCATGCAGGAGTGGCTCGTTGCCTATATACTAGGTAGCGTGCAGGAGTGGCTCGTTGCCTATATACTAGGTAGCGTGCAGGAGTGGCTCGTCACTAGGTAGCGTGCAGGAGTGGCTCGTTGCCTATACACTAGGTAGCGTGCAGGAGTGGCTCGTTGCCTATACACTAGGTAGAATGCAGGAGTGGCTCGTTGTCTATATACTAGGTAGCGTGCAGGAGTGGCTCGTTGTCTATATACTAGGTAGCGTGCAGGAGTGGCTCGTTGCCTATATACTAGGTAGCATGCAGGAGTGGCTCGTTGCCTATATACTAGGTAGCATGCAGGAGTGGCTCGTTGTCTATATACTAGGTAGCGTGCAGGAGTGGCTCGTTCTCTATATACGTAGATAGCGTGCAGGAGTGTCTCATTGCCTATGTACTAGGTAGCATGCAGGAGTGGCTCGTTGCCTATATACTAGGTAGCATGCAGGAGTGGCTCGTTGTCTATACTAGGTAGCGTGCAGGAGTGGCTCGTTGCCTATATACGTAGATAGCGTGCAGGAGTGTCTCATTGCCTATGTACTAGGTAGCATGCAGGAGTGGCTCGTTGCCTATATACTAGGTAGCGTGCAGGAGTGGCTCGTTGCCTATATACGTAGATAGCGTGCAGGAGTGTCTCATTGCCTATGTATTAGGTAGCATGCAGGAGTGGCTCGTTGCCTGTATATGAGTTAGCATGCAAGAGTATCTATATACTAGCTAGGTAGTATTCCTAGCTGGCAATAAAGGGTATATAGATTATCATGCGGAAGTGTTACCTCCATTTTATGAATAGGTGCTTGCATTCATGCCAGCTTAAAGTTATATATTAGCAAGAAATGTAGGAAGGGATGTATGCATGAAACTATATTGAATCCATATAATTATATTGATTCAGGTAAAGTTCTGCATATATAGTGTTGTGCTGCAGTATTGTAGTCTAAATTGTAACAATGCATCATAAGAGCGATCATGGACTGTAAGAGAAGGTATAATATTAAAGTTTTACAGTTTAGGTGGCCAACCTCAGGTAAAAGATCATATGTAGCAGTATGCAGTGCAGTCACTGTGTTACCCTTTATCTCATCTTCACTTATGGCAATAACATAAGAGGAAATTTCATTTATCTGTAGCAAATTATACTCCATAACATCGGGATTATAATAGCTTAAGTGCACTAACCACTGCTTTGTTTTCAAACGGCCATACAGTAGCATGGTCTTTGATCGTCTTTTCATTTCTGCACTTTAGGAATGTCTTCCAGCGAACATTCTGTGGGTGCCTACACAGGTCTCGGAGTTTTTGCTGTAAAAATTGTATTTCATTGCTGTGCATACTGAATAACACTTAACCCACCTCTATTGAGAGCATAAAATCTCTAAATACAGAAAATGTTATACCACATGGAAGAACACTGCATAAAATGATGCATAAAATGATGCATAATTAGAACATTCTTGTAATATGCAGTATAGTCGTACATTGGTTTAGATACTCTACAGTATTCTTCATATGTGCTTTTTTTATTCATTGCCATGCGGTATTTTTGTGGTAATTGAAAAATCTCCTCTCCATCATCAAAAGAAGTGGCCATAGGCTGGATGATAGCATCCTCATCTGCAGTTATGTAAATAGAGAGTGTACAAGAAGACATGTGTATAGACTACCAACCAAATGGTAGAATAAAGTCGGCTTTTGACTTTCTTCTACCAAGTAATCTTCACCTATGGATAATTTGGCAAGGATTACAGCATAAATATGCAAGCAATATATATTTATCTGATTCAAAACTTGAATCATCACTACCAGCTGGATAATTTAGCTGTTTTTTGTATTCATGGAATTTTGTTTCATTCACAATATCAATTCGAGAGCTGTAAATGTAATTGCATATGTAACATTCAAGGTCAATGGCTATTACAGGAGTATATACCTAGCAAATATTTGTTGGAGCAGCCACTTCCGCAATTCTGTTGACTCAGCCTGTGTGAAAGTTTTGGAATTGAACACATAATGATATCAGATACATATACCTTGAACTTGAGACATTTTCCTCTAAGGATGTAATCTGATATCTTTTATGAAAGAATATAGTTGTTATAGTATGTTTTATTGTACCAGCCATTTTATCACCTTGCATATGTATACACCACAGTCAGATCCATTTCTTTGACAAGGAAATTCCTGAAAATGAATCAGATATATAATATTGATGCCTGCTTTAAATACAAACCTTAGCATTGTCTATTTTCCAGTCAAGTGTGGAATACAGCCTTCTTTCCTTATCAGCATAGAGTTCCTTTACTAGGGTTCTGAAAGGAGGTTATATGAAAATACAAGAGTGCTCAGCAGTCAAATAAGGCATAAATTCATATCTGGGTGTGTACGATCCTAAATGCATAATTTACCTTAATTTTCACAAATGTCAACATGTGTTTGGTAGTTCATTGAGTCATATGATGTTATGGTCTCCTTGGTGAAGTCAACTACCTAAATTGGAAACTTATAATTAGTAAGTTAGTATGCTTTTAGTTCAGTCTGTGATACATACAGAGAGAATCCAGTGATTGTTATTTATATTAACTGGGATAACAAGTTGGCTGAGGTCGCTGGGGTTGCACTGCAAAAAGAAAAATTAAGAAATTAAGTAGTAATGTATCACAGCATAGATACCTTAATCCAATTACAGGGATGATTTATAACAACATCTTTCCCTTTGTGCCTTCGTCTCTTGAGAGGAGGTTTTTCTCTTCTGCTCATGTAGTCAATCCAAGATGAATAGAAGTACGTTGGCAAAAATATGATGCGTCGTGATGTGTTCCTCTGAATTTATATTATAATCTTAATAGCTATTGATAATTTTCCCTTTTCTTGGGTAACACAAACCTGTGAGTAAGTTCTTTCATTTTTAAGTGACAATAATCTCATAAAGAAAGAAATTAGCTATACAGAGATGAAATAATTAAGTCATAATGAAGTAGATCAATCCTATAATATTACCTCACTATCCAACCAAGCACCTGACAGCACCCTCTCTATTTGTGTACCAGAACACTTTTCATTGGTCCCAGGTATTTTAAGAATAACTGCAAGTTTGTCTGCTGCTATAAATGTATATTAGATTTGACATAGAGTACTAACCTGAATCTGCCTCTTCTTCTGAAGATGTATCCTCAGAAGCAATCACTATAACTGGGTTTTTGTGCTTACCTGTGAATATTAGAAAATATGAAACAAATCAACACTGTAGTTTTTGTTACCTTCAGTGGCATCCTGCTTATGTAATTTTACATCTATGAAGTCATCACCAGAGCTTTCACCACTATCACTTCTTTCCACTACATATACATCAAAAGTGATATCGGATAATTTATTATGTTCATATAGGTTTCCTTGGGTCAATTACCTTCTTGTTTGGCAGCACTTGCATATGTAGCCATATGTGCTTTGATGTCACTTAAAGGATAATGGATATTGCAATGTTGGCAACTGACAGTGATGTACTGGGAATCATCTAGTGCAGATGCATCCACCTGCAAAGTTTGTTTATGAATATTATATTATTGTATGCATGATTCAAATAGTACCTCAGTTTGTTTTGGTTGCAGGCAGTATGTTGTCTCATACTGGTGATGTAGTTTTATGAGCAATGACTCTGTTGTTAGTGTGACAGGAGTCCTTTGTTTGGAATCAAAATGCCATATTGTATTTCTGTCAACGTGAGCTACAGTGTAGTGTTCACTCTCCATATCAACAAAGAGTAATTTTATTGAAATACCATATTGCCTTGAAAGCTCCTGCAGCACGCTTTCCCCTGATATTTGCTTGCAACATAGCATTGTTTGTAGTGCTTCATTTGCTGCAAGCAAGGCTGTGTCCGAAACACTCAAGAATTTCTTCGATTGTATGGAAAGAGTAAAATCCATTAACGTCCCTCTGACATTGCATATTTTCTGTAAGGGATTGTCCACACTGTTCAATCTGTCTCAACCACAGATCATCAGCAATGTTGTTCATGCGTTGGACTGATACAGTTTCCTCTCTGCACGCTACCTAGTATATAGGCAACGAGCCACTCCTGCATGCTACCTAGTATATAGGCAACGAGCCACTCCTGCACGCTACCTAGTATATAGGCAACGAGCCACTCCTGCATGCTACCTAGTATATAGGCAACGAGCCACTCCTGCACGCTACCTAGTATATAGACAACGAGCCACTCCTGCATGCTACCTAGTATAATATAGACAACGAGCCACTCCTGCACGCTACCTAGTATATAGGCAACGAGCCACTCCTGCACGCTACCTAGTATATAGGCAACGAGCCACTCCTGCATGCTACCTAGTATATAGACAACGAGCCACTCCTGCATGCTACCTAGTATATAGACACCGAGTCACTCCTGCACGCTACCTAGTATATAGGCAACGAGCCACTCCTGCACGCTACCTAGTATATAGGCAACGAGCCACTCCTGCACGCTACCTAGTATATAGGCAACGAGCCACTCCTGCACGCTACCTAGTATATAGGCAACGAGCCACTCCTGCATGCTACCTAGTATATAGGCAACGAGCCACTCCTGCATGCTACCTAGTATATAGACACCGAGCCACTCCTGCACGCTACCTAGTATATAGGCAACGAGTCACTCCTGCATGCTACCTAGTATATAGACAACGAGCCACTCCTGCATGCTACCTAGTATAATATAGACAACGAGCCACTCCTGCATGCTACCTAGTATATAGGCAACGAGCCACTCCTGCACGCTACCTAGTATATAGGCAACGAGCCACTCCTGCATGCTACCTAGTATACAGTAGGCAACGAGCCACCCCTGCACGCATGCCGCATAGGCAACGAGCCACTCCTGCACGCTACCTAGTATTATAGGCAACGAGCCACTCCTGCACGCTACCTAGTATGTAAGCCACGAGCTACTCCTGCATGCTACTTTAATAGTATATATTGGCAATCAGCCACTCCTGCATGATACCTGGCGTTCGAGCATAAATAGCATAATTATAAGTGACATATTTTATTGAATGGAATTTAGAAGTATATATATTGTAAGCAATACACAGTTCTAAGCAATACACATATAGCTATAGATGAGCTACTAGTGCTGCATAGCAAGCTACGTAAAAACACATACTGCTCCCTCAGGCCTCAGCCCTCCTGGTGGCCTGGGATGGTGGTAATGGTTGCTTCGCAAGTGTTAGCCAGTGATGGTTGCTCTTTGTAGCTTGATCTATAAAATAACGTGATGGCGTATGTGCAAACTGTATATATAATACACGGTGGGCGCTTACAAAATGAGCTTTATACGCCCCGCCGCGCCGTACGTACGCGCGCGCGGCGCGCGCGGGAGCCACTCTTGCATGCGAGCCATTCTCGCATACTACATAGCCATCCTTTCACTTCAGGGCTCACACGTGGCAATACAATCCCATTCCCAGACTCGGAAACCCATGCCATCGCACAGCGCACGCATGCGCATATCGTAGTCTCTCCCGCTCGCCCATAAATGCCCAGCATTCAACTAGTATATATATATACTATGTTGCTATGGTAACAGCAGGTTTATATACACCTCATCAATATTCAACATAGTATATATCCCTCTGGCCATTGGCCCTCAGGAAGTATCACAAATAAATTCCTCACAGCAGGTGTATAGCTGAAAATAAACACCAATTGGACATGGTTTATATGATGTATACTACGTTGAATATTGAGGAGTTGTATATACAAAGAGTACTGAAAATTTCAAAGCGTTATCAGAGTATGTCTGACATTCCACATGCTGTGCCAGTCTGAATGTCCACTGCAGCTACAAGTACAGGTATGCTGTAAGCTATGCAGTTGCAGAGATGATCTAACCCTCCATAGTTGTGTAGTAACAGAATAAAACGAAGGTTTACACAGTTTGATTACGATATCCATCAATTGCCAAGCGAACAAGTCGCCTCGTCTAACATCAAACAATTAATGCAGCAAGTAGAAAATTATCTGCGTTCTTACAGAGGATCTGCTATCATTCCTGATAACAATAAAAGGCTATAATTTTTGCTTTCTCTGGACATGGAGCTGAAAATCAAATCCAAACCAATGATGGAGAGCTGTTCCCCTTGCAAGACTTTGTAAGACCACTTATCAACCCTCAATTTGTACAAGCTCACCCAATCCCCAAACTCTTCTTTATTGATGCATGTCGAGGTCGTAGTCTGAGAGTAGATGACACAAGTCTTATGGCTATTAAAGGGAACTACAGTATTGAATATCCCACCATTAATGGTCAGTCAGCAGTTGCTCTTGGTCCTCAAAGTGCATGGATGCCTGTGCTAGCTAATACATTCAGAAGAGAAGATGATTCATATCACCATGTAATTCCAGAAGTGAAGCAACAGATTGCAAGGAAAAAGCGTTAGCAAGCTCAGTCGATAGACAACTTGACTGAAGGCAAATTCAAACTCTACTATATGTCAAAGCAACGTAATAATTAAATCTTTTGAAACTAGTTGTTTTCTTCGTCTATGTAGCACTATCATACTAGGGTTATCATACATATGTATTATACATTCAGACATTTGACTAAATTGTGAACAATTAAATTAAAGCATGATTAAAGTCAAGTGCAAATGACCGTTAACTCTCAGCATGCATGCATAGCAAGGGTTACTGTACTATAAGAGTGTCTGGCTGACCAAGTGCTGCATGCATACAGCTGTAAATTGTTTGTTTATTTGTTTATTTGTGTGTATGTAATATAATAGTAGGGAGGACTATACACATTATGTCGTGTTAGTTACAGGTTGTAATGGCTATACTCAGAAACGGTGAGGAAAGCACATTGCAATACTTCCTTAGTGGAAGTCCTACACAGTCAGACATTCCTGGAACAATAATTGATGAAACATGCAACTGAGGAATCCATAAAGAAAGTTTAAATAACATTTTTTGCTGTGAAATCCTTGTGAAAGAATCCTATCCTCACACACAATGAGTCAAGCTTCCATATGAACTGTATTATAGCTGAGAGTAGTTATTGTACTTATGTCATTTTTCTCTTAGAGTTCAAACTGGAGTCCATGCGAGGCATTGCAATATTAGTCACTTGTGACTACAGAGGTAGACAGTTACCTGCTACTAACACAGATGCAGATGAAATGAGAAAAACGTTTGAGCAGTTGGGCTACGATATCCATGAAAGGCAGAATGAAAATGCAACAGAATCTGAAATCACCAATCTACTGAAAGCTCTCAATAAATATCTAATAGCGTATGGTACAAAAGCGAAAAATCCAGATGGTAGTGAAAAGGTCATCGCATTTGCTTTCTCTGGACATGGAGGACCAGATGATGAGGAAGACAAGGATTCAGTGTCTCTGTTAACCTATGACCAAAAGAAGCTCTCTTTGAAGGGAGACATAATGAATCATGTCCTTGGCATTCAGCGTGTTTTTGAAATTCCCAAACTCTTCTTTATTAATGCAAGTCGTGGACTCCAAACCCAAACGACTATTAGAAAAGCTGCCATTGCAGATGAAGGAAACTATCGTATTGACTATTCCACTATTCCAGGCCATGTAGCATGTAGTGGGTGGATGACTGAGCTAGCTTGCAAACTACGTGATGAGAAGATGCTATCACTTCAGAACGTGGTGGCCATTGTGAAGAAGAGTGTCCAGGAAGGAGGAGGGCAGTGTGAGTCAATTGATTGCTTAATCACTGGCCCACTCTACCTCCACCCTAAGTGATCAGATCGAGAAACAATTTTGTGCAAATAATAAAAAGCCTTTTCTGTCTATAACAAGCTAAATATGCAATAATTCTCTGTTTAGTTTCTTTATGAACACAAGCACATTCCACATCTCAGCAATGATATCTGATCTCTGTTTAATAGATTCTGCTATTCCATAAGTTGTATTATAATGCTTCCTTTATCAGTAATAAGTCATTATTTCTAGCCTGGTCCTAGCAAGGCATGCGTGGTAAGTGCGACTGACTGTCGCAACTCACTGTACATGTGAAGAGGTGGGGCTCGGACTGCATCGCGATCATGTTGAGCGTATGTGATTCCATTTGGAATGGGAACCAATTGGGTTGCGAGTATTACTTGGAGGTTGTGACGGTGGAATAGCTCCCTCATCACTGTCTCGTCGCTCTCCAGACCAAGATGGCTGCAGCTCAGGTTGCTATGAAACAGGAACCTCAGTCACTACCTCCCTCCCACCCTCCCACTCCACCAAGTACCAGTGGCACACCTCAAGACACCTTGGGACTGGAGGAGAGGATATTAATCTTCTGTGCAAGGGTATTACGGATGACATCATCGTTCAGGACCAGCCAACAATTGATGGTGAGAAGAGAATGAGAGCACTTCAGAAGTTGCTGTTAGAGGTGGGTATGGTCTCTATATGTAAACTCTACGCTAATATTTCCCCCTTCTCCTATCCCTCTCCTTCATCTTCCTCCCCCCTCCCTCTCTCTCCTGCCCACCTCCACCTCTGTCTACCCTCATCGTCTCCATCTCCTACTCTTGCTCACTCCCCAACATTCCTTCCTCTTCGGTCCCTCAGGGTCCTGCAACCTCCCAGGGAGGACAGAACCACAGATTACTCAATCCACATATTCTATGACATTATACGAACAGGTTGATATTTGTGTTTCTTAAGGGAAAATACCAGACTTCCAATGATATACATTGATGACTGTTTGGAGGTGAGAGGGTTAAAAGAGGTGTCCTCATTTCAGAGGGTGGTATATGTACAGGCTATTAGAGAGGTGTACTCATTTCATAATCCACCATCTTATCCTTCAATGGAGTTGGGAACTGAAAATGTGTCCCTATTAGAGAGGTGTCCCCATTTCAGAGAGTGGTATGTACAGGCTTCAATGGAGTTAGGACCTGAAGATGTGTCCCTATTAGAGAGGTGTCCTCATTTCAGAGGGTGGTATGTACAGGCTTTAATGGAGTTGGGACCTGAAGATGTGCCCCTATTAGAGAGGTGTCCTCATTTCAGAGGGTGGTATGTACAGGCTTTAATGAAGTTGGGACCTGAAGATGTGTCCCTATTAGAGAGGTGTCCTCATTTCAGAGGGTGGTATGTACAGGCTTTAATGAAGTTGGGACCTGAAGATATGTCCCTATTAGAGAGGTGTCTTCATATCATAATCTGCCATCTTATCCTCCCTCTAATCTCCCAATAGGTGCAAGTATCTGTTTCTTTGAAATTAGTACAAACCCTTTGAGAAGTAGACAATCTCCTTAGAACAGACAAAGTCTATGGCCTGAATTGAAATTGCTACCGCAATAATGTATAGTCAACCTCCGAGAAGCAGACGCATCCAGATTCCAGACAGCGGACATCATTGACGCTCCGAAATGCACTTTTCCATGTAAATTTGCCTCTATATAACAGACACCATGCATGAAAACCACACCCATAAAATTAGCTTTTAGGTAATACATGATGTTGACGCAGCATCTACTAGCTCCACCATTGAAAATGTATGGCAAACTTGTACGCCTGTTGAAGTGAAGATGAGGAAGGATTGGATATAGTATGCTAGCTATGTTTACCTTAGACTAGTTAATAAGAAAAATAGCATCCACCTCAGGCTACCTCTCGAGTTACAGTGTAGTATTAAAACTTCTGTCATGCTCATGTATTGTAGATATGCATAATAAAATGAAAATTAAGCAAGAATATAGTTAACCACTGAGATAGGGACAACCTCCAAAGGAAGGACAAGCCATCAACTCTTAAAGTGTCCTTTTATCAGAGGTTCGATTGTAATGGATATGAGTAAGAATGAGGGCACTATACTAGATGACATGACCTTTTCATGTAGGTTGGAGGGGAAGGAGAGGGGAAGCTCAGGGCTGGAGGAGGGAATGCTGATCTGTATGCGTTGGATGTACAGATTAGCACAAAGTATGTAGAATATATTCTACATACTTTTGTGTTAATGCATAATAAATTAATTATATACAGTAACTATTTGGTAACTGCTAGATCTATAGCTAATAGCAATGCAGAATGAATAAACATATTTTTTTAAGTAATATATACCATAGCTCCCCACTTCACGAACACTGACCCCGGGAGAAGAGTGTTAACTGCACTAGCAGAGCTCTCTGGGACTGTGCTAAGCATTGTGAGTTGGTTGGTTTGTAACAGTGCACTTATGAAAGAGTGCATGATAAGGGACAAGTAACCCACACAGTTAGGTAAGGCTCTATCAAATCATTAGGCTCAGGATCAGCTGAGCATGTGGGCAGATAGACTGACTACGATACACAGGACTTTATAGATGGCGTCAGCAGAGCTTGCATGTTGGGTTGGGAGTATATACCACGTGGAAATTAGCACATACATCATTAGTGTATGAAGGTGCTATTTGATGTGCACGTGACTCCATCAAGGAGTCAAGCCAGTCCTCTCTTGTTTTCAGTAATGTCTACAGCAAACTCTGTTAAGAGAATCAACAAATAAGAACACAGCTGTGCTTTGACTAGGTTTACTACAAGGCAGCATCAACCAGGAATGGCAATTTCTCCCCCCCCCCCCCCCCCCCCCCCCGCTATCCTCCCAATAATCCCTTGAGAACATACAATTTTGCCACAGGGTCTGAGAGCTTCGCCATTGTTGAGACAACAATGTGATGTTCCAGGCTGGCCAGATTCAGACCCCTAATTAGGGGGTCCTCATATGGTGTCTCCCCCAAAAGAGGGGGAAAACCCCTACGGGGTCATGTGCCTGGTAACAAACTGCATGACATCACTTCCAAATCCCGTGCATGGTAATGTGACCATGCAGTTGCCAGCCTGGCTCTCGCCAAAGCATGGTAATTACTAAATATAGGGAATATACTCCTGCTACTCCTGGGACCAGAGTTAAGTGTTAAATATGTAGTTTGGATTTACTGTGTGGTCATGTCACTATTCTACTAATGTGATTGTGTATTTTGTGACTGGTTATGATTATGTGTGTCTCTAAATATCACCACCTCTTTTAGCACATACCAGTCACTTTCCCCACCCCTAAAGGAGTTGACAATGGTGTGATAATTGACTGACTCTTGACCTAATGCCATCTGCAGTGTAAACTGAAATATGCTTATTTCCTCCCTCCCTCCTTCCCTCTCACCCCTAGCATTTCCCTCCATCCACTCCCAACTCCACTCCTCCCTCCCTCCTTCTCTGCCTCTCACTCTCTCTTCTTCCCTCTCTCCCTACCTTTTTCAGAGCTCTTTCGCACACTTCCACTCCCCTCTTCTTTGGAAACACAAGTTGGTTGAAGCTCACACTGCATTTTAGTGCATCTCCAGCCACTTCTTCCACCTAGCATTCCCCAGACCACATGATGCAAGCACTAGCTATAAATATCATTCACTCCAACTGTACTTCACACAAGGAAGCACCAACTTCTGTTCAGCTGCTCCATGGAATTGAGTCTCTCTGTTTCAGGATTATGTAGTCCATTACATGTAAGTGTGGGACAATTGGCTCAAACATTTAGCGACAACTTGAACTAGATTACTGGAATGGCAAAAGTTGCTAAAACATCTTGTATATATTACTCCTTACACATGTTACATGTTTTGTTTAGAGGTTAGTTTTGCAGCTGCAATATCTAAGAATACATGTATCAACTGAACTTTTATGAATATCACAATGACTTCATAAAATGCAAGCACCCTGGCAAGCATTGTGCAATTTTTGAATGTATGTAGATAATTGTGACAACCAGTGGGTATTCTGGAAAAATCTATCTGAGAGGTACAATCATGTATCACATGTCATGTGGATGTATATGTACTGCACAAGTAGATGTACCACGTACTCTCTGAACCAAGATAGCTATAGCTAATGTAGCTGTACGTCTATCCATCCATCCATTCATATTCTGTATACCATACCCTTCCTATTTGATGAGTGACTCCATCAGAGAGTCAAGCCAGTCCTTTCTTGTTTTCAGTCAGGTCTATAGCAACCTCTGTTATGAGACTCAACAGATAAGAACACAGCTGTGCTTTGACTGCAAGGAAACACCTTAACCTATACAGAGCCTATACAGAGTTACTTAACACCCACAACACAGTATTCAGCCCATCTCAGTCATCTAGTAGTGTATAGTCAGGACACCCTTACACCAAGGGTGTTAAATATATGTAGTGACTTACTGTGTGTACTGCTATGTAATCAATGATTATGTCAACATTCCACTAATGTGTTTGTGGCTAGTTATGATTATGTGTGTGTCTAAATATCACCATGTGTTTCTATTATTATAACTCTTCACTAGTCCAATAAAACTTTATAGTCAATGTGTCAGTACCTATCCAGGTACCGGCAAAAAGAAGGAAGATGAGGTGACAGAAATACAGTGATGGAATGCATAGAATGGAATGTGTAGATGAAGAATAATGGAATGCATAATTAGCTCATTATTCCATTATTCACCACTGTCTATTTCAGGATTATGTAATCCATTAACTGTGGGACTGACTACGTATCCATACTGTGTAGCTTGTCTAACCACATTCCTCAACAGCAGGCCTCTGTCATATATTTAGCTCTAACATATTTACATGTATTTTCACTCTCTACACCAATTTTGGTAGGCTTTCACCCCATGTTTCATACTCTATTTTCCGTGTATGTTACGCAAAGAACTTACAATATCTTTTTTCTCTTCCCATCTATGTCCACACCCGACATACATGTACACACATATTATCCCTCCACATACACCCTACAGTCGCATACCATGCCCACACCTACAGTACTATCACTATCATTATGGATTTGAGGTTCTTTGGCTAGGGTACCCATGAAAAAGCACTGAAGGGCCAAACCTTCGATTGGCATTAACCATTGAAAAGCGCACCCACTATTGACTAAATATCTTGATGACAAAGAGTCAGATGTTTTCTCAGTTGAGTCAAGAGATTCCATCATTTCTAAACTGCACACTGCAAAATGGGTGGTTGCTTTGACTTTATACCTCAGTTGAATCATGTTCTGCAATAGCCTCGTTCCCTAAATATAGCTCAGTATGTTTTTGATATCTAATCATAGGTTGGAGTGAAAACCTGTGGGCTTTGCCCCTGCTTCGGGTATATCCAGTACCACAGTGGGTTAACCTATACATGTCAAATCCCAGCTGGATCCTGAGTTTTTTTCAGGATCATTTAATAATGACTTGGCAGTGATGTTGGTTGATAGTGTCTCCATCGTTTAGGCTATTACTCTTGATTACTTTACATGTACAGCACCAAGAGCTGTATGTAGTTCTTAACCACTCTCTGGACCAAGATAGCTGGCTGTATATAGCTAATATCCATTTCTTTGCCTGCAGCCCTTACCACTCTGCAGTCTATGCACCAACCACAACTCTTCAGCAACCATATGACATGCACAATTAAAGATTGGCATACTTGTTGGGCCTTGTGCACACAGTGTACATAGTGGCACATATTTCCCTACTGTATATGGCATTCATAGACCACATCAAACACCCACCTGCTGCTGCTAGTTGATGTGTGACTCTATCAGAGAGTCAAGCCTGTTGACTCTTGTTCTCAGTGTGGTCTACAAAACCTAGGTTGGCTGAGTCACATGACCTGCACATGGGATCATGTGACAGAGCTCACTGAGAATGTGGATGGCCTCTTACTCAAAAATACTCTTCATGACTGTAGCAAGCGGTACGGCCATCCGGTTAAGTTGAATTCTCTCATGAGTACATCTCGGGGCTTGCCTTTTTACACTTCTATGCATCAGCTTCATCCTCGCTACTTCTCTAATGTCATCCAGCTCAGCTCCTGTCTAAACTTTTTGTTGTGGGTCCTGGGTACCTTAGATAGTATGACATCTGTATCCTAATCTCATCTCTGTTCCTTTTTATGTAATCGCTGTAGCTATATTTTACATTACAAATTTCTTTACTTGTCTACATGCATATGTTTTAGCCATCTTTTGTGGTTGCTGAAGGTCAAATAAGACCTTGGAGGACTATTACACTATAAGTTAATTTAGCCCTGATGTGGTTATCTAAGTTGTATCATCTGTCTAAGGCTTCTGTGATTCCCTCAATGTGTCTATTACATTTTTGGTAGGTATATAGTAGTATCTATTACTTATTACCAATTCTATATACATCTGTCTATCACTCAATTCTATCTATCACACAATTCTATATACATCTCTCTATCTAAATTCTTTCCAATTCTATATACATCTGTCTATCACTCATTAATATCATAGAGCTTCATTGCTATGAAAATTTATCAGAGGTTAATGAGCTTGACATGGCAAAAACTTCAACTTTAATTCAAAAAGACGTTTCGGTCCGTGGACCTTCTTCAGTTTCTGAAATGGCTACACACAACACTGGTGATGGAGGAATGCAATCAGATTGCTATGGTGAAACAAGAATGTGAATAGCTGGATGGAACAGATGGTTGTTAGAGAGGATATGATCACAGAATATGAAACAAATGTAGGGTTAGGGGCAGGGGGGGGTATGTATGATATATAGGGTGTGTGTGGGGGGGGGTATGTATGATATATAGGGTGGGGGGGGGGGGGGTATGTATGATATATATAGGGTGTGTAGAATTTAGTTCGGGATATCCAGGAGTGGTGTCCAAAGTGGATCCAATGAGAGGCCACAGTCCAAGTTACTGGTTCCTGATTATTATTGCTTCCAGTGCCCTTCTTTTCCAATAGAATGGTTCAGTCTGAATGACTTGGGCTTCTCCCCAGTTGACCATAAACATGGAGTCAACCGGGAAGAAGCCCAAGTCCGAACCATTCTATTGGAAAAGAAGGGTACTGGAAGCAATAATAATAAGGAACCATGATACGACCAGTAACTTTTTACTTCCCTAATCCCCGACAGGCTCTCTTTCCTACAAAGCGTGAGCGCGCGGGCTTGTGCTGCCATCAACGTTTGCGCATAGCGCGGGGGCACCCCGGAGGGCCATATAGTGTCATATGCAGTACACGTAAGTCGGTCAATATATAAAATAACCGCCACCCAGCCGAACGACCGGTCAATAAATTTCGCGTCAGCGCTGTATTGTTCAGAAGCGTGACAAGTTCTCTTTCTTGAAAGTCTGGAACCTGAGGTACGGAGTTGTTCAAAATTATATGGTGAGTGTCTCGAGTTTCTCTCCTTCACGCGCGCTTGCGAAAGTCAAATTGCTTTCGCGCGTAGAAACCGTGAATCTGCGTAACATCACATGTTTTTCCTCTACCTCTGCAGAGAAGGCCTGGGGCCGAGGCTATTAAATATTCGCCCACCAAAGTGTTGTGAATGTAGCAGACGACCTTGTGATGATCACAAAAGGACATGGCGACATCTGGTATGCCGGCGCTGTAGACATGTATGTCACGTCAGTGGTGATTTACTGCGTTGTTAGCTACCCGCTCATGTGCAGCCTACTGATTGATACAGTGTGTACTAGTTGTGTTGTGTTGCATTGTCTTTTAAGCATGTTATGGATGATTAAAGTTATGTACACATAGCTACCTCGGTAGCTCAGTTGGTAAGAGCGTCGTTTAGAATGCGCGTGTCGTGGGTTTGTGTCCCAGCCAATTTTCTTTTAAAAAATACTGAGTTGTGTTGTGTTGCTTTATCTTTCTGTTTTGTCATGTTGCCTTGCCTTGTCTTTCTAAGCATCTCATGGAAGTCATGTACAATAACCAGTGCGATGCTAAGGCATCAGTGGGCAAGCCTGAGCTGAGAATGTTGTGTAAAACTTTTTATGGATGTGCATGTGGTTGGGCAGAAGAGTACTTTGTGATTGTGAGCATAAGCACACCTATACACAAGATACAAATTCTCCATGTATGTAGTGCACTGATGCTTGCAAGGATGATTTTTTGGGTGAGAAACTTAGACCTCACTGCAGTCTGCTAAAGGGATACATAAGCGATAATTGCTGGCACTGGGACAGTCTGGCTTGTAGAAGTCGAACCCGCCCCTGTGAGCAGGAGTCAGATAGTAGAGCTTGCTGATTATTGGTGCTTAGCTAAAAACCAGCATTTTTCTCTTCAGCTTTACATCAGGCCTGGCCAACACAGTGACACTGATTATGTAATGACACGAGACTCATTAAACATCGTCACATCTGCTGCACATGCGCAAATGCTTAGCAACTAGTGTGTAGCAGCGGTGCATAGTGAACTGGCGACAATAATATGTTGAAGATTTGTATAGCAACTAGCTCAAACTGGCTGAAAATGTGTTGAGTGTTCTGCTACTCTAACTGCTAGGACGTTTGGTCGTTTTCAAATGTTATGGATGTAGAGATGACAATGCCAAAAAACCTTAGGACTTTGGAACAAGATGCAGCATATGCAGGCAAAAGCAGTGATGATGGCATGAAAAATAAGGAGCAGCATGAAGGCAAAGGCAAGGGATGGGCATGCAATAACCATAACTTGCATAACCCCATAATAATAAGACTTAGTGAGGGGTTACGCATGTTATGATTGTTGCAAAATGGAAAATAGTAAACTCTATTGTCAGAGATGCATAGATATTGTTAGAAGAGTTGAGATTACTTCTGACCATGCTATGTACTACAAAGTATTTAACTAAAAGTGCAAATACTTTGTAGCAAATGTTGCATGATAACATAGTGAGTTGTCCATTGTTAACACTATTCTAGGAATGGGCATTCAATTCAACTTTGATCTGGATGGAAAGCGTGGCCTAGCTGTACTAGTCACCTGTGACTATGAGGATACACCTGGTATTCCTACATTGAAGAGTACACAGAGAGATGCAGCTGAGATGAGACAGACATTTGAACAGTTCGAATATGACATCGTATCACTGGCAAACAGAGAGGCAACTGGGTCTGTAATTGCGGAATTGGTGAACCAACTTTCAGAGTACATGAAAGAGTACACTGGACCCATCTATAATGCTGATGGGGGTATCAAAGCCATAGTTTTTTATTTCGCTGGGCATGGAATGGATGACAATCGAATTAGAGCCAATGATATGGAAATCCCCCTCTTGGAGGACATTGTGGAGCCTCTTGCTAGATATAGTCACGAAATCCCAAAACTTTTCCTGATTGATGTAGCTCGTGGAAACCTACGACCTGGAAATCTCAGAGGTAGCTTCAAAGACAGCGGTCACTTCACCAATTTTTACATAGAACTTGCCACTACTCAGGGTTATGAAGGTAACACAACATGGAGCACTGTGGTAGCTCGTATGCTCAGAGAGCGTGATAACACTTATCACAATGTCATGTCCATGGTACGCCATAGTGCTTTTCAGGAGCCCTGGATGCAGCAATCTGAGATGATACTCCAGTTGAATGTTGGCCCATTCACGCTATATTACTGCAAAAGTGAGCAATGAAATGGTCAATTGCCTAAATCACATTTCAGGTTCAAATTGTATACTACAGCTAGCACAGCATTAGAATTTGAATCCACCAATGTGTATGAAATATAGAACATCATTCTCTTGATGTGTATACACACAAGAGTGTGCCTATTGAAAATGTAGTTTTTATGCTTGCTACATTTGTATATCACTTTTTCACCTTTTCAGATGAGCATCGTAAGTGTTATAGAGGGAATGTACATGTGTGTCGACACACATGTACATTCCCTCTATAACACTTACCTTCTCCTACTTCTAGATAACTTGTGTTCTGGGGTGATGTTTGGCTAGGATGCTCATATATAAATATATTATATATATGCTTATATTTTTACATACAACACAAAAACAGCCTCCATGCTATAAGTTATTTATGTAGCCAGTTCTTACCTGCTCTGGCTCTTAGTAAGAAAGGCTAAAACTCTCACTGTTTAGTTATCACATGTCCTGTGATATTGCGCACGCCTTTGTGTAAACTGTACTGTATGACGAATACAGCAGTGATGTACCTTTGATCTGCCCATGTGAAATACATATGCATGGATGAGCAATTGGTTGTCTGTCTGTCTGTCTGTCTGTCTGTCTGTCTGTCCGTCTGTGGCCTAAAATATTATAATCCTTGGTAATAATAGGTGCTGTTGTGAGTCAGAGGGTTCCTCCACCTCGAGAACCAGGTAGAATTTACAGTATCACCAATCGATGATACTCCACAATGTCTTCTATGTGTCTGAAGTCTAAAGTCTATTCGCGTTCACCTGGGCCTCGGAAGTTGCTGCGGTTTTACGTCTCGGGCAGGCGCGCGTCATATTGACAATTTCCTGCATGTTTGCGGGTCATACGTGTCAACCGTCCCGTGTTTTGCGAGACAGTCCCGAGATTTGGTACTTTTTCCCACTGTCCCGCTTTCACCTACTTTATCCCGCTTTTGCAGATTCTCAGGCAGACTGGCCTCAAATAGCTAATAGCTAGGGTGCAGCTAGCTCGAGTGAAGCCCACTGCACAGCATGCGCTTGAGCGACGAGCGTTTATGTTGCAGCACAAAAGTCCGGTCAGTCAAGTAGACTCCTAATTACGTGTAGGCCTAGCCTGGCCCGCCGCGTAAATGCCAAAACGCACACAATAATATTGTGCGTATCGGAGAAGGCCTGGGAACCGAGGGTACGTATGTAGGCCTGCTCAGTGTATTATGTATTGTTAATGTTCCTTTTTTGAGCTTATAATCCCGCATATTTTGCAGTATCTAACCCTGCTTTTATTAGCCATTAGTTGACACCTATGTCGTGTATATGTAGTGGTATGCGCAGGTAACTGGAGGGAAACCACGCAGCAGTGCTGAACGCTACGAGAAGTGTGTTTTTTCGAGTACTGTAGGCTTGGTTAGGCCGAAGACTAGGGATAAGTGGCTAAAGGTGAGCCATGACGCAGGAAGCGCGTTGATCCATGATGTCATAGTTCAGTTGTGCCGTTTTCACTGCTACGCTACATATCATTGAAAATATGGGCACCCAGCTAGTACCATGGGAGTCTAGCTAGCATTACTAACCTGAGAATCCCGGGTAGCCCCTTTTTCTTGCTGGTTTTCACACTAGCAAACGCTTCGAGTACAAAGAAGCCTTCGCGCGTAAACGGCGCGTTCGGTTGAGATCACGCGCACTACATTCCTCGTGGTCAATGACATCTCCATACTTTTCTTATGAGACATACAGCTATCTTTGGAGTGATAGAGATTCAGATTCAGTGAGATCTACCACTAGACGCGGCAAAATGCGAGGAATCCAATGGTATTCTTTATTTTGAAATTGGGTGAAAAATAATGCCAAAATTTAAGGGTCTAGGTGAAGTCAAATAGACAATAGGACATCTTTCTCTTGATGTGTACACTCAAGAGTGTTCTTATTAAAAATATGCTTGCTATATCACTTTTTCAACTTTCAGATGAGCATCCTAGCAAATCATTACCCCAGGACACAAGTGATCTTCCTAAGAAGCCAGAAGGAGAAGGTGAGAGTTATAGAGGGAGTGTATGTGTGTGTCCCTATGCTTATATGCAGCTTTTTATCAATCAAATAAGCATATATGAAAGAGTCATGAAACTGCCATGTGTATGCATACGTACTTGTAGATATCCTTCTCCATGTATATATATATCATGTATGATGTATGCTCTTTTGCCTTCACAAAGAGCATTTTAGACAGCTCTTCAGAAACTCGGTAGCAACACTGCTTTTCCTCTTAAAGGACCTGGGATGCAACGCCATTTTGAAAATTGTCATAATGAGCTAGATTATGCATGCGTTGGTGACTAATTATATATTCGGGGCGTGCGCACGCATCAGAGCATACTAAAGTCCCGCGTATAGATTTTCTATGCGTCGTACATACTTGTGAAGTATTTCACTGACCTGTACGAAGTTACAGAGCCAATGGTGTAGCTCCCAGCTATTACCTCTCTAGCTTTTAGCCTTTACAAACAACAAGACGGCGCCTTCGTGGAAGTGTAAAGCTAGGCAGACTCGCGAGACAGTTTTAGCTTGGATATTAGAGCGTAAGAGCCTGTCAGAACCCGAGTAACCTTCTCCGGCCGTATTACACGTTTGCGTGGGCAGTATTACGCGGATGTGCCCACGCTCATTATACTTTTTCCCTTGCACAGCATAATTAAATATACAATAAAGAGAGAAAATAAAAGAAAAATAAATAATGTGAGATTTAGTGTAGGGGCAGACTACTGAGTTCAATTGAGTTGGAGTTCTCAGTGGCGTAACTACCATTGGGGCAGGTGGGGCGGCCGCTTTTCGACGGATAAATTGCGCAAGAATCAGATAGGAAGACCAACAATAGCATCCACCGTACTCACTACCACTCGATATGTAGTATATAGTACTGGTTTGCAAGAAGCCTAGCTAGCCAGTTTAGCGCGATCGCCAGTCAGTGACGCTAGGCCGGCAGGAAGCCTATTGGATGATCTTGTTCTCGTAAGCGGTCTTTCAATGCTCTCCGACATCGATATGGTCGCGTAGCTCAATGACTTATGAGCAGCTGTACTCTTTAGCATTGGGCTACATTAATCAAAAGCGATCTAATTCTTTCTCGAGCTAGTGCTGCGAGTCTGGGGTCGTGTAGAATATCGTTGGCGTTCGAACACGCGGCACGTGCATATTATTAGGTTCACAGGTTCAAAGGTTTATTGCACTGAGACCTACAGGGGCATGGCAAATACAACGAAGTAAAACACACACAAACACACACTATTATCGGTTCTTCATAGTAGAGGACTCTTGGCTGTCGGCAACACACACCAGAGGGGCTACCCTTCCCACCATGATCACGAATTCGATTGTTGTCCTAGACACGTATGTACGTCTAGCGTTCGTCGGCAACACACGCCAAAGGGGATACCCATCCCACCGTGACACGACTCAGCACTTGAGTATCTGTCCCAGCCACGTACGTATGTCTAGCAAACGTCGGCCAGAGGGGCTACCCTTCCCACCGTGAAGAGACGGAGTATCGGTCACGTGTGTATGCCTAGCAGTCCGAGAGCACCACCCAGAAGAACTTACTAGGTAAATAGAGAACCCTAGCTGTGGAGTTGACAAGGAGCAAGAGTGGGACAAGAACCTGCCATGTAACTCTCTTTTACGGAAAGCGCGCAGACGGTTCATGCGCACGCCTTCGCCCAATCGCTCTAGTTACGCCCCTGGTTCCGAGATGGCCAGGTCAATGGGGGGCTGGGGCTGTGACCTGGTAGCATGTCCACAACTAGACTGGGTACCCCTGATGCACTGGATGGCTGATCGGAGTAGAGAAAACGTCAGGACATCGCAGCCAGGACAAGGCGGACGCTCATTATACTACCATATGACGCGCGCGCAAAAATGGCGTCGCATCCCAGGCCGTCCCTCCGCTTATCCTACAGGGGTTCAAAGGTCACAACTCGCGACACTGCATCCGCGCTGAGGAGGGTCTGGGGACGAGGCTAATGTTGGCACACTTTCATATGCAGCAATAATGAATACAGCAATAATATGTAACCCCTCTCTACACCTTTTATTATAAGTTGCGCATGTTACTGTCATCCCCTGTCTGGTTTACGCTTCCTTGTTTCTATATATACTTTTTGGTACTTCCACTACACATGTTCCCATGTATACAGATATATTCTATGGCATGCATATTGCATGGCTGAGTTAGGCAATCGGTTATATCTGTCTGTCTGTGTGTCTGTCTGTCTGTCTGTTTGTCTGGCCTAAAATATTATAATCCTTGGTAATAATAGGTGCTGTTGTGAGTCAGAGGGTTCCTCCACCTTGAGAAGTGTATATGCACTACAGTCTGAAATAAATCCCTCATATAATAATATAACCTTTGGGTTCCACTTGTCCATAAAGCTAATGTTTTACTAGTACTATGTATTTGGGAATACTGATGGTGGTATGGAGTACTGTTTCTTTCTGTTCAGCTCCAAAAAAAGTGGATAACAGTAGCTGTACTATTGATGACCTGACTACTCACCTACAAAAAGTAATAAAAAAGTATAAGAATGTGGATGACATTAGTGTTACGGATATTTTGGAAGATGCAACAGTCAAAGTAGTAGGACACGCTGTATACGAAAAAGCAGAGAAGTTTTCAGAGGATTTGGTGGAGTACACGAATGAATGCGATAAAGATGCCAAGTTTATACACACATGGAAAACCAATCAGAAGAGTTCTTCCACAGTACAAACATCAAAAGGTCACAGCTTTAGAATTAGTGGAGGACCTGGTTTCAATGCGTTTGGTGGAAGTGTTGCATTGAGCGGAGGCTATACTTACTCTAGATGTAAAACTCACCAGCAGAATAAAGGCCAAGGAGAGTCAGAAAGTTCCACAGTTGAAGTCACAGTAGGAAAAGGCGAAACCATTGTTATAAAAGAGATGCTTTATGAGGTTGAAAAACAAGCAGACTGCACTCTAGAGCTAGTACTTGAAGTAGGACAAAAAATTGAATTCAAAAAAAAGAAAAAAGCCGACAAAGTAAAAGTGAGGAATAAAGATTTCGAGAACTTTGAGTGGGCAAGAATAGAACGTGATTTGATCTTTTGCACTTTTACTGGCAAGTGTTGTTTTCACACAACTCAACGCAGAGTGATCTCTTCCAAAGCTGATAATATTCTCAAATAGTATAGTCAACATAGTAAACATAGTAGTAGTATATAGTTTATTATTGAACAGCAAATGAAACTTTGCTGCCAAATGTGTAATTATAATATTATATATCTCATATGTTTTATAGAACTACCAACATTCAAGTGCATGCTCTGTACTGTAAGTAAATTGATCTCACATGAGCATACTTGAAGGTGGCGAAGGAGCGTCCAACTTATGGAATGGCATTTTAATTAACAACACATCGGCAACATAGGAGTAGGAACAGGGGGCAGGGTCCCCCAATATTTTAGGAGGGAGGGCCCGGCCCCTCACAATACTTAACCAGCTACTCAAGCATATGCAATCCAGTAGACAGTGAGTAAGAGTTACTGGTCAATAGACAAATTGGTCAGGTTCCATTGTAGGAATGGACATCATTTGTAGGAGGATTGATATGGGAATGTCTATATATGCAATAGTGGTATTAGCTGCAGACACTTACAAGAAGATGAAGCCTTTGCTACATTGTGTACATAACAACAAACTCCTTTGGCTGCTTGTCTAAAAGCGTATGTATAACTCCATCTGTACATCAAGGGCGTAACTAGGATTGAATCCTAGGGGAGACATTTCTCTACATACCCGCGCATGTGCGTATGACAGCGTGAGGTACAGCGCGCGCGCGCAGTAACTAGGTACGTGACCCTTGCATGAACGCACTTTCATCGAGTGTCTATCTCGCACGTTTTATACGCTTCTAGCGCCGATTACTTGGACGACGAGGCAACGCTCTCAATGGTGATCGCCCCTGATTCGGTCGGTGCTGCCTTATAACTTCTTGCTGCTTGCGGTTAGCTGCTGCTTGCTCGCGGGTTGTCTGTCCTAACCTTACAGCTGGCGCTCACGCCCGCTCGGGCGAAGCCTAATAAATTATTCATAAGGTCAAAAACAGGGGAGGCAACTGCCTCCTCTCCCCTGTACATCCATGATCAGAGGCTCAAACTTTTCTTCGGGGACCATAGCCACACCCACATAGCCACACCCACGACACAACCTAAATGCGCACTAAACCCCACCCATTTTGTCACGCCGCGGTTTGCTTAAGGGATCGGTGTAGCAAATGACACACCCTTGTATCCAGTGGCGTAGGCAGGGGGGGTGCTTTGGGTGCCCCTTTATGCCTGAAGCTATAGGCGTAGTCTACTGTACTGTACATCAAGCTAAGTTTACATCTTACCTGAATATTCAGCAGACTTGGAGCACCCTGTTTATCTCCGGAATCCGATGTGTTTTTGGCGAGCGTGAGCGAGCTAACCAAGTGGTCCGAAAAGGCGTTTTTTCGTACGTCGTGCTAGTGCGCATTAGCCGATATTACGCGCTTCGCGCGATATAAGCATAACAGAAAGGGAGAGACAACGTCGTGCCCATGAAACTGCTGAGAAGAGGCACGTCTGAACGGCTAGTTGAAATTTTGCCATTATCACGTAGCGTAGACGACTGTGCTCTTTGTTTCATAGTCGCGCGCGCGCACGAGCCACAGGAAGTTACATAATAAAGAGGTGTGGCATTAGGCCGAAATTTTCGAAGCGCAAGATCTCAGCACCCCCTTCCTCTAAATCCTGTCTACGTCACTGGTATCCGCTCACTATAGCTATCAGTTGTTACATAAGTGTCTGGATTTCACTCTTTCTTACGTAAGTAGTGCTGCACGCGTTGCGACAATCAACTTCCGGGACAAACTGTACGTCCATCCGGTATCAGGATCGTCAGTACGACGGAGTGAATACTGTCTCCCCGTGAATACTGTCCCCCCCGGACAATATTCACTAGTAAATACTGTCCCCCCGGACATTATTCACTAGTGAATACTGTCCCCCCGGACATTATTCACTAGTGAATAATGTCTCCCCTCAGTGAATAATGTCCCCCATCGTAGAAAGCTCTGAAAGCCTTCCAAGATATCAAACGTGATAATTTTATGGTGGGGGGACAGTATTCACTAGCGAATACTGTCCCCTCCCAGAAGTATTCAATATCGCGCCAGCACTCACACGACGTTGACAAGCGAATCACAACAGCGCATTATTTTATTCTCTCTCTCTCGGTGTATATAACAACACAAAAACATATAAAATTAAAGGTAACGCTAAGGCAATTAGAAATCCTACTGCTACTCGTATTCAGGCCGCGTGGGGAGGAGACGATCGCGAGGCCACGTAGTTGACCGAGGCATAGATAATATAGACACGTGTGCATATTATCTACCGAGGTATGTAAACCCTAACCACTAGCCCTAAAAGCAGAGCTATGATCATTTTAGGGATAGTGGTTAGAGTTTACATACCTCTGTAGCTACAGCCTCGTCACCTCCCCAACGCGGCCTGGGTACGTGGCTATCGAGGCTATCGGTCAGCCAGCTACATTTTAGGGGGGACATTATTCACCAGAAATGCCATAGGACATGAACTACAGTTGCCTTAACAAAGAATCTTATGGAGGACATTATTCACCAAGGGGGACAATGTACGGGGGGGGGGGGGGCAACTTTGGGGGAGGACAATATTCACAGGGACAAATTCTAAAATACAGGACTGTCCCGGAGACTGCATTCTAGAGCTATTACTTGAAGAAGGGCAAACAATCAGAAAAAAAAAACAAAAAAAAAAAAGACAAAGTATACAAGTGACGAATAAAGATTTCCAGCCTGAGCACTGCAAGTGGGCAAGAATAGAAGACAATTTGTTCTTCTGCACTGTCACCGACAAGTGTTCTATTTTCACAACCCAGCACACAGTGATCTCTTCCAAAGCATGATGATACTATCTTTAATACATAGTGAATAGTAGTAGTAGTGAGTAGTTTCTTATTGAACAGCCAATGAAACTTTTCTGCCAAATGTGTAGTTATAACATGAAATGAGTTAGGGCTAGGGCTCTCAGTGGTGTAAATATATAGTCCACTGCTGCTGGAAGTGTCTATCCATTGTAGAGGTGATGTGATGATAAAAAGCGAGTGCTTGAAGGTGGGCAGTGAGAAGGTCAGACACACAGTTTAAGATTTCCATCCATGCATGCATCAGATGTTGATGTGGTTTAAGGTTGATATGCATATATGTACAGTATACTTCTGGAGTGAGAGATTCCTATATTGGACTGGTGGGAGGGTGAATATCATAATATTTGCTAGCAACACTATCAATTTGTTACACTATCTTGTTGTTTGTCTGTCTAAGTTTCATGCCAACTGTCATGCTGCACTACAATGCATTTCCTACTAAGTCTGGATAATAAAAACTGCTTGAATAAACCAACTTTATGCCTAATTAACCCTCGGCGCGCATGCGCAGCGAGGATTACGGTACTTGGTCATGTGTGTGTGTGTGTGTGTGTGTGTGTGTGTCTGTCTGTCTGTTAAGTCACATCTCACTTCTGGAGCGTCTGTTCGTCCTGAAACTACTGTCGTGTACTCAGCTGGCAACGGAGGTCAAAAAATTTGTGGGGTTTTCTTTGAAACCGCTCCGTTCAAGAGTTATGGCGTGAAACGCAAGCAAATACGCAAGAGATTATTGTAGCATTTTTATACTGACATGTAGCCTGTACCACTAATTTCTACACCCTTTCTGCTTCCAGGAGGGAATTAAAGTACACCACAAGATGCAACTGACTGAACTGAGATAACTCTACCAGAATCAAACTGTGTATAATACATTTAAAATGTTGTTTTATGCATGCATGCATGGTCATATACAGTACCCCTAATGACCTATACATGACTGTTCTTTATCAGAGAGTCGGTAGACTCTCTATGTAGGGATGGCGCCGACAGGACATGCCCATTTTCCAAAATAGAATGGCTCAGAACTCCCAAATGTGGCAGTTACAAGCCCTTTTAGATACATACATGTACTCTATGAGTGATTCTGTACCCACACTGACTACAACAATTAATTGGACGACCTAGTTGAGGGAGGATGGTGCATGCTACTTATTATTGTACATCTCAACCTGCAGAAGATGTCACTGTTCCACAGCCATCGTCTCCATCCCAGCCCCTAGTCCAACGAAAAGGTATACTTCAATTATACATATACTGTTTGAGCATACTTTGTTGATAACACAGTAGAGGGAGGATGGTGTGTCTTAGAGTAGAAGAAGGATGGTGTGTCTTAGAGTAGAGGGAGGGATGGTGTACCTTAGAGTAGAGGGATGTCAGCAAATAATCTTCATTAGCTAGGAGACTGCCAATAACCAGGCATTCTTGGCATGGGTCAATCAGGGCATTGCTATTGGTGGCTATTGATTGTATGTCCACTAGTAAACAAGAACCTCCAGAATAACACCTTTCTGAGTCCTACACTCATTTCTTTTGAGGATTATAAATAGCCACAGCAGAAGAGGTTTGAACATCTAATTAGCATGTAGTGTACCAAGTTCATTCCGTTTTAGAATTCCAGAGCTCCATACTTTCAAGTCATAGGTGAATGCAGAGCATTTTTGGCGAGCGGAGCAAGCCGACTTTGTAGTAACAAATCGCCAATTTTTTCAGTATGTACGTAAGATTAGAAATCACGTATGATATTATAGTATGTAGCTACAGTGCCCATCACATAAATAAGAAAAATCGGCCCATTGACATGACTAGGTAGGCTTGGTTCGCTCACTAATCAAGCATTGCTTGTATATTCATCTCTAGCTACTACTAATTCTGCAGATCCTGATCCAGGCAACAATGGTACTGATGATCCGGATACTGGTCCAGGTATGGTTCCCAGGAATGGTACTGATGATCCGGATACTGGTCCAGGTATGGTTCCCAGGAATGGTACTGATGATTCTGATCCTGATCAAGGTATGGTTTCCAGGAATTAATGGTACTGATAATCTAGGGCTAGGGGAATGTATACTAGTGGAATGCTACACATTGTTGGCGAGCGGGAGAGTGCATGTGCACCCAAAATAACATTACGGTATAACAGTATCACATCTGGTCTATCACATACTGAATATTGGCCTGTTCAGACCACTAGGAGGGCTCATTTCACTCACCAATTATGGGTAGGTTGACAACAAGATTTGTCTATTTCTCAATTCTCAATCTTTACTCCATGCACCACTATATTTTTACAGCAAGGATATTTCATGTTTAGAGAAATATTGTTGTGAGAAAACAACATCATTGAAGCTCAATCTACCTGCTATTGGAAAAACTGACATTCCAGGGTTACCAGTAGGTGTTGTTTTACTCATCATTTTTGCCATTCTAGCTACGGTCATTATAATAGTAGTCATTCGACAGGTAACTTAGAAATTATTATGAACAAGTTAACATTCATCACAGTTTTATATAGAAGAAGGAAAAATTTGTAATGTAGTGTGTACCTTTTATCTATATATATATATATATATATATATATATATATATATATATATATATATATATATATATTATCTCGTACATGTCTTCCTGTGTTAATAGTATATGTGTAATTCAACTACCAGGGGGTGCATGATAACCGATAAAATTGTGTCAGCGCGCAATATGGTGTGCCACGGAAACTTGTGAAGTCAGTGACGCAACGATGGCTGAAGGTAAGATGTTTTCTTTGCAATCGTAGTTTACCTGCATACTACTGCAGCTCCTAATATAGGCGATGAGACACTAACTCCAGATGATGCAGTCAATGTACTGGAGGAGTTAATAGAGTCACAGAACCAGTCGTACGCGCTCCGTCTGAAATTGAAGTTATAATTACCACTATATGTTGTGGAGGACATATGCGAGAAGCACTCTCAGCCACGCGATTGTCTCCTTCAAATACTCACTGCGTTCTTGCAGCAGGGAGAGCCCAGACCAACATGGAGGGCTATTGTAGGAGCCCTGCAGTCAACCTACCTCAACTGGCAATGAGAGTGGAAGCAGCACATTTTCCTGATCCTACTGCCAGTTGTGATCCACCACTACCTGAGACTACTGTCCCTACTGGTACATACTTCCTTATGATCAAAATAGATAGCTACTAAATAGTTTTTTATTCACATTGTGATTCCCCAGTAACAATTGCCACCTCTGATGAGGCCACCTCTGGCATACCTCCTGTAGCCAACCCTGGGACTGCCCCCACACAGACCTCTAGTGAGACACTTCACCACATCCACTGCCTTGTAAACTAAATGTTTTCACACTTTCATCTACTGTGTCATCTCTGCTGCCAGCTACAAGTGAAGTTGATACATTTCTGACTCTTCCATCTGGTGAGCTAAAGTGCATGTTTGATGTTATGTATGACTGGTGTCAATTCGGGGGCGTAACTAGAATAATCATTGCAAGGGGCGAAGGCTATAACTAGCCTCATTCCTAGGCTATGCATCCTAAGCAGTGACACCAACTGCGCTATGCTAAGTTACTGAGGTCGAAAAGTGTACTCTATACCTGCCCCAATGGTAGTTACGTCCATTCAATTTCAGTATACTGCAGGCACTGATCCACTTACTTTCTCTATATGTATGCCTGCATGTACATAGCAGTCACCATATACCCCACAACTTCAATGTACACTTAGTACGTAGGTTTGTCAGTAGTTCACATTAGCTCCACTGAGTCGCAAAAAATGGAGTGAGCCAAGCACAAAATCACCTATTGCTGAGGCTGATGACCAATACCTGATGATGTGCTTGTTGCCACCCATTCCTGATGAGAATCTTGGCCAGTATATCCCATCTTCTGCTGATATGGTACCACTAGTTGTGAAGTTCACTGATGACTGTGTCCCTCTTGGTTGTTTTGGTAGCATCATCTCTTGTCTTCTCTCCTTTTATAATTGGGATATCTTCAGAAACAACGATGATGATTCTCCGGAATGCCTTGCCCATAACATTGCCATGCTTGCTTGCCCAACACCAACAGATTACCTCAAAATAGTGCTTGTTGACACAGCTGATTATATTGAGGTTCATGTCAATAAAGCTGAAAACCTTCCTCAGGTTCGCAAGGAAATCTTCGGAGCTATCACAAAGGTATTTGACATTATGCGCATTACTGACTCAGAGATTGAAGTATCACCAGCATTTCTGTGCCCCTGCGAAGAAGTAAGTCGACCTCATATGGTTTCTCTTGATGAAGTAGATTCCAAACAGTATCTTGACTGCTCAAAAAAGAAATGGAAGGGAGAAGCTCAAGACAAATACACCATCTTGTTTGGTGACGAACTATCTCAGACTGGTAAGCTCTTCATAATGATTTACTATACATGTTCCTCTATAGGTGGTAGTGTCTAACAGGTTGTAAATATAGGTTTGACGTGCAACGTAGGGATCAACGTGATTTAAAAGGCCAAGGGCCCTGGGCTGTAGCATCCGAGCGTAGCGAGGACGCTACTAAGGGCCCGAGGCCTTTTAAATCACGTAGATCCCTACGCTGCACGTCTAACTTGTTTAGATTTGTGCGCTGTAAATTCATTGGACGATGAGATTTAAAACGACGCGCGTCGCTATGTAGGTTGTAGAAACAGACTTAACACACTAGGACTTAGTATTAGCCTAGCTGACGGTCCGCTTACTTGCGGATGACCTAATTTGGCTGGCGGGCATTAGCTAATTGTATGGAGAATGAGCCGGGGCTGACCCGTACCGGGCGGCCGGGAAAAGGTGTTGCTTCTCTTGCGGCCCGCCCGTGACTGCGCATGCGCATATACGCGAATTTCCTGCTATGAATTCTTTGCCGATTTTTTTATTTACGTGCTTGGGGATTTTCCCTTTCACTATTAAGAAATGGGAAAAACTCCCTTCACGATGGCCTGCTCCGGACTCTGTACACATCGACCACGGTACGTTACTGTCGATGGAGGAGTGAGGCTGGTACCCGGGTTGGGTGGGTGGGAGAGTTTGGAGTGGGACCAGCTTGCAGACACGACACCAGGAGCTCAAACGTAATTGAGTGGTGGCTGCAGCAGTTCGCAATCCAAAATTCCCGCGCCGTAACCAAGTGAACCGGCGCGCGCGGCTAGACCGCGCATGCGCGTACGTACGTAGCCGAGGCCCATCTTCTGCCCCCTGGGACCTGGTTAAACGGTATTGGAGTCAGAGGATCAGGAGGTACGACAGTATCACGTGATCGCAGTCTAATTGCAGCAACCTACCCATGGCGTGACATGGCATTTTCCAGCGTCTGCTGAAGCAACGCAAAGCGAGGATCCCCAAAGGCCAGTACTAGTCACGCGTAAGTCGCACGTGAAGCAGCGCGTGATTTCTGTAATTCATGTAAGCCAGAGGCCAACTATAGAGTCCTAGGAACTAGGACTTTACAGAAAATAAGCGTTCTGCAATCTGATTGGATAATTCAAAGGTATGCAAATCTAATGTTATGTTGAACTTTCTTGCATGAAGCACATTTGTACACTTTCTAGTGTAGATAGGCGACTAAGGTCCCCACGTTTTCAAGGAAAATTTACAGCGTTCACTCACACTCTCCCCATAGCCTCATCCCTCTAGCATGCAATTTATGTTTACATAATGCACTCTGGCTCATGTGTATGGTGTGTGGTGTGGATGTGAGGCTTACATGCTCCGAATATTCTTATAACCACAGTTCCCTCCACTTCTAAGGCTCCGCCTACGCAACCTCCTCAACTGACTGGTGAGTGTACTATAGCCTGTGTTTCAACAGAACTTTACATATTATGATGTAGCTAACCAATCATTGCAAGTACATAATACAAGTGTCAAAGTTTCATTGGGTTTGGCAAATATAATTGAGTGAACTAAGCAAACCCACCTAGCTGTATAGCTGAGACAAATATATCCAATAGACTGCATGTGCACATATACCATCTGTGAGATTGATGTGCAGTGACTCTCCTCACCATGTAGAGTTAGCATAAGACTGAATCAAATGTCAAAATATGTGGGTATGATTCCTCTTACCATATGTACAAGTATTACATGTATTCAATGCATGTAGGAGGGCCCTGCTACGAAAGGTCTCACATCTAAAGCACTTGTCCCTGAACTTGAGTACTTTTTGTGTTGTACACAGAATTTGACAAGGTTCTGAGTATGATGGATGACATCATCACTGCCCTCAAGGCAACTCCCGGTGCCACAGACAAGCTGACAGGGAAATACAAACAGGAAGGATGGATGGCCTTTACTGAAAATCCGACAGAAAATCAACTGATTACTCTTGCCTTGCAGAGGATCAAACAGGATCTCAACCAGTATGACCTGTTTATTGACATGCTACGTGATATCCCTGGAATGGACCTCACTGTGGACAGAATTACATCATCAAGTTAGTTGTGGCAGCTGCAATATCTCTCTTCTCTTTATTTGTGTACTCATTACATTTGTGTATGTAGAGATTGCCATTCTCATTTCCTGTAAGAAAATCATTCAACTCTGAACTTCTATGAATATCATTATCAGCAAAATGCAGAGTTTTTTAGAATGCAATTGCATGCATGTAGCTAGTTGTGACAACCAGTGGATATTCCGAACCTGACATGCATAAATCATACATCACATCTCATGTTGATGCATATACAGCACCAACAGCTGTATGTAGTTCTCCACACCCTAAACCAAATGGCTGCAACAAGGTTGATGTACACACATGTGTACACTTGGGTGACAGAATTTTATCTGATCCATGAATTCCTTCAAACCTCAACAGTCTATGCACCTACACCAAATCTGCATGCATAAAACTTGTAATTGGCTGGGCCTTGTATACACAGTGTACATAGTGCTATAGGAGTGCATGTTTCAGCATTCCCTACACCACAAACTCCCGATGTGTTGCTCTATCAGAGAGTCAAGCTGTTGATCTCTTAACTAGAACAACCTCTGTTGGTTGAGTCACATCACCTGCACATATGATCATGTGACAGAGTACCATCCATTGTTATATCTCCATGTAAACAACTGACCAAATTATCAGTGTATGAAAGATGTAGAAAGACATAGAGTGGGAATGATACTCCACAGAAGGAGGTGGAGCCTGGGGGGATGAGGCTGTAGTACTGTATGGTATATGTACACATACAGTGTATGATGGTTGGTTGTGGGGCCAGAGACTTACTGTGTGTCCTGTTATGTAATCAATGGTCATGTCAATATTCACTAATGTGTTTGTGACTGATGTGTCTGAATGTGGTGTGACTGATAGAATGTAATCATCAGATTATCAATGTATGAATGATGTAGAATGACATGAATACAGTGGGAATGACGTGAGGTTAAGTCTAAAAATCACTCTATCCACCCCTTTTAGTACTAGAGGTGGACAAAAACAGTGCAATTGTCTTTCACCACCCCCTTTTGCTGTAAGTATATTCATGTTTATCTCCATGGAGAGTAGTGGGAATATCCACCCCTTTCTACATAACCACATCCACAGTCTCTCTCTCTCTGACCTGTCCAAGATAGTTGACATCATGAGACACAAAGTTATAAACGTGTTGGAGGTTAGTGTATGTGATAGTTGTATATTGTGCTTCACACCATGACAACAGAGAGAGTTTATCAACTGGGGAACTTCTCAATGTCATGTCAGTTTTTCTCTTAGTGTGTATAGGTATGGAGCAGTATGGTGTTTACATGAGTTCTAATTTTATGCTAAGTGGGCTCCATCCACTTGCCAAAGATGTGTTGCATTCACCTAGCCAGATATGGCAAAACAAAATGCATAGTTATTTTTCAGAATGCACAATTGCATGCATATAATTAAGACAACCAGTGGATATTCTGAACCTGACATGTATAAATATCATATACATCACATCTCATGTTGATGTATGTACAGCACCAACAGCTGTATGTAGTTCTTCTCCACACTCTAGACCAAGATGGCTGCAGCTAAGGTTGATATACACACTCGTGTACACTTCTGTGACAGAATTATTATTAAACCTCAACAGTCTTAGGCACCTACACCAAATCTGGATGCACAAAACTTGGCTGCATGGCCATGTATACACAGTGTACATAGTGGCATATGTTTCCCTACCGTATGGCATTCCCTAGACCACATAATTAGAACTCACACCTGCTGCTACTATTTGATGTGTGACTATCAGAGAGTCAAGTCTGTTGACTCTTGTTCTCAGTCTGGTCTACAACAACCTCTGTTGGATGAGTCACATGACCTGCACATGGGATCATGTGATAGAGAGAGCTCACTGAATGTGCAGGTGGCCCATGGATTCCTCTCAAAAGATACTCTTTCAATTTCCTGCCTGCAAATAATTACATGGGTGGAGGGATTGAGTAGGTGTGTTGTGTAGGTGTGAGTTAGTGTCTGACTAATTACCACATGCCAGAGGCAGAGACACCATGTCAAAAGTGGGGGGCTCAGTTTTCATGAAGTTCACTATATACATTCATTCTGAAATTTTACATTCTCCATTTGACCTATTGACAACCAAATTTTGGGGGGGCTCAGCCCCCCCCTTATCAAAAAGTGGGGGGGCTCAAGCCCCCCCTGCCCCCCCAGGTTCTCTGCTTCTGCATGCATGCCTAAGTACAGAAGTACAAGAATACATGTCCTAATTTAGTTACAAGTTGCTCACTCATCAATTGTCACAAATGGGAGGGGAGGAAAATTCTTTCCACCCAGTCTGAGAGTCATATTACAATGTACGTAAGGGACACAGTTGATTTTGATACCGTTTGATACCACATCTAATTGACAGCCACATCCCCACAATTGACAGGCAGTCCATTCATGACATCATACCAAAACTGTACAAAGCAGTGAGGGAGAGATCAGTAAAAGTTGCTGTTTTTGTTGAAACAACGAGACAAGAGACCAACGTACAGAGGATCAAACAGGATCCCAACCAGTATGACCTGTTTATTGACATGTTACGTTGTATCAAAGGAATGGACCTCACTGTGGACAAAATTACATCAAGTTAGTTGTGACAGCTGCAATATCTCTCTTCTCTTTATTTGTGTACTCATTACATTTGTGTATGTAGAGATTGCCATTCTCATTTCCTGTAAGAAGAAAATCATTCAACTCTGAACTTCTATGAATATCACTATAAGATACAGCAAAACAAAATGCATAGGTTTTTAGAATGCAATTACATGCATATGCATGTAGTTGTAACAACCAGTGGATATTCTGAACCTGACGTGCATATGTCATGTTGATGTATATACAGCACCAAGAGCTAAATGGCTTCAACAAGGTTGATGTACACACATGTACTTCTGTTACAGAATTTTTATCTGATCCATGAACTCCTTCAAACCTCAACTGTCTATGTACCTACATCAAATCTGCATGCAAAAAACTTGCAATTGGCTGGGCCTTGTATAATATGCAGTGTACATAGTGCTAGGGGCACATGTTTTCGCATTCCCTAGACCACAAACTCCCACCTAGTTGATGTGTGGCTCTATCAGAGAGTCAAGCCTGTTGAACTAGTTCTCAAAACAACCTCTGTTGACTGAGTCACATGACCTGCACATATGATCATGTGACAGAGTGACTACCATCCATTGTTATATCTCCATGTAACAACTGATCAAATTATCAGTGTATGAAAGATGTAGAATGACATACAGTGGGAATGATACTGCACAGAAGGAGGTGGAGCCTGGAGGGATGAGGCTGTAATACTAATGGTATGTGTACACATACAGTGTATGATGGTTGGTACGTTGTGGGGCCAGAGACTTACTGTGTGTCCTGCTATGTAATAAATGGTCATGTCAGTATTCACTAATGTGGATGTTTGTGACTGGTTATGATTGTGTGTGTCTGAATGTGGGAATGACCTGAGGTTAAGTCTAAACATCACTATATCCACCCCTTTTAGTGCTACAGGTACAGTGCAACTGTGTTTCACCACCCCCTTTTGCCCGTAAGCTGGATGGTATATATTCATGTTTGTCTCCATGGAGAAGTCAGTGTATGTCCCCTGGAGTGTATTTGTGTGTGGCCGGGCAATGGTCGTACAAGCCCCACCCCTTCAACACACGTATACATAACTGCAACCGGGAGGGGCTCTATCATACCTCGACTAGCTCGTCCGTTTTAGAAATGTCGCAGCCAAGTAACTTTTCTTGGTTCGTGGCAGGTAAACTTGCTGCTATGGCATACCCTACGACCCAGGACCTCACTTTTCTAAAGGCGCAAGGCATCAAGACGCTGATAAATTTCTCTCACCGCCCCAGCTCATACCGCGAGTCTGCAGAAGCTCAGGGGTTGACAGTGCACTCCATACCAATAGAGACTTACTATCCACCCAAAACTGAACAGATAGAGAACTTTCTCAGAATAGTGGACACAGCAAAAAGTGTAAGTATTCAATGTTCAGTGTTCATGCTTGCCCTCAAGTCGACTTGAGATCTGGCAAGTCGACTTGACACTCGTCAAGAAGCAAGCCCGTAGCCTGATCCTGGAGTGGGAGGGGGGGGGGGGGGTTCTTTATTCTCAGTAGGTGAACCCAAAACGTGCAGTGGCTATATAGGGGGGATGCCCCTCCAGGAAATGTTTTGAATTTTAGACGTTCTGAGATCGATTCTGTTGCTTTTTGGGACACTTTTCTGTCATAGTAAGCCTAAAGGCAAGTGTAATTGCAGTTGTATAATAAAAAATCACAGTTGCAAAGAATCAACAGTTGCCATGCAATCGTGACGCTCATGCAGACTGGGCGGCTGTGTACGAGGGTTGAAATCGGGGAACTTGCGGCGACTCCGAGCCAGCCAAACCAGCTGCAGCACCATCATTGCCCTTATTTTTTGGCGGCAGGTATCGCTTCAGGCTCCAGCTGCTCGTTTCCTCTCTCTCTTTCTGCTCTTGGGCCCGCGACGCTACCACGCCCACTCCCTGCGCGGACCGGCGGACCCTTGCCTGCGTGCGGGCGGTTCGTCAGAACCCCCCGAACCCCTCCAGCCTACGGGCTTGAAGAAGTCCATTTGGAATGGCAAGTTCGGGCTTGAGATCAGTCGAGTCGACTTGAATCGTACGTGTATTTTATCGTCGTTGTGACTAAACAAGCTTGTCGGGAAGGGTCTGTAGTTTTGTGCGCTCTCCTGAAGCACATGGGCTAGCTGAGGTCTGCAGAACCGTAGAAGCCAAGAAAAAACCTAGGACTTCAGCTTGTCACTTAGTTACTTTAGCGTACATTCTGAGCATCATCCTGAAACTTGTTAGATCTATAGAAGTAAAGCTCAGCCTGACTGTAGATGCATGACAAGAGAGAATTTCGTGTAATATCATAAGCAAAGACTGATTTGGCTCCTATTACACGCTGTAACTGACCTTATCAACAGAAATGGCTCGGGATCGTCACTTTCATTCAAGTAATAAAGAATTGAAGTGTAATATAGGGATTGCATAAAAATGAAAAACAGATCAGGCTAGAGACAAGATTGGGACACAGACATGAACTACTGCAAAAAAGGCGTGGTTGTTTTAACCATTAGGTGTGCATGGTTACCTCAGTTGCAACACATAGCTATTTTTGTAACTACAATCTCCCAAGATGTCATAAGGAATGATATCTGTGTATCTCTATTGACAATGATCTCCCTGTGATATTACCTTATCTCACAGAGGAAATCATAATAATTATGTTCCCCATATCTTTTGAATACCAAGACAGGTTATAGCAACTGAGTTGACCACACACACTTGTCAAAACAACCACCTCTTTTTGCAGTGTACCTTTTAGTACATTGATGTACATAGCATGTCTGTGTCCCAATCTTGTCTCTGTTCATTTTTATGCAATCCCTATAATTACACTTAAATTTTTTGATTTACCTTATAATTTTTTTACTATTGTAAGCAATAATTCTCACTAGCACATGCTCACCATATCCATAAAACATCTGGCCCATTATTGCTATAGACCCTAATAAACACACTCTGAGATGTATGATTAGTAGGGTGTGGTTTGGTTACTAATGAAGAAAGCTACACTGAAGCAGCTGCGTACACGAACTATGAGCAAACCTGCTAGCAACGTAGTATTGGCTGAGCAAACATGCTAGCAACGTACTGTCGCAGTGGCGTAGCCAGGGAATGCTTTATGGTAGGGCACGTCATAGCGGGCGCGTACGCAGTCCAAGGGGGGTCTGGGGGCATGCTCCCCCAGGAAAATTTGAATTTCAGGCCTTCTAAGGATGTTTTTGGTGCATTCTAAGCAATAAACTTACTTTTTCATGATACATAGTCAGAAAAGTTACAGATGATACTCTAGGGTTCCTATTCCAGGCCTTCCCCGCGAGCGTTTACATACGTAACTCGGTGATTGTGCGTGGGAGAACATTAAAGTCTCCCCATTGGGGAAGGCCTGGAACCGAGGCTAGATTTCATCTGGCCCCCTCACACGCTTAGTAGTGCCAGTGGCCATCAGCATCATGACAGTCTGAGCTAACTGTCGACTACAGGCAGTAGACATGGTACATGGCATATACGTATATACCACGCCCGGCGCGGTGCAGCATCGCATTGCGAAATTCGACGCATCCCTGTACAGGTTTGCACCAGATGTTTGGTAGGGCACAGGCCCTACCTGGCCCTACCGTAGCTACGCCACTGACTGTCGGTCACCAGTGCTTTGGCTTGGTAGCGCCCGCACCTAGTTGCTACGCGCTATATGGTTGCTAAGCGTTTGCGCATGCGAGGCAGATGTAATGACGTCATTAACGAGTCTTGTGTCTTACGTAATCGGTTTATTATATGACGCATGCGTACAATGTATGTACTCTGCGCGTACATTCAAAATGATATTACGTAATCGCTATACACATGTACATGTATTGTATTGAGAGGAGTGTTAACATCAGTATTACAAGAATCACAAGGGTTAACAACATATGCTTTTGTTATGTTGCTATTAGTGATGATATCTCTTCACGCGCTGACTTTCAGGTTGATGGTTACCTCATTAGTTATCACCATTCATAATACATTGCAGGGAGAGATAACGATCAGTAGTATATGAACTACAAGGAAATATTATGGGTCTCTGCAAAACGTGGACTCTGGACTCTGGACTGGACCGTGGACTGGACTGTGGACTGGACTATGGATAGAGTTTTGCGCATGCGGACAGGCTGTAGCGTGCCAGAATGGCTCCATGCCTAGGCTCAGGCACATTATGCTTTATTTTTGGCCTATTATGCTATTCTCTTGTGCCTGAAATTTGTATCCATTATGCTTAGTCTTTACTTATTATGCTTAGTGTTTTACCCATTATGCCCAACCAAAAACCAAAAATTGAAAATCGCCACGAGGAGTCATACATTTGATTATATATACTGCAACATAACCGATACTTCTATATAATCTTCTAAAGCATGTTCTTGTTGACCAGTAAAGGAATTTGAGAAGATTGAAAAACTCTCCGCTGCCGCAGATGACGGCTACACTACGCACTTTACTTGCTGCGGCGGGCGGCTAGACACGGCCGGCCGCACGGGACGGAGCGGCGCGCGTGCAAAATTCTGCCTATTATGCTCAGAATTATGCTCATTCCCCATGGGCCCCATTATGCTCGAAATTATGCCGGCATAATGTGCGCAAGCCTATCTGTGCCGAAATGGCTCAGCCGGTCCAACCGGCTGAGTATAATGACGTCACCGCGCTAGAATGACCGGCTATTAGGCCTGCGGCGATTATGCTGGCATAATAATAGGTAGGTGAAGAAATCGGAATAGTGCTGGAATAATCGGATAAATTATGCGGAAATGTCACGTGCGCGCGCACGTATAGCGCGCGGTTGATCATATGACAGTATAGTAAATGTAACATGCAGCGCAGTTATGCATACAGTTGATGATTCTCTATATACTATTTGACTGTCTTCCACTGGTTCCAACTCACGATCCTCTACTTCTGGTGCGTCTACATTGCAGGACTAACGTTGGTCCTCAATTATGTTACAATATAACTTGTCATGTCTCCTTATTTTTGGAGAATAATTACAGAATAATGGGCAGAATATAGGAGAATAAATGGGTAGAATCGAAAGAAGTGCAGAATAGAATAATAGGGGAAAAAGTAGCATAATAGCCTCAGGCCTACCGGCTATATAGCTGCCCTTTATTGTTATGACGTCACTGCCTATAGTGGAGTCTGACTGCTTGCCAGCAGAGCCAGTCTCTCGACGTGTAAAGGAACTGTACATTCGTTATGGATGACGTAGATCTACTCTCAAGCGACAGTGAGTCGGTTTCGACTACTCCGAAGCGGCCCCCATCTCCTGTCCACTCTCCCATAGATAGTGACGATGATGTGGTCTTGCATGTAGACGCACGAGTGCTGACCACGTATATAGAGTGTTCTGTTTACGCCGTTAGTGTTGTAAAATGATCTGTGATGTTCAGCATATTCAGTCTTCCATCGACATTGAAGGGAGCCACTGTTGTAAGCTATTCTCGTGATCACATCATGTATACAATTACCCACACGTAGATCTAGATCTAGATGCTTGTTCAACCCCAGTCATCGTTTGTGTGCGTACTACACACAACCATCTACTACACTGGGCTTTCCTTCTGTAAGCTATGCAATTGTAGATCTCTATATGTTGCGCAACACGTGCACATTGACAGCATACTTGTCAGCTCCCACTTTCAACACTGTGTGATGTCTTAGCAGGGCTGGTACAACGTCCCTATGCTACGTGGAAGGGGATGAGACTTGGTTTACCAGGCAATGAACACACTTCTAGTCCAGTCCACAGTCCAGTCCATGGTAGAGTCCAGGGTCCGCGTTTAATATTTTACCTCTATTCCCCAGTACATATTGGTACATTTCCACATGCAAATATTGATTTTATGGTTATTGAGTTATGATTCTTCAAGAAGAAGATGATGGAAAACATGCAAAAATGTCAAAAGCACTTTTTAGGCTATTACACATATCTTACATCATTACATAACCAATTTTGTTATTTTTCACACATTCTTCACCTTGATATAATTAAAAGTAAAATCAACTTCAAATTGAAGTGAAAATGAAGAATATATGGTTTTCAATGGGGATAGACCATAGCAATCCCTATATACACAGTACTACCGTACTGTGTGATAATATTAGGCTACAAAATTTGCTATTGGTATAAGACTACATTTTTCTTCATGCAGGCTGTTTGTGTACACAGTGAATATGGTCGAGGAAGGACAGGTACCATGTTAGCATTCTACCTGGTGGCCAGAGAGGGCTACTCAGGAGACAAAGCCATCAGTGAGACTAGGGCAAAAAGGGAGGACTCAGTAATAATGTTCTCATCCCAGCAGGAGCAGGCTATTAGAGACTTTGCAGGTAAAAATTGAGTTTCACTTTCAGTGACTAACATTTGGTGTGCCTTATAGTAGAGGGAGGATGGTAGTGGTAAGGCCACAGGTGGCATTCATGCAGTGTGCAAGTTCTAGGGGGGTCCGGGGGCATGCCCCCCCCCCCACCCCAGAAAATTTCGGGATTTTAGGCACTCAGATCGAATCTGGTGCAATTTTTAGGGTTAAATATCAGTTGCAGTAAGCAGTGATTTGTACTGAAACCACAGCATAGTAACTGCCTCGAAATAGTAGGCTAAGAGACGAGATTATAGTGTGCGTTATAGATTTACATCACTCGCGTGAGCCAACCCTGCTGTAGTACTTACATAGAGTACTAGTCAAGGGATCTGTACTGTAGCCATTGTTAGACTTAAAGTTGTGGTGAGGCCAGGTGGCTATTAGACTAATGCTGTTCCAAAAAAGTGTGAAGCCCTGGCCTCACCAGCTCACCCTGTTGCTACGGCCATGGTAGAAGGAGGATGGTGTGCCTTAGAGTAGAGGGAGGATGGTGTGTCTTAGAGTAGAGAGACTCAGAGGATGGTGTGCCTTAGACTAGAGGGAGGGATGGTGTGCCTTAGAATAGAGGGAGAATGGTGTGCCTTAAAATACAGAGACCATAGAGTAGAGGGAGGATGGTGTGTCTTGGAGTAGATGGGGGTATTGATATACGCATATAGTATGGTGAATGTACCAGCTCACACAAACTAGAAGCTTTGTCATACAACTTGCAGTTGCTGCCACAGACAGACACACAATGATTATACTTTAACTCACACATATGCACAAGATTGATTACTGAGCATATTAGCACAATTTAAAAGAAAATATCGATGATCTATTCTTGCAATGTACAGTGGAACCTCCGAAGAAAGGACACTTTGGGAACGGCACTTTTGTCCTTTCTTCGAAGGTTGTCCTTATCTCGGAGGTTCATGAAATATTTTAATTTTATAACTTGGGGTAGAATATAAATAATGTAGTGAAGTTTGTGCATGAGTTAGTGTGTAAAATAGTCAAGTAAAGTTGTCCGTCCTGCTTATTGATGTGTAATATTGGCAATCCTATCAATTGTCTGTCCATTACACACTTTTTCCATGTCCTTTGAATGCAAGAAACTTGTACACGTACATTTTCTAAAGCCAGTACTACTTCCTTGTAACGCGTGTGAGGTTTTGCTCTATACACATGACGTTGCGCTCGTACATAGCGCCGTACTGCGCAAGCGCAACTTTGCAATTTTAGGGGAGTGGCTTCCGGGTGTCCGCTATTTAGAGGCAAAAATGCATGGTGGAGCGCCGTTCGACGCAAAGATTTTGTCCGCTGTCCGGAATCGGGAAGCGTCCGCTTCTCGGAGGTTGCTAATGTATTACAGCTATGGTAGTTTCAATCCGTAACACGGCAAGTGTCCGTTGTAGCGTGGGTGTCCGCTTCTTGGAGGGTCCGTTATGGGAGGTTCCACTGTATGTACGTATTTGCATACATATTTGTAGATTACACTCAATTTGTCATGCTTAGGAATTTGGCCTCCTATATATACACATGCAGAACTCCATGCTACATGTTTTATCATGACCAGGACAACTGTATGTTCAGACAATGAGGACAGCAAGGACAGTGAATCAACTGTGCATGTGTGAACATGGCCAGCATTAAAAAAAAACATACACATGCATATTTTGTTTTGTGCCATATTTCCCTTGTATGCATGAGTCCATATGTGATTTATAAAATATCATTTTATTCTCCTCTTCCTATCCTTCTATGCCATTTTCACTTCCACAGTTATGATTGATAAAAAGACTCAGCAGCTGATTGATGAGGCACTGGGGAAGGGCAGTCTGAAACAAAGAGATATTGTGTCTACTGTTACAGGTCTCACTGGCTCTGGCAAGACCTGTCTCTTGAGCCGCCTGTTTGGTAAAGACCCACCAGACCTCTACACTAGTACGGGTATCGCTGAGAAGTCAGAACGAGGTCGATTACTTCACTTCGTAGGTAACACATCCTTTGAGCTGCTGTCCCACAAGGACATCCTTGAGTTGTTTGCTCCTCTTATCCAAGCAGGAATGACTGAGGCTGATGTGGTCTCTCTTGCTATTGATTATCTTGGTATGGATGCATCTAAGGTAGCAACCAGCATTCCCTCCTTGCCTTCTCCTAGTTCTAAGCCTCAGTCCTTGCCAGAGGAGAGCCCCACTAGCCAAGAAATGGTCAGGCTGGTCAAAGAAGCAAGTCCTTCTAAGAAAGAAATGGTACTGGAGCTAATTCACATGATCGACACAGGAGGCCAGCCAGAGTACATGGAAAGGATGCCATGCCTTATCCACAATGCCAACCTTGCAATCTTGGTAGTAAACCTGCTTTATGGTCTTGATGAGCGCCCTCCTGTACGGTTCCATGTGAAAGGCGTGGCCTATAAGTTAGACATGCCATCACAGTACAGCACTCGACAGGTGATTAAGAAGCTTGCTGCCACTTTGCTGGCAAAAAGATCCTCTCACAAGAAAGGCAGCTTCTTTCATATCCTTGTAGTGGCAACACACCGAGATCGTGTGAAAGGTGACCTGAAGGCTCGAATAGACGCTCTGAACCGAGAATTGAGGGTCTCCTTGCTTCCAACCTATGCAGACGAGCTTATTGTCTACTCCAAATGCCAAATTCCCTTTGTTCTCAATTTGAAAGATCCAGATGATGATGATAAAAAGGCACTTGAGCTGATTAGATCAAGGGTTAGTGATAAAGCACATGCTTTAGGAAAGGTCATTGATATTCCAGGCTCCTTCTTTATGTATGAGCAAGACCTCCTCAAATATGCTGCTGCAAAGGAGAGGGGTGTTCTGAGTCTGAAGGAGTGCCTAGATGTTGGAGCCAGGCTGAAGATGGAAAATGAAGTAGTGCAAGCTGCTCTTGTCTTCTTCCACCGCAACAACACCTTCCTTTACTTTAGGGAAGTCCTTCCAAATCTTGTCTTTGTCAGGCCCCAAGTTCCTCTTGATTTTGTCAATGCAGTTGTCCTCTTTTGCTACAAAATAAGTGATGGGTGTACTCATGGCATTCCTGCCAGTATTGTAGATTCTCTGAAAAATGGTATCATCACCAAAGAAATGCTGAGTTGCGATGAGTTTTCTTCTTGCTTTGTTCCTGGCCTGTATGAGCCTCGTCAGGCAATCAAGCTTTCCTGCCACACCTTCACATTAGCTCCACTGAGTCGTAAGAAATGGAGTGAGCCAAGCACAAAATCAGCACAGCCTATCACTGTGGCTAATGGGAAGAATGATCAATACCTGATGATGTGCTTGTTACCACCCATTCCTGATGAGGATCTTCGCCAGTATATCCCATCTTCTGCTGATATGGTACCACTAGTCGTAAAGTTCACAGATGACTGTGTCCCTCTTGGTTGTTTTGGTAGCATCATATCTTGTCTTCTCTCCTTGTATGACTGGGAAGTCAACAGTAAAGATGACAACTCACCAGAGTGTCTTGCCCGTAATATTGCCTCACTCTTTTGCCCAACAGTTTACCTCAAGGTGGTACTTGTCGACACATCAGATCGTATTGAGGTTTATGTCAATGACGATGCAAAGTTTCATGACCTTCCCGATGTTCGTGAGGAAATCTTCAGAGCCATCACAAACGTATTTGACATTATGCACATCACTGACTCAGAGATTGAAGTATCACCAGCATTCTTGTGCCCCTGCAAAAAAGTACGTCAACCCCATATAGCTTCTCTTGGGGAAGTAAGGTCTGAAAAGTATCTTCTCTGCTCAAAGAAGAAATGGAAGGGAAAACCTCAAGATAAATACACCATGTGGCTTGGTGACAAATCATCTCCAGCATCTGCATGTGGTAAGCTCATCATTACATGTACCTTTGTAGTAGTCTCAACCACTGCATGTGGATATTGTACCATTGACTCTGTTCCTGGCCTGTGAAATTTGTGATCTCCAACAACTTGGGAGTGGTCACACACTGCCTTATGCTTGTATATATATGGGCACTGAATTTACATGTAACTTTTACGTGGTTGCAAAGGAATAGGCTACCTTTGGTCTAATGTTTTGAATTGGCAGCTTATAAGCTGGTTCGCAAGGAAATCTTTGGAGCCATCACAAAGGTATTTGACATTATGCACATCACTGACTCAGAGATTGAAGTATCGCCAGCATTCCTCTGCCCCTGCGAAGAAGTAGGTCGACCTCATACAGCTTCTCTTGATGAAGTAGATTCCAAACAGTATCTTGACTGCTCAGAAAAGAAATGGAAGGGACAAGCTCAAGACAATGTCTGCGTTGGTAGTTTATACTTCTGTAGCATCCCCTAGAGCCTAGTGACCACAGACTTGCAGAGGTTGGACCTAGGGGTGGGAGGAGAGAGGGTAAGGGGGGTACAATTGAATCCCCCTTTTTGGCAGCCAGTATAAATAGTTCAGTGGCTGATCTATTTGGGGGATCCAGGGATGCAAAGGAACCCCAGGGTATTAACTATGAAGCTTTCGCTGTAGTCTAAAATTCGCATTTACGTTTACACAAGAGCTCCAATTACACCCAATAGTACAAGAGTGAGTCATAAGCAAATTATGCACATAGTAATAGCATTTTATGCAACCAGAGAAGGATCGAAGTACAATGTCATGGTCAGTCAAATGTGCTCGTTCCCATCCCTTCACACTTGTTTGCCTGGTCGTAAGTGAATTTGCAGCATGAAGAGGTCTGTTACTATATTGTTGACTGGACATTAGGCGTGGCCTCACAAAATGTGGGTGTGTCCAAACAACATTTTTCACTGCGCTTGCACGTGCCAACCCTTCTTTCCAATTTCCTAGATCCACCACTGACTTGACACGTGTATGTGACAAATTAAATTAAACTGTGTGTCCTATGTGTTGGGTTTCACCATGTGATTGTTGATGTCGACTGTGATATTGGGAATGCTTGTGGATCAGATGCAGTGTTATGTATTGAAATACAACTTGGAGCCCCATTTAGTGAGCAATAATTGTGCAGTGTTATACGAGGCAGTATATTTAGCCCTCGGTGCACATGCACAACGAGGGTTATGATACTTGGTCTGTGTGTATGTGTGTGTGTCTGACGCATATTTTCTCAGACGCGGTAACCGTACACATTGAAAGGAGGTGACAATAGCTTCGGCCCAACTTGGCACAGACTATTTTTAGAATGGATTTCGCTATAGATGCCTCATTCAAAGTTATGGAGTCATTTGCTTACCGCGAAAGCCACCAGGCCTATTATATTGGTCCAGAGCTCATTCGTTCGATGGCACAGGTATACAGAGCTCTAATGGGGCACTAAACGCTACACGAAATGCGAGTTAATGTAGTACGGTGAGCTTCTCAAGCCTTCTCTGTAGCCGGGCCAGTATATTCTTCACTATTTTCCGTATACTTTCATTAGATGGTAGGCATGGTTCCAATGTAAATGCCATACTCCTGTAATTTCAGTTCATTAACACGCCGAGAGTTTGCACTTTAAGTGCTTTCATTTCTGCATGAGTAGTGTATGTGTGCATACTATAACAATAAAGCATGATTTTATTACAGCTTTTCAAGAAAGAAAATTCAATTTGGAAGAGAAGCGAGGCCTTGCAATACTAGTCACTTGTCATTACAAGGATACACTGACACAAACAGAAGAAGATGCAGAGGAGATAAAACGAATGTTTACACAGTTTGATTACGATATCCATCAATTGCCAAGTGAACAAGTCACCTCGTCTAATATCAAACAACTAGTGCAGCAAGTAGAAAATTATCTGCATTCTTATAATGGATCTGCTATTAATCGTGATGGTAATAAAAAAGCTATAATTTTTGCTTTCTCTGGCCATGGAGCTCAAAATCATATCCAAACCAATGATGGGGAGCTGTTCCCCTTGCAAGACATTGTAAGACCACTTGTCAACCCTCGACTTGTACAAGCTCACCCAATCCCCAAACTCTTCTTTATTGATGCATGTCGAAGTAGTAGTTGGAGAGTAGATGACACGAGTCTTATGGCTATTAAAGGGAACTACAGTATTGAATATGCCACCATTGAAGGTCAGTCAGCAGCTGCTCTTGGTCCTCAAAGTGCATGGATGCCTGTGCTAGCTAATAAATTCAGAAAACAAGATAAAACATACCAAAATGTAATGGCAGAAGTGAAGGCACAGGTTGCTGAAGAGGGGTATCAGCAAGCTCAGTCGATAAACAACTTGACTGCAGGCATATTCAAACTCTACTATATGCCGCCAAAGTAACGTTTAGTTAGATCTTTTGAAACTAGTAGTTTTTTGGTCCATGTAGTACTATCATACTAGAGTTATCATACATGTGTGTGATACATTCAGACATTTGACTAAATTGTGAACAATTAAAGCGTGATTAAAGTCAACTGCAAATGACCATTAACTCTCAGCACGCATGTGCAGCAATGGTTACTGTACTATAAGAGTGTCTGACTGACCAAGTGCTGCATGCATGTGTAGTGGTGGTGAACTGTGTATGAACATATGTTATTTTACATGCAGATACTTCTATTTTTGTCATGGCACACCCTAGCGTCTCTCTAAGTCTGTATTTATCTGTTTATCTGTTCTGTGTGGTATACATCTGTTATGTTAATGGTCACTCGTTATTATCCTAACTGTTACCTCACACATGACTTGTAAATGTGACATCTGTTCCTGCACAGTATATAAAGCCCTTGTAAAACTTGCCATATGTATGCTATGATCCTATGTTCATGCCAAGTTCAATTGTGTGCGGAGTTCATCAGAGAATCGGCAACTCACTACACATGCAGCTGTAAATTGTTTGTTTGTTTGTGTGTATGTAATAGTAGGGAGGGCTATACACAAACTGACTGTGTAACTGTTGGTCTTGTTCTGTAAACAGCTTGCTGCATGCAATCTATACTCATGCACTGCAAAAAATGGGTGGTTACCTCAGTTGCAAATATGACTCAGTAAGGAATGTACTAATTAGATGTCTTGTATGTAATGGTGCAATAACTGATTAACTGCATGCATACCCAAATATGAAGGAAAAATTACATGGCTGAGTATATTTTTGTGTCGTGTTAGTTACAGGTTGTAATGGCTATACTCAGAAACAATTAGAAACGATGAGGAAAACACATTGTCTTAGTGGAAATCCTACATACAAAGTCAAACATTCCTGAAACAATAATTTATGAAACATGCAACTGAGAAATCCATAAAGAAAGTTTAAATAACATTTTTGCTGTGAAATCCCTGTGAAAGAGTCCTATCCTCACACACAATGAGTCACACTTCCATATGAACTGTATTATAGCTGAGAGTAGTTATTGTACTTATGTCATTTTTCTCTTAGAGTTCAAACTGGAGTCTACACGAGGCATTGCAATACTAGTCACTTGTGACTACAGAGGTAGACATGGTTTAGAGTTACCTGCTACTAACACAGATGCAGATGAAATGAGAAAAACGTTTGAGCAGTTGGACTATGACATCCATGAAAGGCAGAATGAAAATGCAACAGAATTTGAAATCACCAATCTACTGAAAGCTCTCAATAAATATCTAATAGCGTATGGTACAAAAGCGAAAAATCCAGATGGTAGTGAAAAGGTCATTGCATTTGCTTTCTCTGGACATGGAGGACCAGATGATGAGGAAGACAAGGATTCAGTGTCTCTGTTAACCTATGACCAAAAGAAGCTCTCTTTGAAGGGAGACATAATGAGGCATGTCCTTGGCATTCAGTGTGTTTTTGAAATTCCCAAACTCTTCTTTATTGATGCAAGTCGTGGACTCCAAACCCAAACGACAATTAGGAAAGCTGCCATCGAAGATGAAGGAAACTATCGTATTGACTATTCCTCTATTCCAGGCCATGTAGCATGTAGTGGGTGGATGACTGAGCTAGCTTGCAAACTACGTGATGAGAAGATGCTATCACTTCAGAACGTGGTGGCCATTGTGAAGAAAAATGTACAGGAAGGAGAGCAGTGTGAGTCAATTGATCGCTTAACCACTGGCCCACTCTACCTCCACCCTAAGTAATCAGAGAAACAATTTTGTGTCAAGATATATACCTTTTCTGTCTTCAAGATAATTATGTAATAAACTAAATATGCTATAATTCTCTATTCAGTTTCTTTTTGAACACAAGCACATTCCACATCTCAGCAATGATATCTGATCTCTGTTTTTTTTAGAACAGAACAAAACACATGACTATCAAAAACGGCAAATGAACAGAACGTTAATTACCGTTTCACATAACGAAACAATTTTGGAAGTGTTGTTTTGACGCGTACTGTATTGTGACAGTTTGTATGGTGTGTGTACTATGAGACCTAATGTAGCTGTGGATTGTTATTACATAGCTACAGATTCAAGAAGATCATTCTCAACCTCATAGCTTCCAAGAGATTAATAACCATGCAGGGGTTGGAGTGAAAAAGTGAATTCTTCTGTACATGAATTTTTTATTGCTGTAGGAGTTAGGGGTTGACAAAATATGCTAAATATTTTGCCCATAATCCTATTCCTTTATGCTAAGAAAATTTGCCTATTATTCAAACATTATTGTCGTAATACTTCAATATAACAGTCACTAGAATGTATATAATAGAGTTCTTGTCAACATATTGTTTGAATATTGTTTGAATAATAGTTGAAGATACATAGTCCTCAAGGGATTTTGTTTGCTGTTAAAAGACTGTTCTCAAGCATTGAAAAGACTATTTTAGCTACACTAGAGTGTTCTTCCACACTCCTAGATTACATTAAATTTTACACTGAGACTAAAGCAATCTTTGCCTATTAGTCACGACCATTGAAACTTCACCTATTAGTCCAAAAATTATGCTAGCATATAAATATTTATCAACCCCTACTCACTGAGTGTGTGGATTCCTCTTACTCAAAGTCAAAGATACTCTTTCAATCTCCTGCATGCAATAATAATAACGTGCGTCCATACATCTATTATGTTGTTGTGTGACATCATCACCTGCTTTGCTGCATGGATATCAATGCTTTCCTTGTTTCTACAAGTAAATAAAAAATTTAGGAAATTTGAAGTGTAATATAGGAATTGCATAAAAATGAACAGAGACAAGATTGGGACACAGACATGCTATGTACATCAACATACCTTTTAGTACATTGATGTATATAGCATGTCTGTGTCCCAATCTTGTCTCTGTTCATTTTTATGCAATTCCTATATTACACTTCAAATTTCCTAAATTTTTTATTTACTTGTCTCTTGTCATTTTTTTACTATTGTAAGCAATAATTTTCTCTAGCATGTGCTCTCCATATCCATAAACATCTGACCAAGTGTTGAGCTACTGTATAAATGTGTGATTAGTACTGAGGGGCGTGGTTTGGTTGCAAGCAGCAGCTGCGTACACTTTGGTCTATAAGCAAACCTGCTAGCAACGTACTATCAGTCACCAGCGCTTTGGCTTGGTGGTATATAGTATCGTGGTAGAAAGTGTGCCGTTCCTCCAGCAGACGGTATATAAGCATATATACTGTATGGTATCTATGATATAAGCTTACCGTGGTACATACGTAGACGCAGAGCCAACACACTGTACGCGTGTGCAGTGTTCTGACGGTGAGAGTAGCACAAGAATCGTCAACACATCTCTGTTTTGCTTATGTAGTACTAAGTGCTAGTTGCTATACAAATCGTCAACACGTTCTCTATCAGCCAGTTCACTCCGTGCCTAGTTGTTACGCGCTAGTTGCTAAGCTTTTGCGCATGCGCGGCTGGTGTAAATGACGTCATTTATGAGTCTTGTCTCATGACGTAATCCTTTTATTGTATGACGCAAGCTAACTATATACGTAAAACGTATGTAATATGCACGTACATTCAAAATGAATTACGTCATCGCTATATATATATGTACATGTATTGCATTGAGAGGAGTGTTAACATCATTATTACAAGAATCACAAGGGTTAATAACATATGCTTTTGTTATGTTGCTATTAGCGATGATATCTCTACACATGCTAACTTTCAGGTTGATGGTTACCATGGTTGCTGAGTTTTGCTCATTAGTTATCCTCATTCATAATACATTGCTGGGAGAGATAACGATCAGTAGTACATAAACTACAAGGGTTAAAAATTATACCTCTATTCCCCAGTACGTAATGATACATTTCCACATGCACAGATTGAACTAAATTGACTTTATGGTTATTGAGTTACGCTTCTTCAAGAATAATAATAATAATAATAATAATAATAATAACAAGTAAATAAAAAATATAGGAAATTTGAAGTGTAATATAGGAATTGCATAAAAATGAACAGAGACAAGATTGGGACACAGACATGCTATGTACATCAACATACCTTTTAGTACATTGATGTATATAGCATGTCTGTGTCCCAATCTTGTCTCTGTTCATTTTTATGCAATTCCTATAATTATTACACTTCAAATTTCCTAAATTTTTTATTTACTTGTCTCTTGTCATTTTTTTTACTATTGTAAGCAATAATTCTCCCTAGCATGTGCTCTCCATATCCATAAACATCTGACCAAGTATTGAGCTACTGTATAAATGCGTGATTAGTACTGAGGGCGTGGTTTGGTTGCAAGCAGCAGCTGCGTACACTTTGGTCTATAAGCAAACCTGCTAGCAACGTACTATCAGTCACCAGCGCTTTGGCTTGGTGGTATATAGTATCGTGGTAGAATAGCGTGCCGTTTCTCCAGCAGACAGCATATAAGCATATATACTATATGGTATCTATGATATAAGCTTACCGAGGTATATACGTAGAGGCAGAGCACTGTACGCGTGTGCAGTGTTCTGACAATGAGAGTAGCACAAGAATCGTCAACACATCTCTGTTTTGCTTATGTAGTACTAAGTGCTAGTTGCTATACAAATCGTCAACACGTTCTCTATCAGCCAGTTCACTCGTGCCTAGTTGTTACGCGCTAGTTGCTAAGCTTTTGCGCATGCGCGGCTGGTGTAAATGACGTCATTAATGAGTCTTGTCTCATGACGTAATCGTTTTCTTGTATGACGCAAGCTAACTATATACGTGTACTATGCACGTATATACATTCAAAATGAATTACGTAATCGCTATATATATGTACATGTATTGCATTGAGAGGAGTGTTAACATCATTATTACAAGAATCACAAGGGTTAATAAAATATGCTTTTGTCATGTTGCTATTAGCGATGATATCTCTACACATGCTAACTTTCAGGGTGATAGTTACCATGGTTGCTGAGTTTTGATCATTAGTTATCCTCATTCATAATACATTGCTGGGAGAGATAACGATCAGTAGTACATGAACTACAAGGGTTAACGAAAAAATTATACCTCTATTCCCCAGTACGTATTGATACATTTTCACATGCAAAGATTCAACTTCATTGACTTTATGGTTATTGAGTTACGCTTCTTCAAGAAGAATAATCACACAGTACGGTAGTACTGTGTATATAGGGATTGCTATGGTCTATTCCCATTGAAAACCATATATAAGCATTTTGTTCATTTTAACTTTCAATTTGAAGTTGATTTCACTTTTAATGATATCAAGGTGAAGAATATGTGAAAAATAACCATGAAACAAAAAATAGTTGATCTGTGATGTAAGATAAGCGTAATATCTCAAAAAGTACTTTTCACATTTTTGCCATGTTCTTCATCTTCTTATTATTATTATTATTCTTCTTCTTCTTGAAGAAGCGTAACTCAATAACCATAAAATCAATGAAATTGAATCTTTGCATGTGAAAATGTATCATTACGTACTGGGGAATAGAGGCATAATTTTGTCGTTAACCCTTGTAGTTCATGTACTACTGATCGTTATCTCTCCCAGCAATGTATTATGAATGAGGATAACTAATGAGCAAAACTCAGCAACCATGGTAACCATCAACCTGAAAGTTAGCATGTGTAGAGATATCATCGCTAATAGCAACATGACAAAAGCATATTTTATTAACCCTTGTGATTCTTGTAATACTGATGTTAACACTCCTCTCAATGTAGTACATGTACATGTCACACAGTAGTACTGTGTATATAGGGATTGCTATGGTCTATCCATATATAAGGTTTTTCATCACTTTCACTTTCTGTTTGCTGCTTACTGGATTTCTGTTAAAATAAATATGTAGAAACTAACTGTGATCATAAAATGGTAGATAAAGGGGTTAAATTAACAAAAGTCTATTTTGTAAATTGTTCACCTTCCGACACTACTTCTTCCACTTGAAAAAGCGTAACTCACTAATGGTAACACATTTAAACATGAAATTTGGTACAGTGATATAGTTCCACTGTGGGTATAAGTGCATCGTCATGTTAAAAATGTACTTCTTGTAAAATAAAGCCTTAGGCTATGTATAATAGTGGAGGCCACACAATCCTATATCTGACTAATAAAAGCCCTGCTAAATGTGAAATTTTGTATGATAGTATAGTTTAATACCCCAATGATCAACGTTGTGATAAAATCTCTGTAAACAATGTAAATCTTGTAATATAACAACAAATAGCCTCAGGCAAGCATTTCTGTATCTCACTAACAATAGCTCCCCTAAATGTGGAAATTGGTATGATGGAAAAGCTTAATACATCAATGATCATCATTGTGATAAAATCTATGTAAACCATGTAAATCCTGTACAAAATAGCCTCAGGCAAGCATTACTGTATCTCACTAACAAAAGCTCCACTAAATGTGGAAATTGGTGTGATGGTAAAGCTTAATACCTCAATGATGAACATTGTGATAAAATCTATGTAAACCATGTAAATCTTGTACAAAATAGCCTCAGGCAAGAATTACTGTATCTCACTAACAAAAGCTCCAATAAATGTGGAAATTGGTGTGATGGTAAAGCTTATTACCCCAATGTGATAAAATCTATGTAAACCATGTAAATCTTGTACAAAATAGCCTCAGGCAAGCATTACTGTATCTCACTAACAAAAGCTCCACTAAATGTAGAAATTGGTGTGATGGTAAAGCTTAATACCCCAATGATCAACATTGTGATAAAATCTATGTAAACCTTGTACAAAATAGCCTCAGGCAAGCATTACTGTATCTCACTAACAAAAGCTCTGCTATATATGGAAATTGGTGTGATGGTAAAGCTTAATACCCCAATGATTAATGTTGTGATAAGATCTATGTAAACAATGTAAATCTTGTAATATCACAACAAATAGCCTCAGGCAAGCATTACCATATCTCACTAACAAAAGCTTCACTATATGTGAATATTTGTATGATGGTAAACCTAAGTACTGGCAATTACATAGTACTGGCAGTTACACAGAGCCTATAACTCTTCATGCACACACTATTATCTGTACTGCTAATTCAGTTTAACTGATGTACAATGCATTAGCTAATACGTTTGTAACCAAGTTAACTGCAAAATAGCAAATTGTATGTACCTAGGTACAGAAAAAAATGACAGGAGACAAGTAAATAAAAAATTTAGGAAATTTGAAGTGTATATAGGGATTGCATAAAAATGAACAGAGACAAGATTGGGACACAGACATGCTATATACATCAATGTACTAAAAGGTATGTTGATGTACATAGCATGTCTGTGTCCCAATCTTGTCTCTGTTCATTTTTATGCAATCCCTATATACACTTCAAATTTCCTAAATTTTTTATTTACTTGTAATAAGAAGAAGAAGAAGAAGAAGAAGAAGATGAGGAACATGGGCAAAAATGTGAATAGCACTTTTTTGATATTACGCATATCTTACATCACAGATCAACCAATTTTTGTTTCATGGTTATTTTTCACGAATTCTTCACCTTGATACCATTAAAAGTGGAATCAACTTCAAATTGAAAGTGAAAATGAAGAATATCCTTATATATGGTTTTCAATGGGGATAGACCATAGCAATCCCTATATACACAGTACTACCGTACTGTGTGATAATAATAAGATGGAAAACATGGCAAAAATTTGTGAAGCACTTTTTAAGCTATTACACACATTTTACATCACAACACATCCAATTTTTGTATACTCGTTATTTTTCACACATTTTTTACCTTGGTATCATTAAAAGTGAAATCAACCTCAAATTGAAAGTGAAAATGAAGAATATCCTTATATATGGTTTTCAATGGGGATAGACCATAGCAATCCCTATATACACAGTACTACCGTATTGTGTGATACTTGGTATTTGCATTACCTCAACATTTAGTTTTTACACCTGGTGCTAAGTAAACTGCATGCATGCCTAAGTCCAAAGACTATGTGTCCCATTAGTTCCAGTTGTGATGGCTGCACCATCACAATCTGCAACTCACTTCTCAATTTCACAGTTGATTTGAAACAATGACAATCTTTGGTGGAGGGATTGAATAGGTGTGTGGTGTAGGTGTGTTTGGGAGGTAGTGTCTGACTAATTACTGCATGCATGCCTAAGTACAAGGATACATGTCCTAATTTAGTTACTAGTTGCTCACACATCAATTTCACAAACGGGAGGGGAGGAAAAGTCTTTCCACCCAGTCTGAGAGTCTTATATCAGGAGCATATGAGCCGCCGAAGGCGGCGAAGGAGCGTCCAACTCCGTAGAACAGCATTTAAATTTGAACCACTTAACTCACCTTCCCCCTATAAGGAGTGATAGGTGACGGGTAATACCCTTAACTAAGTGTTGTTGTGATAATGCTCTCGTTGACACTGTAGCTTACAGCGGCTTCATATGCTCCTGTATATATTTAGCACAAAACAGCTCTTGCTGCTACATGCAACTGAGGTAGTGGACTGTGCCCTCCTCCATATATCTTTTGTTGGATTATGCTTGTTCCCCCCCCCCCCCTCCACACACACACACCCACACACACACACACACACACACTCCACCTGTATTTTACTGGTCACCTTTGTCTCCATGGAGAAGTAGTGGAACATCCACCAGGGCCGTTCCCAGGATTTTTATGGGGGGGGTTCTTTTTGCAAAAATATGGACTCCTACGGGTGAATGCCTTTAGGATTAGCACCAGTACATGTGATTGTAGCTGTGCGTGAACAATAATCATGGGTGACTCTTGAGATATTTTTGAGTAGTTTCTAGTTCTGCATGTGCAAACCTAGGGGGGTCTGGGGGCATGCTCCCCCAGGAAAATTTTGATTTTTAGATGCTCTGAGACCACTTCTAGTGCATTTTCAGGCATGATGAACAGCATACGGGAAAAAATACTGATTGTGCATATTCACAGAACAATATACAACACATTCTGACTTGTAAAGGCATTATGAATCCAAAACTTCGTACGAGGTGGCTCATCTCCGTCAGATCTGCTATAATAATCGCTACGTAGACTAATACACCTGTCCACGTTGCATGTATGCTCCGCCCACTTAGTTTTGTGATCGATCGTGTAGTGCTAGTGATGCGATTCGAGGAAGGCAACCGTTAGTAAAGTCTATAGATTTATCTACTACGGGAGTTTCAGGAACGCTTGAGACGCCTAGCTAGAAGCCCTAGCCCTAGCCCCAGCCCGATTCTGACTAGTTTCTGAAAACCTTAGAAACCCGACTAGACACGCCATTGATGAGATGAATAACGCACGATTTATAATAATATGCTACGCTCACGTGGTCGCGTGTTTTACACAATTGCGCGATTAGAGAACGTGTGGTCATGCGTGGATCCCACGACTGTGATATACTACGACGAGCGAATGTAAAAGCGGACCTTTACCTGTTGCGGGGGGGGTTCGTCCGAACCCTCCGAACCCCCCCTGGGTACGGCCATGTCCACCCCTTTCTACATAACAGTCTCTCTCTCTGATCTGTCCAAGATAGTTGACATCATGAGACACAAAGTTATATACATGTTGGAGGTTACTGTATGTGATAGTTGTATATTGTGCTTCACACCATGACAACAGAGAGAGAAAGAGAGTTTTATCAAACACACAATGTCATGTCAGATTTTCTCTTAGTGTGTATAGGTATGGAGCAGCATGGTGTTTACATGAGTTCTAATTTTACGCTAGGTGCACTGTAAAAAATTAAAGGTGGTTTTAACCCTTCTGTGGTTGTTTGAGTGGCAACTTGAGTATACTATAGCTACAGCTGGCAAATGCTTTCGAGACAAACATAGAGCTATGAGCAACCTGGCTAGTGAAAACCACCATCCACTAGTGATTTGAGGAACTCCAACCACATGACAACTCAGGAATGTATGTAGTAATATAGCAATTCATCAAGTTACCCTCTCATTAACAAAGGAATAGCAGTAAAACCTCAGTTGCATGTTTTGTTATAGAATAAAGCATTATACTGCCACTATATACTCAGGGTCTCCATTAATGAGGAGAAACTCAATAATGGCTATACTACTTCTACATTCCCAAGTTGTCATTATTTGTTGGCATACAAGTGTAAAGAAAGTTCAGCAAACCATGCAGGAGGTTATTAGAAGCCAGCTAGCTATAGGTTACTCAAAGTCAAAAGTCATGCCACTTCTAATTTTTTGTCTCTCACTCATTAAAATGGAATTTAGTGGCCCTAGTACACAGGTTAAAACAACCTTTAACTTTTTACAGTGTGGGCTCGATCTGCTTGCCAAAAATGAGCTGCATTCACCTATAGCTATATAGCCAGATATGGCAAAGCAAAATGCATAGGTTTTTTTTCAGAATGCACAATTGCATGTATACAATTAAGACAAACAGTACTAGTGGATATTCTGAACTTGACATGTATAAATCATACATCACATTTCATGGTGATGTATGTAGCTACAGCACCAACAGCTGTATGTAGTTCTTCTCCACACTCTAGACCAAGATGGCTGCAGCTAAAGTTGATATATACACATGTGTACACTTCTGTGACAGAATTTATTATTAAACCTCAACAGTCTACACCAAATCTGCATGTGCAAAACTTGGCTGGACCTTGATTACACAGTGTACATAGTGGACATGTTTCCCTACTGTATGGCATTCCTTAGACCACATCATTAGAACTCCCACCTGCTGCTGCTAGTTGATGGGTGACTATCAGAGAGTCAAGCCTGTTGACTCTTGTTCTCAATCTGGTCTACAACAACCTCTGCTGACTAAGTCTCATGACCTGCACATGGGACCATGTGACAGAGAAAGCTCACTGAGTGTGTTAAGTCAAAGACATTCTTTCAGCATGGAACAATAATAACATGGTGTAACCACCCTCCATTCATCTTCTATTTTCACATGTTATTGTTGCTGCATACCATCATCACCTGCTTGCTGCATGGATGCTTTCCTTGTTTCTATACTTTTGGCATTTTTATCACCTACATCCTAAACATGTTTTACACCTGTTATAGTGGTGCTGAGTGAACTGCATGCATGCCTACGTCCAAGACTGTGTCCCATTAGTTGCAGTTGTGATGGCTGCACTGTAAAATATTAAGTTTGTATTAAACCATGGTATGGTTATCTCAGTTGCATCTTCTCTGGTGTTTACTGTGATTTCCCTATGGTGTGTATCACTATAATTGGTGGTCAATATTCTCAGAAACAGAAAGGATGCAGTAATAGTACAAACATCCTTTTGGTTGCCAATAGTAATTGTAGTGATACACACTATGGTTTCTGAGAATATTGACCACCAATTATAGTGATATACACCATAGGGAACTCACAGTAAACACCAGAGAAGATGCAACTGAGATAACCATACCGTGGTTTAATACAAACTTAATATTTTTACTGTGTGCACTTAATTCATTCATCAATTTCACAGTTGATTTGATTTAATGAGGAAAACAACCTGTGAGGAGGGACTGATCGAGTGTCATGTAGTGGTAGGGTGTGTAGGGAGGTAGTGACTGAGTAATTATACCGAAATACAAGAATACGTGTCCTAATTTAGTTACAAGCTTAAGTTGCTCACTCATCAATTTTTACAAATGAGAGGGGAGGAAAATTGCTACAATTCTTTAATGGATATCCCACACAGTCTGAGAGTCGTATACATACAGAACAAAACAGAAAATTGTGGTCTCTTGCCACATCTAACTGAGGTAGTGAACTCTGTTAATTAACCTCCTCCATTCATCTTTTATTTTAAGGGGTTATGCATGTTATTGTTGCAAGACGTCATCCAACCTCAGAGGCAGAGACAGCATGTCAAAAGTGGGGGGGCTCGTCATTCATAAAGTGGGGGGTTATTCACATTCATTCTGAATAGGCTATTAGTATTTAATACGTTCTTCGTGACAACGTCCAATTTTGGGGGAGCTCAGCCCCCCTTATCGAAAAGTGGGGGGGCTCAAGCCCCCCTGCCCCCCCAGGTTCTCTGCCTCTGACCCCTCCCCCCCACACACACTCCACCCTATTTTGCTGTAAGCTAGATTGTATATTCCATGGAGAAGTAGTGGGAACATCCACCCGACCCTTCCTACATAACCACATTCACAGTCTCTCTCTCTCTCTCTCTCTTACCTGTCCAAGATAGGTGACATCATGAGACACAAACTTATATGTTGGAGGTTAGTGTATGTGATAGTTGTATATTGTGTTTCATACCATGACAACAGAGAGAGTTTTATCAACTGGGGAACTGCTCTCCCACACATGTTAAGAAAGAAACAGACTGAGTTCTACACCACACACACACACACACATGCATGGTGCTTGATCCATACCTATATGCACTAACTTTGTCGGCAATATTTTTATGGTAACTACTGCACAGAAGGAGGTACATGGAGCCTGGAGATGAGGCTGTATAGGTATATGTACACACACAGTGTATGATGGTTGGTTGTGGGGCCAGAGATTTACTGCGTGTCCTGTTATGTAATCAATGGTCATGTGTTTGTGACTGGTTATGATTGTGTGTGGTGTGACTGATGGAATGTAATTATCAGATTATCAGTGTATGATGAATATAGTGGGAGGCTAAGTCTAAACATCACTGTATCAGTACTACAGGTGGACAAAGACAATGCACCTATTTTCCTCCATCCTCTTTTGCTTTAAGCTAGATGGTATATATTCACATTTGTCTCCATGGAGAAGTAGTGGGAAAATCCACCCCTTTCCACATAAAAACATTCACTGCCTCTCTCTGCGACTTGATTAGTCACCAGATTCCTCCATTCTTAATGTGCATAAGTGCAAGTAAATTTTAACAACCAATCAAGTAATAACTCCATGACTGATCTATATTTGTTTATCTCCTCCACCAGCTCACCAGGTGTAGGCTGACTGCCTATTGTATCCATGGAGAAGTAGCGGGAACATCCACATAACCACATTCACAATCTCTCTCTGACCACTCCAAGATGATGTCATGATTAATTAGAGACTGACACTATTATATACATGTTGGAGGTTGTGTATGTGATAGTTATATTACAATGAGAGGGTCTTATCAACTGGGTAACTTCTCTCCCACAATTGTCAGTTTTTCTCTAGTGGATTTATTCTCTTACTTGGATTATACTCCTTCAATTTCCTGCATGGATATTGATGCTTTCCTTGTTTCTATACTTGTCATTTCCATAAGGGGTTATCCACATTATTGTTGCAATACATCACACACACACACAATCCACCCCTATCTTGCTGTAAGCTATAGAGATATAATATTCACCTTTGACCTCTCCCACACATGTCAGTTTTTCTCTTAGTGTGTATAGGTATGAGCAGCATACTGTTTACTAATTTTACACTAGCTGGGCTCGATCCGCTCACACTGCATTCACCTAGTAATATATATATATATATGTATTATATAGTTAAAGCACGGAAGGAAGTGCTGTACGTGCAATAATGGTCTATCGAGACCACCCCGAGTACCATTATTGCACGTACAGCACGTCCCTTTCCGTTACTTTGCATCTTACCGGCCTTGTTTTCTTGTGTAAGAAAAGCTAAAACTATCACCGTTATCACGTGCCGTGCTGTATAGCGCGCGCGCCCCACGTAAACCGTGCTGTATGACGGATACAGCACTGGCGGCGCCTTTGATTCGCCCACGCAAAGTACAATAAATGTATATCACACAGTACGGTAGTACTGTGTATATAGGGATTGCTATGGTCTATCCCCATTGAAAACCATATATAAGGTTTTTCATCACTTTCACTTTCAGTTTGCTACTTACTGGACTTCTGTTAACATGAATGTGTAACTATACCCAGAAACTAATTGTGATTATAAAATGGTATAATTTGATTGATGATAAAGGGGTTAAATTAGCAAAAGTCCATTTTGTGAATTCTTCATCTTCTTCTTCTTCTTCTTCCGCTTGAACAAGCGTAACTCACTAACGGTAACACATCTAAACATGAAACTTGGTACAGTGATGTAGTTCCATTGTGGGTAGTGCATCGTCATGTTAAAAATTTTGTAAACAATGTACTTCTTGTAAAATAAACAAAAATAGCCTCAGGCCATGTATTATTAATGGAGGCCACACAATCCTATATCTAACTAATGAAAGGTCTGCTAAATGTGAAATTTTGTATGATAGTATAGTTTAATACCACAATGATCAACGTTGTGATAAAATCTTTGTAAACAATGTAAATCTTGTAATATAACAACAAATAGCCTCAGGCAAGGATTACTGTATCTCACTAACAAAAGCTCCATTGAATGTGGAAATTGGTATAATGATAAAGTGTAATACACCAATGATCAACGTTGTGATAAGATCTCTGTAAACAATGTAAATCTTGTAATACAACAACAAATAGCCTCAGGCAAGCATTACTGTATCTCACTAACAAAAGCTCCAGTAAATGTGGAAATTGGTGTGGTGGTAAAGCTTAATACCCCAATGATCAACATTGTGATAAAATCTCTGTAAACCATGTAAATCTTGTAAAAAATAGCCTCAGGCAAGTATTGCCATATCTTACTAACAGAAGCTCTACTAAACGTGCAAATTGGTGTGATGGTAAAGTGCAATACACCAATGATCAACATTGTGATAAGATCTCTGTAAACAATGTAAATCTTGTAATACAACAACAAATAACCTCAGGCAAGCATTTCTGTATCTCACTAACAAACGTTCCACTAAATGTAAAAATTGGTATAATGATATAGTCTATTACACCAATGATCAACATTGTGATAAGATCTCTGTAAACAATGTAAATCTTGTAATACAACAACAAATAGCCTCAGGCAAGCATTACTGTATCTCATCAACAAAAGCTCCAGTAAATGTGGAAATTGGTATGGTGGTAAAGCTTTATACCCCAAAGATCAACATTGTGATAAAATCTCTGTAAACCATGTAAAAATTGTAAAAAATAGCCTCAGGCTAGCATTACCGTATCTTACTAACAGAAGCTCTACTAAATGTGAAAATTGGTGTAATGGTAAAGCGTATTACCCCAATGATTAATGTTGTGATAAAATCTCTGTAAACAATGTAAATCTTGTATTATAACAACAAAATAGCCTCAGGCAATAGTTAGCTATATCTCGCTAACAAAAGTAGTACTAAATGTGCTACAAGCTCTATTAGCTAATATGTTTGCTACCAAGTAAACTGCAAAATAGCAAAAATGCATGTACCTAGTTCCAGAAAAAAAGACGGGAGACAAGTAAATAAAAAATTTAGGAAATTTGAAAGGAAATATAGGGCTTGCATAAAAAGGAATAGAGACAAGATTGGGACACAGACATGTTATGATATATCGACGTACCCATAATGTTACGTTGATATAACATAAACATGTCTGTGTCCCAATCTTGTCTCTATTCCTTTTTATGCAAGCCCTATATTTCCTTTCAAATTTCCTAAATTTTTTATTTACTTGTATATATATATATATGGCGAAACAAAGTGCATAGAATAGCACCAGTGGATACATAGTTCTTCTCCACACTCTAGACCGAGATGTCTGCAGATATACACATGTGTATACTTCTGTGACAGAATTATTCAACTGTCTTATGCACCTATATACACCAAATCTGCATGCACAAATTTGGCTGGGCCTTGTATACACAGTGTACATAGTGGTACACATTTCCCTACCTTACAGTATGGCATTCCCTACACAAGGTCAAAGATACACCATCTGGTTTGGTGATGAAATATCTCAGACTGGTAAGTTCATCATAATGATTTACTATACATGTTCCTCTATAGGTGGTAGTGTCTAACTTAAAGTTTGTAATGTTATGTTGAACTTTCTTGCATGAAGCACAAATTTTACACTCTCTAGTGTAGATAGGCGATTAAGGTACCCACTTTTTCAAAGAAAATTTGCTGCGTTCACTCACACTCTCCCCATAGCCTCATCCCTCTAGCATGCAATTTAAGTTTACATAATGGCACTCTGGCTCGTGTGTAGCTATGCGTGTGTGGTGTGGATGTGAGGATTACATGCTCCGAATATTCTTATAACCACATTTCCCTTCACTTCTAAGACTTCGCCTACACAACCTCCTCAACTGACTGGTGAGTGTACATTAGCCTGTGTTCCAACAGAACTTTACATATTATGATGTAGCTAACCAATCATTGCAAGTACATATACAAGTGTCAAAGTTTCATTGGGTTTGGCAAATATAATTGAGTGAACTAAGCAAACCCACCTAGCTGTATAGCTGAGACCAATATATCCAATAGACTGCATGTGCACATATACCATCTGTGAGATTGATGTGCAGTGACTCTCCTCACCATGTAGAGTTAGCATAAGACTGAATCAAATGTCAAAATATGTGGGTATGATTCCTCTTACCATATGTACAAGTATTACATGTATTCAATGCATGTAGGAGGGCCCTGCTATGAAAGGTCTCACATCTAAAGCACTTGTCCCTGAACTTGAGTACTTTTTGTGTTGTACACAGAATTTGACAAGGTTCAGAGTATCATGGATGACATCATCACTGCCCTCAAGGCAACTCCCGGTGCCACCGACAAGCTGACAGGGAAATACAAACAGGAAGGATGGATGGCCTTTACTGAAATTCCAACAGAAGAAAAACTGGTTACTCTCGCCTTGCAGAGAATCAAACAGGATCCCAACCAGTATGACCTGTTTATTGACATGTTACGTTGTATCAAAGGAATGGACATTTCTGTAAACAAAATTACATAAAGTTAGTTGTGGCAGCTGCAATACCTTTAATTGTGTACTCATTACATTTGTGCATGTAGAGATTGCCATTCTCATTTCCTGTAAGAAAATCATTCAACTCTGAACTTCTATGAATATCATTATCAGCAAAATGCATAGAGTTTTTAGAATGCAATTGCATGCATGTAGCTAGTTGTGACAACCAGTGGATATTCTGAACCTGACATGCATAAATCATATATCACATGTCATGGTGATGTATGTACAGCACTGACAGCTGTATGTAGTTCTTCACACCCTAAACCAAATGGCTGCAACAAGGTTGATGTACACACATGTGTACACTTTGGTGACAGAATTTTATCTGATCCATGAATTCCTTCAAAACTAAACAGTCTATGCACCTACACCAAATCTGCATGAAAACTTGCAATTGGCTGGGCCTTATATATGCTGTGTACATAGTGCTAGGCTGGGGCACATGTTTCTGCATTCCCTAGACCACATAATCCCACCTTTAAGCTGCTAGTTGGTGTTGCTCTATCAGAGAGTCAAGCCTTGATCTCTTAACTAGAACAACCTCTGTTGGTTGAGTCACATGACCTGCACATGTGATCATGTGACAGAGTACCATCTGTTGTTATATCTCCATGTAAACAACTGATCAAATTATCAGTGTATGAGAGATGTAGAATGACATAGAGTGGGAATGATACTTCACAGAAGGAGGTTGAGCCTGGGGGATGAGGCTGTAATACTGTATGGTATGTGTACACATATAGTGTATGATGGTTGGTTGTGGGGCCAGAGACTTACTGTGTGTCCTGTTATGTAATCAATGGTCATGTCAATATCCACTAATGTGTTTGTGACTGATGTGTCTGAATGTGGTGTGACTGATAGAATGTAATTATCAGATTATAAGTATGAATGATGTAGAATGACATGAATATAGTAGAAATGACATGAGGTTAAGTCTAAACATCACTGTATCCACCCCTTTTAGTACTACAGGTGGACAAAGACAGTGCAATTGTCTTTCACCACCCCCTTTAGCCGTAAGCTAGATGGTATATATTCACCTTTGTCTCCATAGAGAAGTAGTGGGAACATCCACCCCTTTCTACATAACCACATTCACAGTCTCTCTCTGACCTGTCCAAGATAGTTGACATCATGAGACACAAAGTTATATACATGTTGGAGGTTAGTGTATGTGATAGTTGTATATTGTGCTTCATACCATGACAACAGAGAGAGAGTTTGGGAGTTTGTGGCCTAGGGAACCACTCGCCAAAAATGCTCTACATTCACCTAGTATTATAGATATGGCAAAACAAAATGCATAGTTTTTTCAGAATGCACAATTGCACACATGCAATTACAACCAGTGGATATTCTGAACCTGACATGTATAAATCATACCAGGGGCGGAGGAAGCTGCTTTTCAGTGGTCAGGCCATAGGTTTACTGTAGGGGGGTCTGGGCATGCTCCCCCAAAAAATGTTGACGTTCTGCCCATCTTTGAGTGAAAAAACACTGAAAAACTGGTGCATAGAAGTTCCAATTGAGCTTTTAGTGCATGTACTAACAACAGACGATCCACGTAGTCCAGAGACTGGAGGTCTTTGCCGATTTTTCAATGGTCTCCTCCCACTTGTTCCTTTGATGTTTTGAAACTTCATTTTCCACTTGTGTTCATGTCCTATATTCACTGTCTGAATGTGGTGTGACTGATGGATCGGATTATCAATAATGTACAATGGTCACCTGTATCCACCCATGCATAAGCCCATTCCTACATTGTTTATGGAGGAGATGAAGAAACAAGTTCAAAACTTTATTGTGGTATACAGACCTGATGAGAGATTGGTGGGTGAGGCTTAAGTGATCAGTGGGAGGGACTTATGAATGTGGTTGTGTTCTTGTTTGTGACACAACAGTAATGTAATTCAGATGTTTTGACTGCATGTAGTGGTACTTATCACCTAGATAAGATAGTTGGTATTCATGTTTGTCCCCATAGAGATGGAGTGGGAACATCCACCCCTTCCAGTGCTATGTACATCCACAGTCTCCCTCTCTCCCTCTCATTCTTACAAACTACTTCTCACTCTCCCTCCCTACCTTCTCCTTTTCATCCCTCCCTCCCTCTCTCCCTCCCTCCCTCCCTCAACACAAACAAAATATTGTCCTATAACATATTACAAAGTATGTAAGGGACACAGTTGATTTTGATACCGTTTGATACCACATCTAATTGACAGCCACACCCCCAGCCACAATTGACAGGCAGTCCAGTCATGACATCATACTAAAAGTGTGCAAAGCAGCGAGTGAGGGAGAGATCAGTTAATGTTGCCGCTTTTGTTAAAATGACGAGACAAGATACCAAGCAACGCGACGTCCCCGCAGAGCGCAAATTATTTTAATTACGTCATTCAGTTGACCGAGCGCGCGACGGCACGGAAATGTCATTGAAAATCGCGAGTTACGTTATTCACCGAGAAGTGCCAGTGCCAGTGCCAGTGCTACTTTTATTAGCGCTCAGAGACGTGCGACATGGCATCCACGTATGGTGAGTGTAGTGTCATAGTTATTCTTTGTTGGGGTGTGGAAGGGGAATAGTCTCATAGTTTCTACGTGATGAGTGTCATAGCAAAGGGCAACATGAAGCTCTCTCTATCATCATACTGTGCTATACTATACAGGATATGACAAGGTTCGAAGTAACCTGATGCAAATCATTGATACCCTCAAGTCAATTCCTGTGGCCAGGGAGAAACTGATTCTGCACTACATACAGCACCAATGGCTAGATATCATGCATAATCCAGCGGAAGATGAACTGATTAGACTTGCCTTGGTGAGAATCCAACATGATCCCAGCCAGTTTGACCTGTTTATTGACATGTTATGTAATATCCCTGGAATGGACCTGATTGTGGTAACACTTACAAGAGGTAAGTTGAGATGTAGTACATACATGTATACATACTAGAGTATTGGTCCTTCCATGAGCATTGTACAAGGGAGAGAATTCTACCACAAGTGCTTGGATAACGTTTATTGTTTCTTACTGTACGTAGGATTTTTTGGGAAACTAAATCCTTTCAAGCAGTCTTCTATTAAGCCTGTCACAGGTATATTAGTGGATGATATCCTTCAGTGAATAATTCATTGAATTGCAGTCACGATTGTGGGAGTGAAGTGGAATCAGGGAATACATACCCTTCCCTATTTTATGGGTTACACATGTTATGCATGCCATCACCCCCTGTTTAGCTGCATGGATGCTTCCTTGTTTATAAACTTCTTCATGGGAGAGTATATACGTTACTGTGCAATGTACTTATTGCCAAGTGCATTAACACGAGGCAGCTAATCCGTGTCCATGTCTCAGCCAATGTACATATACATGGTGTCACACTTTAGAAATGTCATTAGTCATGCTTGATTTCTCTGTAGTAATGTTTAGGAATGGGTAATGTCCGCAAGTACGACAGTGCCAAGTGTTCCATGGTGATTAATGCACATGTGCATTTCTAGTAAAATATACATGATAAATTCGAATGCGCCTGCGCAAGATACTTGTAGGATGGTGTGTTATAGATTAGGGGGAGGATGGTGTGTCTTAGAGTAGAGGGAGGATGGTATGTCTTAGAATAGAGGGAGGATGGTGTGTCTTTGAATAGAGGGAGAATGGTGTGTCTTAGAGTAGAGGGAGGATGGTGTGCCTTTGAATAGAGGGAGGACGGTGTGTCTTAGAGTAGAGGGAGGATGGTGTGTCTTAGAGTAGAGGGAGGATGGTGTGTCTTAGAGTAGAGGGAGTATGGTCTGTCTTAGAGTAGAGGGAGGATGGTGTATCTTAGAGTAGAGGGAGGATGGTGTGTCTTAGAGTAGAGGGAGGATGGTGTGTCTTACATGTTTGCAGAGATTTTATCGCAACATTGATCATTGGTGTATTACAGTTTACCATCACACCAATTTCCACATTTAGTAGAGCTTCTGTTAGTAAGATACGGTAATACTTGCCTGAGGATATGTTTTTACAAGATTTACATAGTTACAGAGATTTTAGCACAATGTTGATCTTTGGGGTATTAAGCTTTACCATCACACCAATTTCCACATTTAGTGGAGCTTTTGTTAGCGAGATAGAATAATGATTGCCTGAGGCTATTTGTTGTTGTATTACAAGATTTACATTGTTTACATAGATCTTATCACAATGTTGATCATTGGGGTATTACACTTTACCATCATACCAATTTCCACATTTAATTGAGCTTTTGTTACAGTAATCCTTGCCTGAGGCTATTTGACAAGACTTATATTGTTTACTGAGATTTTATCACAACGTTGATCATTGAGATACTATCATACAAAATTTCACATTTAGCAGGGCTTTCATTAGTCAGATATAGGATTGTGTGGCCTCCATTAATAATACATGGCCTGAGGCTATATTTGTTTATTTTACAAGAAGTACAGTACATTGTTTACAAAATTTTTAACATGACGATGCACTACCCACAGTGGAACTACATATCTGTACCAAGTTTCATGTTTAAATGTGTTACTGTTAGTGAGTTACGCTTCTTCAAGTGGAAGAAGAAGATGGAGAATTTACAACATAAACTTTTGTTTTAACACCTTTCTCATGCATCAAATAAACCATGTTATAATCATAGTTAGTTTCTGGGTATAGTTACACATTCATGTTACAGAAGTCCAGTAAGTAGCAAACTGAAAGTGAAAGTGATGAAAAACCTTATATATGGTTTTCAATGGGGATAAACCCAGTACTACCTACTGTGTGATATTTAGACTACTGTAACTTATTGACCAATCAGGTTGCGAGAAATGCGGGATCTATTTTTCATAGTCACCTCGTTAGCGGGATCTATAGTTGGCCGCTGGCCCCTAGTACTGGGACCTATTGGCGCGCTTTTTGCTAGCAGTTTGAATGGTCACTGTCCAATCAGTTTCTCCGCTGTAGTCTAAACTAGTTAGATGCACTCGTCGTCGGGAACTACATGATTTAGAAAGCCTCGGGCCCTTGGTAGCACCGTCGACTTGGCATCTAACATATATATATATATATATATCTTATTGCGTGGGATATCGGGCAATATGGCAAGTTATTGCACGAGTGTGTGAGGTATTGCCCGAGCCGAAGGCGAGGGTAATACTCACACACGAGTGCAGTAACTCGCAATATTGCCCGATAAACCACGTAATAAGCTGTTTATTATCTAGCTCGTCTTCAACCTGGTGTTAAAACTTCGCCATTTTACCGTTCGCTCGTTGCTAACAATATGCGTAACGCGCAATGCGCAATGCGCTCTGAAATTTAATTGGTTAAAATTGACTGGGCAATATAACTGGGCAATATGGGAAAATATTGCCCAGCGCGGAATAGGAAATTATGCATTGCTGGGCAATATGGCTAGGTAATAAATATATATATATATATATGTGTGTCATTGAGGGTCAAAAGGCCAGGGACCTTTGTGCTGTGCTGGAACACCAACACTGACATTTGCTGCCTAATGAAACAGCCATTTAGCTGAGAGAATGTTACCACAGCTTGTACCATTTTAATATGTTTGAGTTGTGTTCTCTTCCTCTGTTTGTGCACTGTGAATTGTCAGATGGATAATGAGGGTATTGACAGTTTATACAGCATGATGAATGTACTGTTAACTCTTACTCTTGCAAGCCAGACCCTCAGCGGGAAGAGAGGGTCTGGTGAACTGTGGGAAGCCAAGTAGACATGCAATTTGATAATGAAGTGTTGTTTATATACTCAATTGGCCTTGTGGTAACCTTACATAACATGCCCAGCTGCAAGTTTATACTTGCTGATAAGGCCACTTGAATGCACTATATACAAGGCACTTCGTTATCACATTCCATGACCACCCAGTTTTGGATGCACTCCAGAACAACTCTGCAGTTCACCAGACCCTCTCTTCCTGCATGAGGGTCTGAAGCACATGACACCACAAGAACTGTAATTGGATGATGGCTGGGATGGTCATGTGCTGAGTTTACACATCCCCCACAGTTTTGGGGGAGGAGTTAGTGCAGAGCCTCACCCCCTATGTGTAGGTGTGTGGGAGGGAACCTTACCCCCTAGTTGTTAACGCTGACCAGGTATCACATCAGTTGGATGGCGACCTATAAGAAGAAGTGGCATTCGGAGTGGTTCGTGGGCTGAACAGAAATCCCTGGCTGCTGTTCAGAGTGACTGCTGACACATAGATGAGTACCGTGCATTTGCTTGATCGGGCACATGCACCACGGATGCGCATCACTGGATCAAAATCCACGTTTCCTGCTACAGTCCATGTGACAAAAAGTAGAGGATAGTTCAAATGTAGGCAAAAAGTCCTTGTCCTACACTTCTACAGGAAATTTTCAAATTTCCTTCCCAATTTCCTCTACAGGGTAGTGCAAATACCCAATACAGTAAATGCTGCACATAACTTATCAAATTTCAGGATTCAGAGTAATTACAGTGTAATATGATTTCCCCTACACCTTTCCAGCTACCTAACACATGGTATTATGGCTGCATTTCCTCTACACATGTACACCCACACATCTGTACAGCTTGCCACCATATGATCTGTTTGTTCTTGCATGAACACGTGTATAGTAAACCGCATGCATGCATGACTCTGTATACATCATTTTGACACTCTGCTGCAATACTACATATATATAGATCTATATGCAACAATCACAAATCACATTTCTATGCACAAGTATGACTCATGTTCAAATATGGCATTCACCATGTTCCAGAAAGGGCCCACTTTGGGAACTTATCAGCAATTGGAGCACAGTCCTGCCCAACACATCGCTTCTTCATTTGGCGTCGACTATGTGGAGACTTGTTCTCCTTTATGACATTGCATCAACCTTAGACGCCCTCCAGGGCAATGGATGCACCATAAGGACTTCTTCCTCTTCATCAATTTCACTGTCCTCGCTACTCATCATTTCCAGCACTAACACCTTTTCCCAAAGTGCTTTGTCTTCTTGCTTTGAGAATGTCATCTTTTCCAATGCAGCGTTGCCAGGAAGGTGACCGTATTGAAAATAGCTACACTGAACAAATATTGGACTGCAACCCTGACACTTGCAGTACTTCACCTTACTTCTGGATGAAGTTGTTACACTTCTTCATGAATCCACCTGCAGTTGTTCACTCATAGATATGGCAGGTAGAGTCTGTTGCAAGCAGCAGATGGAAGTGGCTAGACGAGACCAAGATATTGCTCTTATGCTTGCACGTCAATATAGGGATTTGGCAGAGGCAAGTCATACCAAAATCTGACAACAAAAGAAAGAGTTAGAAGAAAAGGTTGAACTGGTTCGTGACTTTTGGCGAAACAAGATAGTGGAAGGTAGCTCTAGATCTGGTCAAATATTACGTGCTGCTCTTATAAAGAAATCATAATTTCATTATTAACGTAACACTCGAGTGATATAATTATATGTACTTATAGCCCGTTGCTAGGTGGTTGCTAAGATTATTGTAGTGGAATAAATCAACTACAGCCCTCCAGGAAGTGTGAGGGTGCAATATCTAGTATGAAGGTGACAATATCTAGTGTGAAGGTGACAATATCTAGTGTGAAGGTGACAATACCTGGTGTGAAGGTGTCAATATCTGGTGTGAAGGTGTCAATATCTAATGTAGGCCCAGTAATATTCACTGAGCCATGATGTCATACTCAATGTGTTCGATGAAAACGGAAGTTACAGATTGACGTGGAGCATGCAAAGTTTGCGTAGTTCTATTCAGCTGGCTTGATTTTCGAGTTTGAGTGATGGCTAGTAGGAGCACTCCTAAGCGTATGCAGAGCATTGAAAGCGGTCAGAGAGAGCCAGCACTTTTTAATACGCATACGCTTCCTACTAGCTCTTTACCGCCGGTGCTGCTCACAGCTTTGGGCTTACCCAGGGATAGTTTGAGCCTTTACAAGGTGTTCCACAATTCACAGGTATAACTTGAGGGGAGCGGGAGCCTTAGCAGCTGCTTGACGGTTTCCAAAACTATGGGGGGACTAACGCGGCCCTTCGTCCACCTCGTCGCTAAAAGCTGACTCAGTCCATGACTCCATTCCTATAATCTTCTGCTTCTCTAGTACACATACGCTTAGCTAGCCGCCGTTCAAACTGAGCAAGCTTACGCAAACCATGCCATATATGGCATCATGACGTCAAGAACCACCTAGCAACCGGCTATAAATGAATTATAGCACCCCTGGTCGGGATGTTGAGGTTTATAAGCACTCCCCCTCGGGCGCTTCGCGCCCTCGGGTATCGTGCTTATAAACCAGCAACATCGGGATACTTCAAAACCTGGACCGTGGACCATGGACTGGACCGTGGACTGGACTATGGACCGAACTCTGCTGGGCCTCCCCGTGCACATATTTCGTTTTCGCCATTTGCACGTACGGTTTTGTTGGGCGAGCGCAGCGAGCCCGTACTAGTGAACTCAATGCCGATTTTGTTTGTATGTATGTATGTTTGTATGTTTGTATGTCATCAACCGACCGCGGTCAGTGCGCATGCGTCCCCGCGCAACGCGCAAACGTAGCCGGCCTTGCCTCTTCCGCTCGTTGCGCTCGCCCACAAATGCTTTGCATTCCCCTAGTATGTAGATCTAACTGCTAAGTTAGCCTTACCTTGTCAACTTGTACACAGGCCCTTTGACATGTTCAATACGCGAGTGCATTTCTGGGCGTGGCTTTGTTCTATGACTACGACGTCGCACAAGTCACCTCACTGGAGTCTCAGGCTCTCTTTGAGAGCCTGGGTACGAGGCTACAGTGTCATATGCTGTCCCGCAAGAGAGAGCGGACTGTCAGTGTGGTCTAACACTACGTATGAGCTACAGCGATGACCAGTCTGAAGCTTATAAGCGTCGCTGACTGAGTGACAAAGCCCTGACTGTTCACCTTGATTTACCAACACTTTACAAAGCACAGTCACTACAGCCTAAGTGGCGAACAAGCATACATATCAGGTGACGTACCATGTATACGTAATGAGCAAGAAGCGAGGCAAGAAGAAATTTGAAGGGCCTTGCTTGGGTAGGAGGTAAAGCGTTTAAAGACCGTACGTGCACATGGCGTAGATCTATGCAGGGAAAGCGTGCATTCTGGCATCATTCAGCCCAACACATTTCGGTCCATAGTCCAGTCCATGGTCCAGTCCACGGTCCACGGTCCACGGTCCAGGTTTTGAAGTATCCCAGCAACATCCCTCCCAGAGGTGCTATAACTTATACTTATGAGCTACTGTGTATATACATGTACACACGTGTATATTTAATTATTGTTACATTGGTCAAGATGAGACATTTCTGTACACCTTGAGTGTTCACATAGTGTTCAATTTGAGTTCATCATACCTTGTACACCTCTGAAACACAGAAGGTCTTCAAGTTGTGCACAAGTTGATAAATTGTTCATTTCTCAAAATTGACCACTCTATGTACACTAGGAAGTGGACTAGTATGAGACATTCTAGTGCTCACAATGTTTCTAGCTGTGATACGTACAGAATACAATTGCAATGATGCATTAGTTATGTACTAGTGACATGCATATGGCAACATGCCGACAATATGCATATGAAGTTAGTCCAAATGTACTACTGCACAGATTTACTACATGGTAAATGATATGTCAGTATCCACTTATATATCAGGTTGGTCCAACTGTACTGCAGCAAAGGTTTACTGTATGGGAGGATGGGATGTCGGTATGTAGAACACAAGTAGGGAAGCATCACATACCCTGTATTAAAGGACATAATAAAGTGTAAATGGCATGTTGGATACAACACAGATGCAGGACAGCTGACATTGATCTGTCCTTGGTATGACCTGAACCACACAAAGTGCACGAAATTCAATATTTTGCCCAGTGCATGCGTGTACACATGCACACGTATTAAGGCTAGCTATATGATATGGCCAGTACAGGTGAGATGCATGCCTCCATGGCCTCCTTGGAATACCCTCCCGCAGGTGTTACAAATTATAGATAGTTGTTGTGTACAAAAACCTATGTTTCTAGACATTTCTTATTTCTGGTGCATGATCCAAATTGTCATAGGGTTGTAATACCACATGTAATCCCCACCTTACTTCTTTTTTATGTAGCAAGATGGGAGATGATGGCATATACCCTGCATATACTATAATACAGCCTTTATTTCTCTTTGTTTTGGCACCTCAATGCAAGATACTTCAACATTTTAATGAAGCTTGTGTGTCACTCTTGCCTGCCAGGTAAACATTCCAGCCAAGCAGAATATGAAGTCAAAAGTGCTTCTGATGAGAAGCCTTCACCTGAGAAGCCAGCATCCCTCACAGGTACAAAATAACTCCTGCAAGTTGATGTATACACTTTTATGTGGTGTGAGTGTGGATATGAGTTTGGGTATGCCTGGGGTCTTGCCCACAAAATGTATGTCCACTTTCTGTACATTTTACATGTATGGAGTAGGGAGTGGAGGATAAATATGTATAGATTTAGAGCTTATGAGTGTGTAACTTGTCCCACTTACACTGGGAAAAGTAGCCATAAACACAGGCTGAGATCGTCTGTATTTGCACCGTCAGTACACCATGCAGAACCTTGTGGGACAACTTCAACTAATAAATATGGCACTACTACCTGCGCATTGGGCATGACAGTACAGAGTATACGTGTGCTGCATGGAAATTAGTATCATAGTATGTAGTTGAAGCTGTACCACTATGGACTTGCACAGTGTGCTAACAGTACAAATACGGATGTTCTCGATGCCCATTCAGGCCCATGTGTATTACTACTTTTCCCTGTGTTTACACAATGGCTAATACAGAGCAAGGTAAGTGGGGTGCCATTGAGTAGAAGACAGATTGGGTAAAAGTGAGCTATGTTGTGTATTTGCTGCCATACCGACTATATCAGGTGATGAAGAGTACATGTTGAAGGATAACAAATGTAGAGGGTGTGAGGAGTCAGAGAAAATTTACTTGAACACATGTTCCTCTTGTGGGATCGTTTATTGTGATAAGTGCAAAGAATACGTTAAAACAGGTGAACATACTTCTGACATTGGCGAACATCTACTTTAAATTGTTACCTTGCAGGTAGACTGCATGCACGCCCTTGTTGCAAACGAAACTTGGAGAAAACTGGTTTGTTTATTTCCAGCCATATGACACATTAATTACAGTATCTGTATAACATGTGCATACATTCTGCAGGTGATGTAATGGGTGGAAATGATGATGATGGTTCCTCCAAACCAGGTTGGTAGAGTCACTGTGTACTTCCAATGATGTAGCTTTACTAATATGTATTAGAATTCCCCATACTGGAGGAGATGACAGTGCAAGTAACAAATGAAGAACAGCACATTCTGTGGGAGGAATATGGCCTCAGACTCCACATACCTCATGATGTACTACCAGATGGTTACAAACTTTGTAATTTGAAGATTGCTGTGTCACTGTCAGGGAACTATCAGTTACCAGAAGACAGTGTTCCCGTCAGTGCAGTGTATTCATTCAAACATGACTTGGGAGACAGGGAACTAAGGAAGCCAGTCACACTTGAAATGCAGCACTGTGCTACCTCTGCAGTGTGGAGTGGTTTACAATTTCTAAGAGCAAATCATAATTCAAATAAATTCTCAGTTCTTCCAGGTGGTATTTTTTTACCTGATGACCACTATGGTAAAATAAAGCTGGACAATTTCTCTAAATATTTAATTGATTTATTCTGGAAACTTGTTTCCACTGTGTCACATCAGCAGTATCGTGCCCAGCTCTACTACACAGATATTGCATACCTCGCTTTCAAATCCAATTTATACATTCTTCCAAACCTGAATACAAACTTCAAAGTATGCATTAAATATATTTGAGCTTGAGTCTGTAATTTACTTTTCTTTCTAATAGGCAATTGAGGACAGTGAGATGAAGGGGGCAACTAAAGGCACAAAATCAATAGTTGAATTTGAAGATAATACAATAGCTATAGACATTGACGCTGATGGAGTGACAGAAAGAGATGGATGGAAACTTCTACCATTGAATCCACCTGTGGTAATCACACATTGCGATTGTGTTTCATACACATACTGTTTTCCCCTACATACACCAATACATGTTTCAGATACATAAGTGTTCTGTTGATAGTTTTTCTACCGAAAGGAGTGTTGTTCCATGCCAAATAAGCATTTGGTCAGATGAAGACAGGAGCAAACAACTCCGTTATCAGATGAAATTGAAAGGCACAAAGAGCAAAAATGAATTTCTTGTTATTGAATCACCTCCATCTTGCACTGGTTAGTATACATGAGTGTATAGTAACAATAAAGAACCCACACACTGCAGTGCATGTAGAGATTTTTGCAGTTTACCACCTCGATGTCTTTATAGTACAACTGCCACAAACAGGAAAGCTTGGGCTGTATTACTATTTTGAATTACACAATTACAAGAGTGCACTGCATCCCCCAACAAAAACCTTCGCATATCACTTGATCTTTCAGATGCACGTTCCAGCCCACCAGTAATCAAACACAGAAGGAAAAGGGAAAGGACTTCAGGTAAAACAGGCTACAAGCACAAATACTATACTACTTTTCTTTTGTGTGTATTTTCACTCTGTGTGTGTTTGTGTGTGTGTGTTCTCCTATATACATGTATCCTTACATTTAGTGTATAGCTATTTGCTGCAATCTAATTAGTTAGCATGGAGAACGTTAATTCCCATAGTCTTCTTGGAGAAGACTACGTATATAGCCTTCTCCTTTGAGGGAAAGAAGCTATATATAGTCTTCTCCCAGGGTATGCTAACATTGTATGAACCACTGCGACAAAGTTGGATGAGGTCATGCCTGAACGTGTATGCTTGGTTTCACTGAAGCATGTCATTGCTATAGGGAAAATGGCAGGTATTGGTTGGCCACATCCCATCATATAGAGACCTATGAGGAGGGAGAGCCAAAACTGAATGAATATGTTTAGAGATGTGACTTGTCTTACATCATTACATGTTGGTTATAGAGTATTGTCCCTCCTACCACTCACTAGCCATGATACCTGTGCCCACTTCAAGAGATCTGATGAATCGCGTCAAAACAGACCAACCCATTAAGCTGGGTCGGCAACTGTGTGTGGCAGAAAGTGACCTTGATATAGTAGAGAAAGATCATCCTAATGACCATGATAAGCAGCTATCAAAAGTGCTCTCCCTCTACATGAAACAGTCAGTGAAGCCATCATGGGAGGAGGTGACTACTGCTCTGTGGGACATTGGTGAAAAGAGGATTGCCCAACAAATTGCTGATGAATATGGTATGGCAATCTCAATGTGCAGTAGCATGCATCAGATTAGCTACATGAATACGATTTCTGCATGTCACCATGCCACTTTGCAGAGTAATGTGTTATTGTTGTCACCCATATACTGCATGTGGCTATACAAACCTCCACAGTTGAGATTTGTATCTACTCTCTCCCCTACCTCTACTCCAGGGTTCCCTCTACCAGTTCAACCAACTCCTGGTCCATCCTCCTCTCTCCATGCACCTACTTCTGGTAAGCTCCCTAGCCACAGTTACCTGCCAGCTGGTAGGCAAGCGGTGCAAATTATTGTGTACTTTAACATTTGGCCAACTGCCTTGTCTTTATTTCAACTGTGACATCCTACACAGCCCCCCCCCCCCTCCCCCCCCTTCCAGGTGCTACAAATTTGTTATTTGTGTACAAATAGCTAATGTTTCTACACCAATACTTAGCTACAAAGGTGATGGAATAGTTCGTGGTGCATTTGAATAGCTAATGGCATTCACTCTTGCTAGTAGAGTAAGATGGAATTGTGGTTTGCAATAGGTATTGGAACTGTGGGGACCTTACAGTGGAATTAGTACATCACATTCTTTTGTGTATAAAGTACAGTCACTGGGACTGGTATACATGATGTATGTATATACAGTTCTATACTGGTTTTGCATGATAACACGTGCATAAGATGTTGATACATATGTTAGAGAAACCTGTTCCTAATTCTATATTTTGTGTATGTTGATAACTTCAACCATTGAGCAAGGCACAATATGTGTAAGTGCTTCCCACATTCTACAGGTGGAGATGAGGAGTCTGAGACCTGACACTCCAATACTGCCAGATTAGTCCTTGACTGGACTGGACTGGACAGGACTGGACTGGACTGGACTCCTCAATATGACCTGTCCAAGATGATTGGAAACTATAGAGACTGAGATACAAATTAACTTTACATGTAGGAAGGTAGCATTGTGTATGTGACAGTTTGTATGGAGTGTGTACTTTGATACTTAATGTTGCTGTGGATTGTTATTACATAGTTACAGATTCGAGAAGACCATTCTCAAACCCTTAGCTTCCTGAAAGGGGTTAATAACTATGCATGGATTTGGAGTGAAAAAGTTATTTTATGTGAATAATTCTTCTGTGCATACATTTTCATGGGTTGCAATACAAATGCTTATTCCTGAAAATATATATGCAGCATCAAGAGCTGTACATGCAGTTCTCAAGGCTGGGCATCCTGGTACCCCTCGATCAATTACTTGACCTGTAATTACATATACTTCTGTGTGTTACACGTAAGTTTATCCTATTTTTGTATACTGGGTGAAATCAGTCTTGATTGTCTGGTCTGTGTACTGTGTGTCCTGTTTGTCTCGTCTGGGGGTTAGGCCATACTAAGTAAATACCTTGTTTCACAGGTAATCCCGCGTGCCATTTAACTACCGCATGCAATATACTTATTTTTTATTAATTTCCGGTATAAAAGGAAATCTGTGGCGGCGCGCGTGGCCTACCGCCGGAAGTTGGCCGGTAAGGCCACGCGCCCTAGCCCTGAGCCACATTTCCACGATTGTGTATGTAGTCATGTAGTACTGTCAGTCCAAATCTCCGTCAATCTTAGTGTGCTAAAGGATTGGGGATTGCATCCACTGGACGAGCTTGCTACCCTTGCAGAAGTCCTGGAACTGCACATGGCGAGATTGAGCCAGCTTTATGTTCCCTGATGCTCTCTTGGAGCAGCCGTTCGAGTGCTACATCGCTACAAATTTGGCTGGGCCGTTTCAGACAGTTTATCTAAAAAATAATAAATAACGCACGCGCGCATGCGCAGGTGGTGTAGTAGTGCCTGTGAAACAATGAATTTACTTAGTATGGCCTTATATGTGTATGTGACAGTTTGTATGGCGTGTTTACTCTGATTGAATGTAGCTGTGGATTGTTATTACATAGCTACAGGTTTAGGAAAACATTCTCAATTGGTTAACTTCCTGAAAGTGGTTCCATGGAAAAGTTATTTGTTTGTGAATAATTCTTCTGATACACACTAAGAGAAAAACTGACATGACATTGTGTGTGAGAGAACAATATACAACTATCACATACACTAACCTCCAACATGTACATATTTTGTGTTTAATGATGTCAACTATCTTGGACAGATCAAAGAGAGAGACTGTGAATGTGGTTATGTAGAAAGGGGCTGGAGGCCCGAATACAGGTCAGGAGCTTTGCGAGAACACGTTTCGATGATCTTAAATTCCAGCGGCCCCTGAGTCAGCGTCTGGGCACTCAAATCAAACAGCACTTAATCACACACAGATTTAATCTGTGTGCAGCATAATGCGTGAAGAAAGCTTTGGGATACTTCTGGAGTATACGAGAGGCATGTGTGTGGGGGGGGGGGGGGGAGGGGGGGGGGATGATGTCTTGCAACAATAACTGATAATCCCTTAACCAAAAGATGTATGGAACAGTCCATTACCTCAGTTGCAAGTAGCAAGAGACCAAATTTTGTTTTGTGTTGAATGTGTATGACTCAGACTGTATGGGCTCTCGAATTGTAGCAAATGTTGCAATTTTCCTCCCCTCCCATTTGTGAAAATCGATGAGTGAGCAACTTGTAACTAAATTAGGACATATATTCTTCCTTATGTATGCATGCAGTAAACACTCGGTCACTCCTTTCTACATACCTACACTACATGACACTCAGTCCCTCCTCACAGGTTGTTTTCTTCATTGTATCAAATCAACTGTGAAATTGATGAGTGAGTTAAGTGCATCCATCATAACTGGAACTAATGGGACACAGTCTTGGACTTAGGCATGCATGCAGTTCACTCAGCATAACTATATACTTTAACAGGTATAAAATGAGGATGTATATAGGTGATAGAAATGCCAAAGGTATATAAAAACAAAGAAAGCATCAATATCCATCAGCAAAGCAGGTGATGATGGTATGCAACAATAATAACATTCATTATTATTGGTATTATTGTTCCATGCAGGAGATTGAAAGAGTATCTTTGACTTTGGAATCCATGGACCACCCACACACTCAGTGAGCGCTCTGTGTCACATGATCCCATGTGCAGGTCATGTATCACACCAATTGTATAGACCAGACTGAGAACAAGAGACAAGAGTCAACAGACTTGACTCTCTGATAGAGTCCCCCATCAACTAGCAGCAGCAGGTGGGAGTTCTAATGATGTGGTCTAGGAAATGCCATACAGTAGGGAAACATGTGTCATTATGTACACTGTGTATACAAGGCCATATTGTGAGAGCTGGTATAGGTGCATATATAGACTGTGAGGGCTACAGATATAATTTTGTCAATTGGTTGACACTTATAAAATGGTTTGGAGATATGTATATATACAAGGAAAAGATTGGAGAGTGTGGGAGGGTATAGGAGAGAATTGGAAGGGAGGGAGGGAGGAAGGGAGGGAGGGAGGAGGTTGGTAGTGAATGCAAAGTAGTAAATGGCAGTAAGTGTGTACATTGTGTTTAGGGGTGGATACAGATGATTAATTTATATATATTCATGTCATTCTACATCATTCATACACTGATAATCTGACACATCAGTCACACCACATTCTGACTAACATAACTATTCACAAAATGCACACAAACACAAACGTAAAACTGAAGTTTCAAAACATAAAAGAAACATGTACACTATGTATGCAGCAAGATGAGAGGATGACATACAAGGAGAAGATATAGAGATGGGTAGTTGTACGTATATTGGATGACAGTAGCAGGTGAACTAACCATAATGATAGTGATAATATTGTAGGTGTGTGTGGAGTTGGGGTGTGGTATGAGGTGTAACAGGACAGTTTGTGTATGTGTATGTGGTGGCATTGAAGAACAGTGCAGGCACATAAGCCCCCTGTCCTTGCAGTGGATGGTGTGGAGTGGATTGGGCACTTGTTATAGGCCATCCACACATTTCTCTTTGTGTCTGCTTAGACTACAGGAGATTGGAAGAGTATTGCTCAGAGGAATCCATGGGCCACCCACATATATCCAGTGAGCTCTCTCTGTCACATGATCACAGGATCAGGTCATGTGACTCAGCCAACAAGGGGACTGGCTTGACTCTCCAATAGCAGCAGGTGGGAGTTCTAATGATGTGGTCTAGGGAATGCCATACAGTAGGGAAACATGTGCCACTATGTACACTGTGTATACAAGGCCCAGCAAGTATGCTATCTTTTGTGCATGCATATGGTTGCTGAGGGCTGTAGTTGGTGCATAGACTGTGGAAGGGGCAGCAGACTATTGAGTGTACACATACATGTGTATATCAACCATAGATGTAGCCATCTTGGTCCAGAGAGTGGTTATAAGAACTAGATCTACATACAGCTCTTGGTGCTGTATATATATCTTCAGGCAAGTGAATAAGTGCACAAAATATGCATTTGTATTGCAGCCCATGAAAATGGCATGCACAAGCAAAATGCATAGTTTTTTTGCACAATTGTATGCACACAATTGTGACAACCAGTGTATATTCTGAACCTGACATGTATAAATCATCACATGCCATGTTGATGTATGTACAGCACCAACAGCTGTATGTAGTTCTTCTCCACACTCTAGAAAAGATGACTGCAGCTAAGGTTGATATATACACGTGTGTATACACCTTCTGTGACAGAATTATTATCTGTATAGCCTTCAAACTTCCACAGTCTATGCACCAACCATCAACCCTCACACAATCCACACAGAGCCGCCTGTTTGGTAAAGACCCACCAGACCTCTACACTAGTTCAGACATCGTTGAGAAGTCAGAGCGAGGTTGGTTCCTTCACTTGTTAGGTAACACATCCTTTAAGCTGCTGTCCCACAAGGACATCCTTGAGTTGTTTGCTCCTCTTATCCAAGCAGGAATGACTGAGGCTAATGTGGTCTCACTTGCTAGTGATCTTCTTGGTATGGATGCACCTGAGGTAACAACCAGCACTCTGCCACCCTCCTTGCCTTCTCCTAGTTCTAAACCTCAGTCCCTACCAGAGAAGAGCCCCACTCGCCAAGAAATGGCTAGGCTGGTAAAAATGGCCGATGGTTCTAAGCAAGAAATGGTACTGGAGCTAATTCACATGATTGACACAGGAGGGCAGCCAGAGTTCATGGAAAGGATGCCATGCCTTATCCACAATGCCAACCTTGCAATCTTGGTAGTAAACCTGCTGTATGGTCTTGATGAGCGCCCTTCTGTACGTTTCCATGTGGAAGGTATGGCCTATAAGCGAGAGATGCCATCACAGTACAGCACTCAACAGATGATTAAGAAGCTTGCTGCCACTTTGCAGGCAAAAAGGTCCTCTCACAAGAAAGGCAGCCTCTTTCAAATCGTTGTAGTGGCAACACACCGAGATTGCGTGAAAGATGACCTGAAGGCTCGAATACAGGCCCTGAATCGAGAACTGAGGGACTCCTTGCTTCCAACCTATGAAGATAATCTCATTATATGCTCCAAACGCCAAATTGCCTTTGTTCTCAATTTGAAAGATCCAGATGATGATGATAAACAGGCACTTGAGATGATTAGATCAAAGGTTAGTGATAAAGCACATGTTTTAGGAAAGGTCATTGATATTCCAGGCTCCTTCTTTATGTATGAGCAAGACCTCCTCAAATATGCTAAGGAGGAGGGGAGAGGTGTTCTGAGTTTGCAGGAGTGCCTAGATGTTGGAGCCAGGCTGAAGATGGAAGGTGAAGTAGTGCAAGCTGCTCTTGTCTTCTTCCACCGCAACAACACCTTCCTTTACTTTAGAGAAGTGCTTCCAAATCTTGTCTTTGTCAGGCCCCAAGTTCCTCTTGATTTTATCAATGCACTTGTCCTCTTTAGCTACAAAATAAGCGATGGGTGTACTCATAACATCTCTGCTAGTATTGTAGATTCTCTGGAAAATGGTATCATCACTGAAGAAATGCTCAGTTGTGATGACTTCTCGGCTTGCTTTGTTCCTGGCCTGTATGAGCCTCGTCAGGCAATCGAGCTTTCCTGCCACACCTTCACATTAGCTCCACTGAGTCGCAAGAAATGGAGTGAGCCAAGCACAAAATCAGCACAACCTATCACTGCGGCTGATAGCAAGAAGGATCGATATCTGATGATGTGCTTGTTGCCACCCATTCCAGATGAAAAACTTGACCATATATCCCATAAGTATATCCCACCTTCCTCTAAGATGGTACCACTAGTTGTGAAGTTCACTGATGACTGTGTCCCTCTTGGTTGTTTTGGTAGCATCATCTCTTGTCTTCTCTCCTTTTATAATTGGGATATCATCAGAAATGACGATGACAATTCACCTGAATGCCTTGCCCATAACATTGCCATGCTTGTTTGCCCAACACCAACAGCTTACCTCAAAGTAGTGCTTGTTGACACAGCAGATTATATTGAGGTTCATGTCAATAAAGCTGAAAACCTTCCTCGGGTTCGCAAGGATATCTTCGGAGCCATCACAAAGGTATTTGACATTATGCATATCACTGACTCAGGGATTGAAATATCTCCAGCATTTTTGTGCCCCTGCAAAGAAGTAGGTCGACCTCATACAGCTTCTCTTGATGAAGTAGGTTCCAAACAGTATCTAGACTGCTCAAAGAAGAAATGGAAGGGAGAAGCTCAAGACAAATACACCATGTGGTTTGGTGACAAGCCATCTCAGACTGGTAAGCTCATCAAGTCATCATTATGTTTCTCTGTAACTTGGTCAGGTGGTATTGACACCTTATGAGTCAAGTGTGTTGAGTGGTCTGATTTTTAAACTTATCTTTCTCAGGTAAGCATCCCAGACAACTAGCAACTGAAGATGAAGAAGACCCTAAGAAGAAACGTTTGAGAGAAAAACCATCAGCAAGTCATGCAAGTGGTATGACTCGATTTTGTTAATTGTCAGATCATATAAATGGGTGGAGCTAAACACATATGTATGTTTCTACCTAAGCTCACACTCTACTCTTTTGTATGTCACTCTAGGTGAGCATACTAGTCCACCAGTAAGAAGGAAGGGGAAGAGACCTTTAAGTAAGAAATCAGTATCTCATAAACACTACACTTTTTAATTTTATGTGTCACTTCAGATGAATATCTCAGCCCGTCAGTTAAAAGGAAGAGGAAGAGGCCTTTGGGTAAGATGGCAGCAAACAAATGTTTGCAAAACAAATGTTTGCATATCCCTTTGACCTCTCAGATACACATTTCAACCCAGTAGGTTCCTAACCTATTCACATTTAGAGCAAAGAGATGGTTATGTTACGGCCAAAATACAATTCTCATGTATCTTTATGTATAGACTGATTGTACCTTACATGTATGGGGCTAAAATAGTATTTGATAGAGTCTTGTCTCAGCAGATGTATATATGTCAGGCTCTCTCCCCACCATTCTCTGGGAGTCAATGTATAGTGGAGGGAGAGCAAAGGCTCAATGTATGCTTAGTGATCTTCCTTCATTACATGTTAGTTAGAGTATTGTGTTGGTCTCTCCCACCACTCACTAGCCAAGATACCTGAGCCCACTTCAAAAGAGCTGATGAATCTCGTTAAAACAGATAAACCCATTAAGCTGGGTCGGCAACTGGGTGTGGAAGACAGGGACCTTGCTCTAGTGAAGAAAGATCATCCTACTGACCATGGACAACAGCTGGAAGATGTACTCTCCCTCTACATGAGACAGTCAGTAAAGCCATCATGGGAGGAAGTGGCTACTGCTCTGTGGGACATTGGTGAAAAGAGGACTGCCCAACAAATTGCTGATGAATATGGTATGGCATTCTCAATGTGCAGTAGCATTCATCAGATTAGCTACATGAATATGATTTCTGCATGTCACCTTGCCACTGTTGGTGTGTGTGTTGTTATAAATTATATACTGCATGTAGCTATACAAACTTCTACTCTCTCCCCTACCTCTACTCCAGGGTTCCCTCTACCTGTTCAACCAACTGTTCCTACTCCTGGTCCATCCTCCTCTCTCCATGCACCTACTTCTGGTAAGCTCCATAGCCACAGTTACATGTTGGTAGGCAAATGCAATCTGCCTTGCCTCTGTTTCAACTGTGGCCTCCTACACTGCCCCCCCCAGGTTTATACATGTTATGTTTCTATAGTCAAAATAATAGCCAATGTTTCTAGACCAATACTTAGCTATAACGGTGACATAGAAGTTCATGATGCATTTTGAATAGCTAGTAACATTCACTCTTGCTAGTTATAGAAAAATGGAATTGTGGTTTGCATGGGTATTGGAACTGTGGGACCTTGTGTAAACAGGAGACCCGAGAGGAAATTTTCCCACTCTGAGCTAAATATTTATGTGGTCCTGTTCATATGCTCCTCGTCATAACCAGACATAGGTGCTCTCTGTTGGTGACAGAGGTTTCACACACACTTCACTACACACATTCTGCAGGTGAGGATGATACTTCAGGTGAAGATGACTTCAGATGAGGATGCATGGTCAAGGTAGAGTGTAGAGTCACTAGGACTGGTATACATGATGTAGTTCTATACTGGTATTGCATGGTAACAATCCATAAGATGTTGATGCACATGTTAGAGAAATCTATACCTATTTCTGTTACTTTATCATGTTGGTAGCTTCAACTATTGATAACGAGGCGCAATATTTGATATACATAATTTTAAAGTAAATGTTTCACACATTCTCCAGGTGGAGATGAGGAGTCTGAGGTCTGACACTGCAATACTGCCAGATTAGTCCTGGACTGGACTGGACTGGACTCCTCAATATGACCTGTCCAAGATGATTGGAAACTATGGAGACTGAGATACAAACTAAACAGATTTACATGTAGGAAGGTAGCATTGTGTATGTGACAGTTTGTATGGTGTGTGTACTCTGTTATACATAGCTGCAAAACTATTCAAGTAGTTAATAACCATGCGTACGTGGATTGGAGCGAAAAGTTATTTTATGTGACTAATTTTTCTGTACATGCATTTTTGTGGGCTGAAGGACATTTGAAATACAAACACTTATTTCACTGGCCTGTAAATATATGTATATATAGCACCAAGAGCTATTATGTAACTCTCAGTCTCTGGACCAAGATGGCTGCAGCTAGCTAGTATAAGGTTGATATACACATGTATCATGTGTACACTCGATAGTCTGCAGCCCAATACTTCTACATTCTATGCACCAACAGACCAACCACATCCCTCACCAAACATATGTATGCACAAGAGGTCCTTGTATACACAGTGTACATAGTGGCACATGTTTCCCTACTGTATGGCATTCCCTAGACCACATCATTAGAACTCCCACCTCTATTGGAGAGTCAAGCTGGTCCCCTTGTTGGATGAGTCACATGACCTGCACATGAGATCATGTGACATAGAGAGCTCACTGAGTGTGTGGGTGGTCCTCCTCTCATACTCCTCCAACCTACTGTAGTCTAAGACACGAAGAGAAGTTTGTATAGTCCAATCAGGGGCCTTATATGTCCATGTACATGTACTATTGCCAGAAATATCTGTAGGTGATATATACATCTACACCATACTGTGTAAATTGTTTCTTTGATGTTTTGAAACTTTTTTTCCACTTCCTATATTCACTGTCTGAATGTGGTGTGACTGATACTAGATCAGATTATCAAACTGTGAATGATGATGTAGAATGGTCATCTGTATCCACCCATGCATAAGCCCATCCCTACACTGTTCAGTGGGAGGGGCTTATGAATGTAATTGTGTTCTTGTTTGTGACACAGCAACAGTAATGTAATTCAGATGTTTTGACTGCATGTGGTAGTACTTATCACCTAGATAAGATAGTTGGTATTCATGTTTGTCTCCATAGAGATGGAGTGGGAACATCCACCCCTTCCAGTGCTATGTACATTCACAGTCTCCCTCCCTCCCTCCCATTCTTACACACTACTTCTCACTCTCCCTCCCCACCTTCTCCTTTTCATCCCTCCCTCTCTCCCTCTCTCCCTCTCTCCCTTCACACATTGTCCTATAAGATATTCCAAAGTATGTAAGGGACACAGTTGATTTTGATATTTGATATCACTTCTAATTGACAGCCACACCCCCACAATTGACAGGCAGCACATAATGAGAAATATAACATCCCATATAAAGTGTACAGAACAGCAAGAGAGTGATAAAGTTGTCGTTCTTTGTTGAAACAACATGACAAGGTGTGATGTCTGCAGAGCGCACAAACACATAGCTAATTATTTTTGACATTATTCAGTTGACAATCTGAATATCAAAAGTACACTTGTGGGCGGGTTTATGTACACACACGGGGATCATTTACTTTGTGTGGCCTAATACATAACCATAAAGTGAATGTTTCACTCATTCTACAGGTGGAGATAAGGAATCTGAGACCTGACACTCCAATATTGCCAGATTAGTCCTGTACTGGACTAGACTGGATTGGACTCCTCAAGACCTGTCCAAGATAAAGACTGAGACACAGCCTTACATGTAGGAAGGTGTCATTGTGTATGTGACAGTTTGTATGTATGGAGTGTGTACTCTAACTGAATGTTGCTGTGGATTGTTATTACATAGTTACAGATTCAAGAAAACCATTCTCAAACATAATAGCTTCCTGAAAGTGGTTAATAACCATGCATGGGTTGGAGTGAAAAGGTTATTTTATGTGAATAATTCTTCTGTGCATGCATTTTTATGGGCTGCAATACAAACGCTTATTCACTTGCCTGAAAATACATGTACAGCACCAAGAACTGTACATGTATGTAGATCCGGTTCTTAACCACTCTCTGGACCATGATGGCTGCAGCTGAGGTTGATATACACATATATCACTAGCTATGTGTACACTCGATAGTCTACAGCCCAATTCCTTCCACACATTCCGGCGGCACTGATGTGACAAAGAGAGCTCACTGGATGTGTCAGTGGGTGGCCCATGGAATCCTCTCAACGATACTCTTCAAATCTTCTGTAGTGTATAACAAGTGCCTATAGCTGCTATATAGTCCAATCAGGCACCTTATATGCCCATGTACACTATTGCCAGAAATATCGGCATGTGATACATCCCCATGCTGTACTTGTTTCTTTGATATTTTGAAACTTTGTTTTCCACTTTTGTTTGTGTTCTATATTCACTGTCTGAAAGATTATCAATGTATGAATGATGCAGAATGGCCATCTGTATCCACCCATGCATAACTCCATCCCTACATTATTTATGGAGGAAATGAAGAAACATATTCCAAACTTTGAGTAGAATACAGAACAGACGAGATACAAGAGATTGGTGGGTGTGGCTTAGTGATCAGTGGGAGGGGCTTATGAATGTGGTTGTGTTCTTGTTTGTGACACAACAGTAATGTAATTCAGAGGTTTTGACTGCAGTACTTATCAGATAGTTGGTATTCATGTTTGTCTCCATAGAGATGGAGTGGGAACATCCACCCCTTCCAGTGCTATGTACATTCACAGTCTCCCTCCCTCCCTCACTCTCACCTTTATTCCTCTCCCCTGGCCCTCTCTTTGCCCCCTCCCTACCATCTATCTTCCTTACCTTCCTCTTCCTCCCTCTCCCTCTTTCACCTTCCCCCCTTTCCTTCCTCCTTCCCTTCCTCCCTCCCTCCTTCCCTCCTCCCTCTCTTCCTCCCTCAGTTCACTCCCAGCTGATAGCTGGCCTGACACTCTAATAGACACTCCCACCAGATCAGTCCTGGACTGGACTCCTCAGTATGATCTATCCAAGATAGTGGATGTTATGATAAGAGAAATTAGAAAAGATGTAGAGACTGAGACACAAATAAGATAGTGTCACGGTGTAATATTATGGTAGTCTGTACACTTACTAATGCAATGCGAAATTTACTATAAATTACGATGCTGCATATATATGGCTGCATGGTTTATGCAGGCCTGGTCACATATCCATCGCCTCTCGCAGCATGTAGGCTGGTTCGGGCGTTCCCTTCACGCATGGGCGTAAACCATAACTTGCGCGCGCGCGCGCTCGGTGGGTGTGGCCCAGCAAGACTATACTGGCACAGCCCTGAGTAGTTAAGTTTGCTCTTTATCAGTCTTCATTGAGGGCCGAAGGACGCAGTTCTCTAGTATATACAGCTCTTGTTAGTGGGGGAATCATGGAAGAAAGTAAGCGCACGTAGACCTATCTTGATGGTCTTTATACACATATTCTCACACGCGTAGCTGCCACGGTACAGATTTATGGTAGCTTCTTCCATACTTGTATGGCATAATAGCTTCTCTAAAGTGGAGACTGTGAAGGATGTTTTTTTAAGAGAGTAGAGGGAGGATGGTGTGCCTTAGAGTAGAGGGAGGATGGTGTGCCTTAGAGTAGAGGGAGGATGGTGTGTCTTAGAGTAGAGGGAGGATGGTGTGCCTTAGAGTAGAGGGAGAGTGGTGTGCCTTAGAGTAGAGGGAGGATGGTGTGCCTTAGAATAAAGGGAGGATGGTGTGCCTTAGAGTAGAGGGGTGATGGTGTGCCTTAGAGTAGAGGGAGGTTGGTGTGCCTTAGAGTAGAGGGGGGATGGTGTGCCTTAGAGTAGAGAGAGGATGGTGTGTGTAAGAGTAGCGGGAGGATGGTGTGCCTTTAATAGAGTAGAGGGAGGATGATGTGTCTTAGAGCAAAGGGAGGGTGAAGAAAACTAATGCAGGAGAAAAGTGAGAGGCAAAACATACTGCTCATACATTGCATACAGACAGGCCTTGTCATGTGCTCCTATATGTTCCACCTACTGTGAAGCCCTAGATATGGACTATGTACATTTTGATTGATATAGTGCCTTAGTAATGACAACCAATGTTGAATGGTGCTTGGTGATTAACAAGATATACAATATTGTACACACAATGTACATGTATAGGTGGCAAATGACTAAGACATCGTTTTTATTAGGTAAGCAGCCTTCCCTGTCAGAGCTACTTCATCTCAAAGTACCTCAGCAAGTTGGTGCTAACTACCTAATGTTTGGGATCATCCTTCTCAATGACCAGACAGGCAGTCGAGTTAATGCCATTGATGATGAATGTCGTGGGAAGTCAGACAGAATTATACTGAGGATCTTGCAGGAATGGATAGAGGGAAAAGGGATACCTGTGATGTGGGAGACACTTGTCCAAACACTCAGAGACATCGACCTCTCAGTTCTGGCCAACCAGATACAGGCCTCCAAAATACCTGTACCTCTTGTCGGTAAGAGAGGGGAAAGGGAAGTATGCAGCTAACCTACACATGTATGAAGGGAACCAATGCTCTGTTGTGGAGTGCCTAAATCTATTTCCTAAGTATGGTGTTGTAGTTGGTACCCTATGCAATGTGATACAATAACTAGCACAGCTGCCCAGGTCCTGTGAGTTGTTGTGTGGCAAATACACATTTAAGATTGTCATAATGATGATGCCTGGCCAACATATACATGTACCACATGGGACGGAGCAATTTCAGACAAAGTCCATATTTTTTTGGACAAACAGACACTCCAGAGGTGAGATATGACTTTACAGACACACAACTATTGTAACTCTGCTACACATGCTTGCTGAGGGCTAATAATGTCTACGTGCATGGCCTGCATAGTCCACACACGTACAGCATAGACAACATAACTAGGCCAGCAGTGCAGTATATATACATGGAGCTTAGTGTGATCCCCAATACCTAAGCAATGGATAAAATCTCGGTAAACAATGTAAAATGGCCTCAGACTACATGCATGTATATCTGATTATTAAACCACCGAGGAGTAAATTTTAAAGTTGTTTTCATGTTAAAAATGTTGTAGAACAAGAAGTGCCTTCATTACGTAATAATAATTTGCATGCACAGTTGACATTACATAGGATTGCAAGTAATATAATTATCACTACTAAGTGAATGAATGCACTAAAGTGCAGAACCCTCAGTGCATTGAGTAAGAAGATAGTGCGCATGCATATGACATGGGACCAGCTACACTGCTGAAAGTGCTATAGCCTATAGCTTTAACCGGACTGTACTCCCTCATGCAGTAACCTCTGGTGCTTTGCTGTATATCGAACAGGAGAAACTGATCGTGGGTACACCAAAGTAGGCTAGATCTAATTAGCATATTGGCTCCTTCGCTTATGTTTCATGCCATAACTCTTGAATGCAGTCGTTTTAGAGAACACCCCACAAATATTTTGGCCTCCATTGCCCGCTGAGTACACGACAGCAGGACAGACGCTTCAGAGGTGAGATGTGACTTAACAGGCACCCACACACAGAGACACACACAACTGGCAGTAACCCTCCTGCGCTTAATTATGGAGTGAGTGTGGGCATGCTACCTGCATAGTGCACTGAATCCGCACATCAATGACATTTCTGACTACAATGACATATGTAGTTAGAAATGGACTTATTGAGTTCACCAGGAGGAGCTTGCTTTACATGCCTAATTATCAATAGCCTTGTTTACAAGTGTTTTCATATTCACACAGGCACGCATGCATGCACGCACGCATGCACACACACGCACACACACACACACCCCTTAGTCCTTAGATGTTATAGCCACCCATGTAATTGATGATAGTGGTATCCTTAGTTACCCTGAATATAATTAATGACAAGGGGAGAGTCAGTACACTGCAGAAGCATTGGCATCTAAATAAGTGACTGCATTGGCAGGGATACGCTCTGTTAACTCTGTTGGGTGCACTACTCACACACACATACACTTGATTATTCTATCACTTACAAGTGCAGAGAAGGAAGATTGTGTATACCTTGCTTTAGAATAGAGGGAGGATGGTGTGTCTTAGAGTAGAGGGAGGTAATACACGTGTGTAGAAACTGTTAGACTCTGTGCTTTTGACCAGCCCTATCCCTGTATGTTGTACATTGTAAAATATTAATACTTTCCCCTCACTTCCACAGGTATTACTGATGAAAGGGCTCAGCAGTTGATTGATGAGGCACTGAAGAAGGGCAGTCTGAAACAAAGAGATGTTGTGTCTACTGTGACAGGTCTCACTGGCTCTGGCAAGACCTGGCTCTTGAGCCGCCTGTTTGGTAAAGACCCACCAGACCTCTACACTAGTACAGGCATCGCCGAAAAGTCCGAGCGAGGTCTCTTTTTTTTTAAACACTTCCTTGGTAGCATGTCCTTCAAGCTGCTCTCCCACAAAGATGTCCTTAAATTCCTTGCCCCTTTAATCCTAGCAGGAATGACTGAGGCTGACCTTGCCTCTCTTCTTGCTGCTCTTGGTTTGGATCCATCCAGTAGTAATCTTCCCCTTTTTGACCTTGAGTCCCTACCAGAGGAGAGCCCCACTAGCCTAGAAATGGTTGAGTTGGTTCAGCAAGCAGATGGTTCTCAGGAAGAAGTGGTGCTTGAGCTAATTCACATGATCGACACAGGAGGCCAGCCAGAGTTCATGGAAAGGATGCCATGCCTTATCCACAATGCCAACCTGGCAATCTTGGTAGTAAACCTGCTGTATAGTCTTGATGAGCATCCTCCCATACATTTCCATGTGGAAGGCGTGGCCTATAAGCGAGAAATGCCATCACAGTACAGCACTCAACAGATGATCAAGAAGCTTGCTGCCACTTTGCAAGCAAAAAGGTCCTCTCACAAGAAAGGCATCCTCTTCCAAATCCTTGTAGTGGCAACACATCGAGATTGTGTGAAAGGTGACCTGAAGACTCGAATGAAAGCTCTGAATCGAGAACTGAGGGAGTCCTTGCTTCCAACCTACAGAAATGAGCTCATTACATGCTCCGCAGACCAAATCGCCTTTGTTCTCAATTTGAAAGATCCAGATAATGATGATGAAAAGGCACTTGAGATGATTAGATCAAAGGTTAGTGACAAAGCACATGCTTTAGGAAAGGTCATTGATATTCCAGGCTCCTTCTTTATGTATGAGCAAGACCTCCTCAAATATGCTGCAAAGAAAGAGAGGGATGTTCTGAGTCTGAAGGAGTGCCTAGATGTTGGAGCTGGGCTGAAGATGGAAGGTGAAGTAGTGCAAGCTGCTCTTGTCTTCTTCCACCGCAACAACACTTTCCTTTACTTTAGAGAAGTGCTTCCAAATCTTGTCTTTGTCAGGCCCCAAGTTCCACTTGATTTTGTCAATGCAGTTGTCCTCTTTAGCTACAAAGTAAGAGATGGAGAAATTGGTGGGTTAACTGTCGAGACTGTAGAGTCTTTGAAAAAAGGTATCATCACAGAAGAAATACTGAGTTGTGAAGAGATACAGAGTGAGGAGTTTTCCACTTGTTTTGTTCCTGGCCTGTATGAGCCTCGTCAGGCAATCGAGCTTTCCTACCACACCTTCACATTAGCTCCACTGAGTCACAAGAAATGGAGTGAGCCAAGCACAAAATCACCTATTGCTGTGGCTGATAGCAAGAACGACAAATATCTGATGATGTGCTTGTTGTCACCCATTCCTGATGAAACACTTGACCAGTATATCCCACCATCCTCTAAGATGGTACCACTAGTTGTGAAGTTCACTGATGACTGTGTCCCTCTTGGTTGTTTTGGTAGCATCATCTCTTGTCTTCTCTCCTTGTATGAGTGGGAACTGAACTGTAAAGATGACAACTCACCAGAATGTCTTGCCCATAATATTGTCTCACTCTTTTGCCCAACAGTTTTCCTCAAGGTGGTACTTGTCGACACATCAGATCATATTGAGGTTTATGTCGATGAAGATGCAAATAGTGATTACCTTCCTGATGTTCGCAAGGAAATCTTCGGAGCCATCACAAAGGTATTTGACATTATGCACATCACTGACTCAGAGATTGAAGTATCACCAGCATTCCTGTGCCCCTGCAAAAAAATACATCAACCCCATATGGCTTCTCTTGGGGAAGTAAAGTCTGAAAGGTTTCTTCTCTGCTCAAAGAAGAAATGGAAGGAAAAACCTCAAGATAAATACACCATGTGGCTTGATGACAAATTATCTCCAGCATCTGCATGTGGTAAGCTCATCATTACATGTGCCTTTGCAGTAGTCTCAACCACTGCATGTGGATATTGTACCATTGACTCTGTGCCTGGCCTGTGAAATTTTGTGATCTCAAACAAGTTGGGAGTGGTCACACACTGCCTTATGCTTGTATATACATGGGCACTGAATTTACATGTAACTTGTATGTGGTTGCAAAAGCCTGCAGTGGAATAGGCTACCTACGTAGCTAATGTAGCAACTTATAAGTGGTGTAAGAGTGCTGACACCCACCCCCTCTCCTACATGTATTTCTCCTTGGGACTATGCTATATAGAGTTAGGTAATATCATCATCACATTAAATTCTTATAACCACAGTTTCCTCCACTTCTAAGGCTCTACCTACACAACCTCGGCTGACTGGTGAGTATTCTGATGTGGCAAGTGTGCCTCTGTTTCAACAAGACTTCTTGTCTAATGATTGCAAGTACAAATACAAGTGTCCATATAATGCCCACTGTCACTGTAAGCGGTTTCATGGACTTTTGGCAAATACATGTAGGACTGGGTGAACTAAATAAACCCACCTAGTTGATAACTGACGCATATATATCCAATAGACTGTGCAAATATTCCACATGCTTCTTTTTGCACATGAGATCGATGTGCAGTGACTTGCTCACCCACAATATAAAGTAGTGTGACTGATGTTAAAATATGTGGGTATGATTCCTTTCACCATATGTACAAGTATTACATGTATTCAATGCATGTAGGAGGGCCCTACTACGAAAGGACTCACATCTAAACCACTTTTCCCTGAACTTGAGTGTTATTTTAACTTTTTGTGTTGTTCACAGGGTACGACAAGGTTCTTCGTAACATGGATAACATCATCACTACCCTCACTTCAACTCCTGGTTCCACAGACAAGCTGACAGTGAAATACAAACAGAAAGGATGGATAGCCACTACTGAAAACCCAACAGAAGATCAACTGGTTACTCTCGCCTTGGATAGGATTAAACAGGATTCCAACCAGTATGACCTGTTTATTGACATGTTACGTGGTATCAGTGGAATGGACCTCACTGTGGATAGAATTACATCATCAAGTTAGTTGTGGCAGCTGCAATATCTCTCTTCTCTTTATTTGTGTACTCATTACATTTGTGTATGTAGAGATTGCCATTCTCATTTCCTGTAAGCAAACCTGAACTTCTATGAATATCATTATATTATACAATTGGCAAAAAAATGCATATGTTTTTCAGAATGCACAATTGCATGCATACAATTGTGACAACCAGTGGATATTCTGAACCTGACATGTATAAATCATACTTCACATGTCATGTTGATGTATGTACAGCACCAACAGCTGTATGTAGTTCTTCTCCACACTCGAGACCAAGATGGCTACAGCTAAGGTTGATATACACATATGTGTATATACACTTCTGTGACAGACTTGCACAGTCTATACACCTACACCAACTCACACTAATCATATACATGCACTAAACTTGTCTGTACCTTGTATATACAGTTTACATAGTGGCACATGTTTCCCTACTGTATATGGCATACCCTAGACCACATCATTAGAACTCCCACCTGCTGCTGCTAGTTGATGGGTGACTCTATCAGAGAGTCAAGCCTGTTGACTCTTGTTCTCAGTCTGGTCTACAACAACCTCTAGATCTGTTGGATGAGTCACATGACCTGCACATGGGATCATGTGACAGAGAGAGCTCACTGAATGTGTGGGTGGCCCATGGATTCCTCTTGCTTAAAGTCAAAGGTACTTTCAATCTCCTGCATGCAACAATAACATGGTGCATGGCATTGCTATAGGGAAAATGGCAGGTATTGTTGGTCACATCCCATCATATAGAGGACTAAGAGGAGGGAGCTAGAGACAAAACTGAATGTATGCTTAGAAATGTGACTTGTTTTACATCATTACATGTTGGTTATAAACTAGCCAAGATATAGGCTGAATGTATACTTAGTGACCTTCTTCCATTACATGTTGGTTAGAGTATTGTCTGGTCTCTCCCACCACTCACTAGCCGAGATACCTGAACCCACTTCAAGAGATCTGATGAATCTCGTCAAAACAGATCAACCCATTAAGCTGGGTTGGAAACTGGGTGTGAAAGAAAGAGACTTTGCTCTAATCAAGATGAACAGCTGGAAGATGTACTCTCTCTCTCTACATGAGACAGTCAGTGAAGCCGTCATGGGAGAAGGTGGCTACTGGTCTGTAGAACATTGGTGAAAATAGGACTGCCCAAGATGAATATGGTATGGGTGTGCAGTAGGATGCATCAGATTAGCTACATGAATATGATTTTTGCATATCACCATGTCACTTTGCAGAGTAATGTGCAGAAAAATTTCTAGAAAAATATTTCAAGGGAGAAAAATCAGGACTTCCTAATATTGAGGGGAGTGACTTAGAAATATAATAGTTTTTGGAATTGATCATATGTATCTCATCTCAGGGGGCCAAGCGACTTTCAGAGGGGGAGGGTGAATTGCCCTCCTTGCCCCCCCTCCCCCCACCCAAAACCCTGATGTGTTATTGTTGTCACCCATATACTGTGTGTAACCTCCACTCAACTCTCTCCCCTACCTCTACTGTAGGATTCCCTCTACCAGTTCAACCAACTGTTTCAACTCATGGTCCATCCTGCTCTCTCTATATACCTACTTCTGGTAAGTTCCCTAGCCACAGTTATCTGTTGGTAGGCAAGAAGTGCAATGTGTATATTAACATGTGGTCATCTAGCTTGTCTCTATTTCAACTGTGGCATCCTACACTGCGCTCCCCTTCCAGGTGCTACAGATTTGTTATTTGTGTACAAATAGCTAATGTTTCTACACCAATACTTAGCTACAAAGGTGATGGAATAGTTCTGTGATGCATTTTGAATAGCTAATGGCATTCACTCTTGCTAGTAGAGTAAGATAGATTTGTGGTTTGCACATGCAGGTATTGGAACTGTGGGGACCTTAAGTAGAGTACATCACATTCTGTTGTGTATATAAAGTAGAGTCCTTGGGACTGGTATACATGATGTATGTACACACAGTTCTATACTGGTATTGCATGATAACATATGCATAAGATGTTGATACATACATTAGAGAAACCTGTACCTAATTCTATATTTGTTGGTAACTTCAACCATTGATAGCAAGGCACAATATGTGTAAATACTGTGGAGATGAGGAGTCTGAGACCTGACACTCCAATACTGCCAGATTAGTCCTTGACTGGACTGGACTGGACTCCTCGAGACCTGTCCAAGATGATTGGAAACTATAGAGACAGATACAAACTAAACAGACTTACATGTGGGTAGCATTGTGTATGTGACAGTTTGTATTGCATGTGTAGACTGACTGAATGTAATTGTGGATTGTTATTACATACGTAGCTACAGATTCAAGAAAACCATTCTCAACTGCTTCCTGAAAGTGGTTACTAACCATGCATGGAAAAGTTATTTATTGTGAATAATTCTTCTGTGCATGAATTTTCATGAGCTACAATACAAATGCATATTTTGTGAACGTATTCACTTGCCTGAAGATATATGTATACAGCACCAAGAGCTGTATGTAGATCTAGTTCTTATAACCACTCTCTGGACCATGATGGCTACATCTATGGTTGATATACACATGTATGTGTACACTCAATAGTCTGCTGCCCCTTCTACAGTCTTACTACAGCCCCCAGCTACCATATATATGGATGCACAAAAGATAGCATACTTGCTGGGCCTTGTATACACAGTGTACATAGTGGCACATGTTTCCCTACTGTATGGCATTCCCTAGACCTATTCCCACCTGCTGCTATTGGAGAGTCAAGCCAGTCCCCTTGTTGGCTGCAGCTGAGTCACATGACCTGATCATGTGACAGAGAGAGCTCACTGGATATATGTGGGTGGCCCATGGATTCTTCTGAGTGATACACTTCCAATCTACTGTAGTCTAAGCAGTCACAAAGAGAAAATGTGTGGATGGCCTATAACAAGTGCCAAATCCACTCCACACCATCCACTGCAAGGGCAGGGGCCTTATGTGCCTGCACTGTTCTCCAATGCCACCACATACACATGCACAAACTGTCCTCCTACACCTCACACCACACCCCAACTCCACACATTGCGCTATTATTATGGTTCTCCAGCTATATACTGTCATCCAATATACGTACAACTAACCCTCTCTATACCTTCTTCTTGATGTCAATAGTGTACTTGTTTCTTCGATGTTTTGAAACTTCAGTTTTACATTTGTGTTCATGTCCTATATTCAGTAGTGTGCATTTTGTGACTGGTTATGATAGTCAGAATGTGGTGTGACTGATGTTTCAGATTATCAGTGTATGAATGATGTAGAATGACATGAAAATTAATCATCTGTATCCACCCCTAAACACAATGTACACACTTACTGCCATTTACTACTTTGTTTTCACTACCAACCTCCTCCCTCCCTCCCTCCATCCCTCCTTTCGAATTCTCATCTATACCCTCCCACACTCTGCAAATGTTTCCTTGTATATATATCTCCAACCATTTTTTATAAGTTTCAACCAATTGGCAGAATTATATATTTGTAGCCCTTCAAATTTCCCCAGTCTATATATGCACCTACACCACCTCTCACAATATGGCCTTATATATACAGTGTACATAGTGGGGCATTCCCTAGACCACATCATTAGAACTCCCACCTGCTGTTGCTAGTTGATGGGTGACTCTACCAGAGAGTCAAGCCTGTTGACTCTTGTTCTCAGTCTGGTCTACAACAACCTCTGTTGGATGAGTCACATGACCTGCACATGGGATCATGTGACAGAGAGAGCTCACTGAGTGTGTGGGTGGCCCATGGATTCCAAAGTCAAAGATATACTGTCATCGATTTTACTGTAAGCTAGATGGTATATAGTCATGTTTGTCTCCATGGAGAAGTAGTGGGAACATCCACCCCTTTCTACATAACCACATTCACAGTCTCTCTCTGACCTGTCCAAGATAGTTGACATCATGAGACACAAAGTTATATACATGTTGGAGGTTAGTGTATGTGATAGTTGTATATTGTGCTTCATACCATGACAACAGAGAGAGAGTTTTATCAACTGGAGAACTTCTCTCACACACAATGTCATGTCAGTTTTTCTCTTAGTGTGTATAGGTATGAAGCAGCATCTTATCTTCTCTTTAATCTTCCCTCAGGCTACAGTGAGGTGTCCCAAGGCCCCTTTAGAGACTGGCTATCAGACATACAATATCCAGGCAGTCAGTTTCACACCTGGTGAGCTGGTGGAGGAGATGAAGAAACACATTCCAAACTTTATTGTGGAATATAGACCGCATGAGAGACAAGGGATTGGTGGGTGTGGCTTAGTGATCAGTGGGAGGGGCTTATGAATGTCTTGTTTGTGACACAACAGTAATGTAATTCAGATGTTTTGACTGCATGTGATGGTACTTATCACCTAGATAAGGTAGTTGGTATTCATATTTGTCTCCATGTGGGAACATCCACCCCTTCCAGTGCTATGTACATTCACAGTCTCCCTCCCTCTCTCCCTTCCTCTCATTTCTTCCTCCCTCTCCCTCTCCTCCTTTTTCCTCTCTCCCTCTCATTACACCTGTGTCCTCACTCTCCCTCACTTTCACTCTCTCTCTCCCACTTCCCTCATTCCCTCCCTCCCTCTCACCCTCCCTCCTTTCTCCTTTGCTCCCTCGTTCCCTCTCTCCCTCCTTCCCTCCCTTTTCTCCTTGCCTCCCTCCCTCCCTCTCCCTCCCTCCCTCTCCAGCTGACAGCTGGCCTGACACTCTAATAGACACTCCCACCAGATTAAGAGATAGAGTCTGTAAAAGCAACACACACAGCACAGACGCAGGATTTCGCGGAAACGTGTACTTAGTGATTACGTCATTGGTAAGTAAATTTCCGGAAGTTTGCATGCTGGCGTGACGACTGATTGGAATATTGGCTCATTAGCATGCCGTAACTCTTGAACGCAGTCGTTCAATTGACGAGCGGGAGCGAGCCAACCTAGTCGGCCTAGTTTTCTATATAATATATGTGACTCGAAAGTCGTCAAGTTGTCAAACTGCTTGCGTTGTGGAAGCGAGAACCTGAGGACGTATTAAACTACACATGTGACGTGTAAGCTCTGCAGAGAAGACCTGGGGCCGAGGCTACTTCACCCACCAAAGTGTTGTGTATGTACCAGACGACCTTGTGGTGACGATATAAAGACATGGCGACATTTGGTATGTCTGGTATGATTACTATATTGTTACCCGCTCTTGCCGCCTACAGAGTCGCATGTACAATAATGCATATTGGATGATATCCTTGGAATTAGGAGGATGGTGTGTCTTAGAGTAGAGGGAGGATGGTGTGTCTTAGAGTAGAGGGAGGATGGTGTGTCTTAGAGTAGAGGGAGGATGGTGTGTCTTAGAGTAGCAGGAGGATGGTGTGTCTTAGAGTAGAGGGAGGATGGTGTGTCTTAGAGTAGAGGGAGGATGGTGTGTCTTAGAGTGGAGGGAGGATGGTGTGCCTTAGAGTAGAGGGAGGATGGTGTGTCTCATATAGTAGAGGAGGATGGTGTGCCTTTAATAGAGTAGAGTGTGGATCGTGTGTCGTAGAGCAGAGGGAGGATGGTGTGTCTTAGAGTAGAGGGAGGATGGTGTGTCTTAGAGTAGAGGGAGGATGGTGTGTCTTAGAGTAGAGGGAGTATGGTGTGTCTTAGAGTAGAGGGAGGATGGTGTGTCTTAGAGTAGAGGGAGGATGGTGTGTCTTAGAGTAGAGGGAGGATGGTGTGTCTTAGAGTAGAGGGAGGATGGTGTGCCTTAGAGTAGAGGGAGTATAGTGTGTCTTAGAGTAGAGGGAGGATGGTGTGTCTTAGACTAGAGGGAGGATGGTGTGTCTTAGAGTAGAGGGAGGATGGTGTGCCTTTAATAGAGTAGAGTGTGGATCGTGTGTCGTAGAGCAGAGGGAGGATGGTGTGTCTTAGAGTAGAGGGAGGATGGTGTGTCTTAGAGTAGAGGGAGGATGGTGTGTCTTAGAGTAGAGGGAGGATGGTGTGTCTTAGAGTAGAGGGAGGATGGTGTGTCTTAGAGTAGAGGGAGGATGGTGTGTCTTAGAGTAGAGGGAGGATGGTGTGCCTTAGAGTAGAGGGAGTATAGTGTGTCTTAGAGTAGAGGGAGGATGGTGTGTCTTAGACTAGAGGGAGGATGGTGTGTCTTAGAGTAGAGGGAGGATGGTGTGTCTTAGAGTAGAGGGAGTATGGTGTGTCTTAGAGTAGAGGGAGGATGGTGTGCCTTAGACTAGAGAGAGGATGGTGTGTCTTAGAGTGGAGGGAGGATGGTGTGTCTTAGAGTAGAGGGAGGATGGTGTGTCTTAGAGTAGAGGGAGGATGGTGTGCCTTAGAGTAGAGGGAGTATAGTGTGTCTTAGAGTAGAGGGAGGATGGTGTGTCTTAGACTAGAGGGAGGATGGTGTGTCTTAGAGTAGAGGGAGGATGGTGTGTCTTAGAGTAGAGGGAGTATGGTGTGTCTTAGAGTAGAGGGAGGATGGTGTGCCTTAGACTAGAGAGAGGATGGTGTGTCTTAGAGTGGAGGGAGGATGGTGTGTCTTAGAGTAGAGGGAGGATGGTGTGCCTTAGAGTGGAGGGAGGATGGTGTGCCTTAGAGTACAGGGAGGAACTCAATAACTTCATTATTTTCACCCAATTTCAAAATAATTGCCAAAACTTCGAGGGTCCAAGTAAAGTCAAATGAGTGATACTCTATCAGTCACGCTAGATCTACATGTATATAGAGTGTGTGCTTGAGGTGCACATTGCACTGCCACTAGTTTCCCATGTCCCATTTCCTCATTTCCTTGTTTCTCCATTTCTTCTTTCTTATTTCTTCCTTTAGTACTACCCATTCAGAGGGCAGATGCAACAATCATGTGCAGTAGCATCAAAAATGTGTTATGTTTATGGAGTGTACGTAATAGTAGGTAGTCTTGCACCCAGGCCTTTGCAGGGGCAGAAAAGATGGGGTAGTGGTATATACATATCAGGTCTCATCTGCCACAGCTAGGTACCCCAACTGTCCCATGTTATAGCCCAGCATGTGTGTGGTAAATCCAGGAATTAAGAAATAAGAAATGAAGAAATGAGTGTGAGCCAGCATGATACAGTACAGTATTCAGCCTGCTCTGCAGACGAACAAACTGCTGGTAACAGAGAGAAGACTTACTATAACACTCAACAGACTCAGATTTTGGTGTTAAGCTTATCTGGATCGGTAAAGGCCGGTGCATGCACAAAGAATTAATACCAGGCTATCTTCTTTGCTCCTGCAACGGCCTGGGTACTATAGGCTAAGTAGTGGGCTTCACACATATTCAATCTTCAGTAAGTATTGGGAGTAAACATCAACCTTGAGTTACATTATTACCTCGATGACTGTCCTTAGTAGGACTTGCAACTAAGACTGATTTCTGTTGGTAAGTATATGATCCTCCATTCATGCATCATGTGGATCCAGAGTGCTAACCTATTGAAGTCAGGTCATTCTAAATGTATTGCGTACATGAATCTCATTCTAATAGGGTATAGGCAAGTAGATGATGATTTCATGTACATGAATAAAAAAGCAGCGATATGTGATAATGAAGAAGAGGTCCGGCGAATTTTTGCAAATTTTTTACGCCATGCCAGTGACTTAATGATGCAGATGAAAGTATATCTCCCTACTATCAAAGTAACGTGGTCAGGTCATGAAGAAGAAATGAGTGAAGAGGCATGTCGGGCCACTGACATACCATCTTTCCTACTTGCCTTAAGCTTGCGTGGATGTGTAGGGCCATATGCGTATGAGAGTATTAGTGGTATGTTGATTTCATTCTGTCGTGAGGAGGGGGAGAAACTTGTGGCAGACTATGAAGAGAAATTGGAGTGTCAACTCCGTCCTAGAGTGATCCCTACTCAGCGAAAAGGGAAGAAGTTTATAGTCGAGATAGATGGAAGACTAGACCAGAATAAAGAAATAGACTTTCGATGCACTCTTGCCAAACTCTTTAAGTGTTCACCTAAAGATTTTCTATTGGAAGACATCCATTCTTTTGTAAGAGCCACTCCTCATGAGATAGCAGGTAAACTACGTTGTAAAGTAAATGAATATAGTTTTTGATGGTAGTATAGATACAATATTGGTCTTATGTCATTAATATACATGTGCAGGGAATTAAGGTATGCTACATGTGGAATACTAGAGGAATACAAAGCATTGTGGGCGAGTGGGAACAAATCTACCTAGTTGTATAGCTGGAAAATACAACATACATATGTGCATAATAATAATACTTGACATTGGCGACAGTGACATACACTCCTAGCTACAACAAATATAATTTTTCCAACTGTACAACTAGGTGGACCTGCTCCCACTCACCCAGATAAAACATTTAACCATATCTTTTTCTCCTCTTCATATTTAACATCAACAGGTATTAGTGATGAGAGGGCTCAGCAGCTGATTGTTGAAGCACTGGGGAAGGGCAGTCTGAAACAAAGAGATGTCGTGTCGACTCTTACAGGTCTCACTGGCTCTGGCAAGACCTGCCTCTTGAGCCGCCTGTTTGGTAAAGACCCACCAGACCTCTACACTAGTACAGGCATCGCTGAGAAGTCAGAACGAGGTCGATTCCTTCACTTGTTAGGTACCACATCCTTTAAGCTGCTGTCCCTCAAGGACATCCTTGAGTTCCTTGCTCCTCTTATCCAAGCAGGAATGACTGAGGCCAATGTGGTCTCTCTTGCTAGTGATCTTCTTAGTATGGATGTACCTGAGGAAACAGCCAGCAGTCCCCCACCCTCCTTGCCTTCTCTTAGTTCCAAGTCTCAGTCCCTGCCAGAGAAGAGCCCCACTAGCCAAGAAATGGTCAGGTTGGTTAAAGAAGCAAATACCTCTAAGAAAGAAATGGTACTGGAGCTAATTCACATGATCGACACAGGAGGCCAGCCAGAGTTCATGGAAAGGATGCCATGCCTTATCCACAATGCCAACCTTGCAATCTTAGTAGTAAACCTGCTGTATGATCTTGATGAGCACCCTCCAGTACGTTTCCATGTGAAAGGCGTGGCCTATAAGCGAGAGATGCCATCACAGTACAGCACTCGACAGATGATTAAGAAGCTTGCTGCCACTTTGCAGGCAAAACGGTCTTCTCACAAGAAAGGAAGCCTCTTTCAAATCCTTGTGGTAGCAACACACCGAGATTGTGTGAAAGGTGACCTGAAGGCTCGAATAGATGCTCTGAACCAAGAACTGAGGGACTCCTTGGTTCCAACATACGAAGATAAGCTTATTACCTCCTCCACCGACCAAATTGCCTTTGTTGTCAATTTAAAAGATCCAGATGTTGATGATGAAAAGGCACTTGAGATGATTAGATCAAAGGTTAGCGACAAAGCACATGCTTTAGGAAAGGTCATTGATATTCCAGGCTCCTTCTTTATGTATGAGCAAGACCTCCTCAAATATGCTGCAAAGAAAGAGAGAGGTGTTCTGAGTTTGAAGGAGTGTCTAGATGTTGGAGCTGGGCTGGAGATGGAAGATGAAGTAGTGCAAGCTGCTCTTGTTTTCTTCCATCGCAACAACACCTTCCTTTACTTTAGAGAAGTGCTTCCAAATCTTGTCTTTGTCAGGCCCCAAGTTCCACTTGATTTTGTCAATGCAGTTATCCTCTTTAGCTACAAAGTAAGAGATGGAGAAATTGGAGGGTTAACTTTTAAGACTGTAGAATCTTTGAAAAAAGGTATCATCACAGAAGAAATACTGAGTTGTGAAGAGATACAGAGTGAGGAGTTTTCCACTTGTTTTGTTCCTGGCCTGTATGAGCCTCGTCAGGCAATCGAGCTTTCCTACCACACCTTCACATTAGCTCCACTGAGTCACAAGAAATGGAGTGAGCCAAGCACAAAGTCACCACAACCTATCACTGTGGCTGATAACAAGGACGAATATCTGATGATGTGCTTGTTGTCTCCCATTCCTGATGAAACACTTGACCATTATATACCACCTTCCTCTAAGATGGTACCACTAGTTGTAAAGTTCGCTGATGACTGTGTCCCTCTTGGTTGTTTTGGTAGCATCATCTCTTGTCTTCTCTCCTTGTATGAGTGGGAAGTGAACTGTAAAGATGACAACTCACCAGAATGCCTTGCCCATAATATTGCCTCACTCTTTTGCCCAACAGTTTACGTCAAGGTGGTACTTGTCAACACATCAGATCATATTGAGGTTTATGTCGATGAAGATGCTAATTTTCATGACCTTCCTGATGTTCGTGAGGAAATCTTCGGAGCCATCACAAAGGTATTTGACATTATGCACATCACTGACTCAGAGATTGAAGTACTGCCAGCATTCCTGTGCCCCTGCAAAAAAGTACGTCAACCCCATATGGCTTCTCTTGGGGAAGTAAAATCCAAAAAGTATCTTCTGTGCTCAAAAAAGAAATGGAAGGGAGAACCTTCAGACAAATACACCATCTGGTTTGGTGACAAACCATCTCAGACTGGTAAGCTCATCATGTTTCTCTGTAGCTCAGTCAAGGTGGTTGTATTGATACATTATGAAGTAAATATCTGTTGAGTGGTCCGATTCAAACTTACTCTTTCAGGTAAGTGCCCCAGACAACCAGCAACTGAAGATGAAGAAGAGCCTAAGAAGAAACATTTGAGAGAGGAGCCATCACCAAGTCATGCAAGTGGTAATACATACATACTAGGAATGCGCATGCACATTAATGCCTTGTAACATGTTGTATTTGTGGAAGTTACCGTGTCTCCTAAATGTTACTCAAGGAAATTGAACATGACTATATGACATTTCTAAAGCGTGACACCATGTATGTACACATTGGCTGAGATATGGACCTGGATTATGCTAATGCGCTCGGCAATGATGGAGACTTTACCTCAGGCAGATGTATATGTCAGGTTCTCTCCCCATTATTCTCTAAGAGTGAATGTATAGAGCTAAGCCTGAATTTATGCTTAATGATCTTCCTTTATTACATGTTTGTTAGAGTATTGTCATGTCTCTCCCACCACTCAATGATACTTGAGCCCACTTCCAAAGAGCTGATGAATTTCGTCAAAACTGTTAAACCCATTAAGCTGGGTCAGCAACTGAGTGTGGAGGAAAGGGACCTTGATATAGTAGAGGAAGATCATCCTAATGACCACGATAAGCAGCTATCAAAAGTGCTCTCCCTCTACATGAAACAGTCGTTGAATCCTTCATGGATTGAAGTGACTACTGCTCTGTGGAACATTGGTGAAAAGAGGATTGCCAAAACAATTGCTGATGAATATGGTATGGTGTGCAGTAACATGCATCAGATTAGCTACATGAATATGATTTCTGCATGTCACCATGCCACTAGAATGTGCATGTTATTGGTGTCACCATATACTGCATGTAGCTATACAAATCTCTATAGTTGAGGTTTGTATCTACTCCCTCCCCTACCTCTACTCCAGGGTTCCCTCTACCAGTTCAACCACCTGTTCATACTCCTGGTCCATCCTCCTCCCTCCATACACCTACTTCTGGTAAGCTCCCTAGCCACAGTTACCTGTCAGCTGGTAGGCAAGTGGTGCAATGTGTACTTTAACATTTGGCCAACTGCATGCCTTGTCTTTATTTCAACTGTGGCATCCTACAAATAGCCAATGTTTCTACACCAATGCCTAACTACAAAAGTGATGGAATAGTTAGTGAATAGCTAGTGGCATTAACTCTTGCTAGTAGAGTAAAATTGAATTGTGGTTTGCATAGGAATTGGAACTATGGGGACCTAGAAAGTAGAGTACATCACATTCTGTCCTGTATAAAGTAGAGTCACTAGGACTAGTGCACATGCTGTTTGTATATACAGTTCTATACTGGTATTGCATGATAACATATGCATAAGATGTTGATACATACGTTAGAGAAACATGTACCTAATTCTATATTTTTTGTATGTTGGTAGCTTCAAACATTAATAGAAAGGCACAATATGTGTAAATACTCACTCATTCTACAGGTGGAGATGAGGAGTCTGAGACCTGACACTCCAATACTACCAGATTAGTCCTTGACTGGACTGGACTGGACTCCTCAATATGACCTGTCCAAGATGATTGGAAACTATAGAGACAGATACAAACCAAACAGACTTACATGTAGGAAGGTAGCATTGTGTATGTGACAGTTTGTATAACATGTACAGACTTACAGAATGTAGCTGTGGATTGTTATTTCATAGCTACAGATTAAAGAAAACCATTCTCAACTGCTTAGCTTCCTGAAAGTGGTTAATAACCATGTATGGAAAAGTTATTTATTGTGAACAATTCTTCTGTGCATGCATTTTCATGAGCTGCAACACAAATGCATATTTTGTGCACTGCCTGAAGATATATGTACAGCAGCAAGAGCTGTATGTATATCTAGTTCTTAACCACTCTCTGGACCAAGATGTCTACAGCTAAGGCCTAGGTACACTCAATAGTCCACTGCCCAATACATCCACAGTCTATGCACCAACCACAACTCTTGAGATGCACAAAGATACCGTACTTGCTGGGCCTTGTATACACAGTGTACATAGTGGCACATGTTCCCTACTAGACCACATCATTAGAACTCCCACCTACTGCTATTGGAGAGTCAAGCCAGTCCCCTGGTTGGCTGCAGCTGAGTCACATGACCAGCTGATCATGTGACAGAGAGAGCTCACTGCATGGGTATATATGTGGGTGCCCCATGGATTCCTCTGAGCAATACTCTTCCAATCTCCTGTAGTCTAAGCAGACACAAAGAGAAATGTGTGGATGACCTATAACAAGTGCCAAATCCTCTCCACACCATCCACTGCAAGGGCAGGGGCCTTATGTGCCTGCACTGTTCTCCAATGCCACCACATACATATACACATGCACAAACTGTCCTCTTACACCTCACACCTCACCCCAACTCCACAGACACCTACAATATTATCACTATCATTATAGTTAGTTCTCCAGCTACTGTCATCCAATATATGTACAACTACCAATCTCTATACCTTTTCCTTGTATGTCATCCTCTCATCTTGCTGCATACATAGTGTACTTGTTTCTTTGATATTTTGAAACTTCAGTTTTACATTTGTGTTCATGTCCTATATTCAATAGTATGCATTCTGTGACTGGTTATGATAGTCAGAATGTGGTGATTATCAGAGTATGAATGATGTAGGTACATCTGTATCCACCCTAAACACTGTACTCACTAACTGCCATTTGCTACTTTTGTATTCACTACCAACCTCCTCCCTCCCTCCCTCCATCCCTCCATCCCTCCCTTTGAATCCTCTCCTATATCCTCCCTCACTCTCCAACTTTTTCCATGTATATATATATATATCTCCAACCATTTTATAAGTTTCAACCAATTGACAGAATTATAATTATTTGTAGCCATTTAAATTTCTACAGTCTATATATGCACCTATACCAACTCTCACCACATGGCATTGTGCTAATTTGAGTGTATGGGTGACTCTACCAGCTAATTTGAGTGTATGAGTGACTCTACCAGCTAATTTGAGTGTATGGGTGACTCTACCAGCTAATTTGAGTGTATGGGTGACTCTACCAGCTAATTTGAGTGTATGGGTGACTCTACCAGCTAATTTGAGTGTATGGGTGACTCTAGCTACCAGCTAATTTTAGTGTATGAGTGACTCTACCAGCTAATTTGAGTGTATGGGTGACTCTACCAGCTAATTTGAGTGTATGGGTGACTCTACCAGCTAATTTGAGTGTATGAGTGACTCTACCAGCTAATTTGAGTGTATGGGTGACTCTACCAGCTAATTTGAGTGTATGGGTGACTCTACCAGCTAATTTGAGTGTATGGGTGACTCTACCAGCTAATTTGAGTGTATGGGTGACTCTACCAGCTAATTTGAGTGTATGGGTGACTCTAGCTACCAGCTAATTTTAGTGTATGAGTGACTCTACCAGCTAATTTGAGTGTATGGGTGACTCTACCAGCTAATTTGAGTGTATGGGTGACTCTACCAGCTAATTTGAGTGTATGAGTGACTCTACCAGCTAATTTGAGTGTATGGGTGACTCTACCAGCTAATTTGAGTGTATGGGTGACTCTACCAGCTAATTTGAGTGTATGGGTGACTCTACCAGCTAATTTGAGTGTATGGGTGACTCTACCAGCTAATTTGAGTGTATGGGTGACTCTACCAGCTAATTTGAGTGTATGGGTGACTCTACCAGCTAATTTGAGTGTATGGGTGACTCTACCAGCTAATTTGAGTGTATGGGTGACTCTACCAGCTAATTTGAGTGTATGGGTGACTCTAGCTACCAGCTAATTTTAGTGTATGAGTGACTCTACCAGCTAATTTGAGTGTATGGGTGACTCTACCAGCTAATATGAGTGTATGGGTGACTCTACCAGCTAATTTGAGTGTATGGGTGACTCTACCAGCTAATTTGAGTGTATGGGTGACTCTACCAGCTAATTTGAGTGTATGGGTGACTCTAGCTACCAGCTAATTTTAGTGTATGAGTGACTCTACCAGCTAATTTGAGTGTATGGGTGACTCTACCAGCTAATTTGAGTGTATGGGTGACTCTACCAGCTAATTTGAGTGTATGAGTGACTCTACCAGCTAATTTGAGTGTATGGGTGACTCTACCAGCTAATTTGAGTGTATGGGTGACTCTACCAGCTAATTTGAGTGTATGGGTGACTCTACCAGCTAATTTGAGTGTATGGGTGACTCTACCAGCTAATTTGAGTGTATGGGTGACTCTACCAGCTAATTTGAGTGTATGGGTGACTCTACCAGCTAATTTGAGTGTATGGGTGACTCTACCAGCTAATTTGAGTGTATGGGTGACTCTAGCTACCAGCTAATTTTAGTGTATGAGTGACTCTACCAGCTAATTTGAGTGTATGGGTGACTCTACCAGCTAATATGAGTGTATGGGTGACTCTACCAGCTAATTTGAGTGTATGGGTGACTCTACCAGCTAATTTGAGTGTATGGGTGACTCTACCAGCTAATTTGAGTGTATGGGTGACTCTACCAGCTAATTTGAGTGTATGGGTGACTCTACCAGCTAATTTGAGTGTATGGGTGACTCTACCAGCTAATTTGAGTGTATGGGTGACTCTACCAGCTAATTTGAGTGTATGGGTGACTCTACCAGCTAATTTGAGTGTATGGGTGACTCTACCAGCTAATTTGAGTGTATGGGTGACTCTACCAGCTAATTTGAGTGTATGGGTGACTCTACCAGCTAATTTGAGTGTATGGGTGACTCTACCAGCTAATTTGAGTGTATGGGTGACTCTACCAGCTAATTTGAGTGTATGGGTGACTCTACCAGCTAATTTGAGTGTATGGGTGACTCTAGCTACCAGCTAATTTTAGTGTATGAGTGACTCTACCAGCTAATTTGAGTGTATGGGTGACTCTACCAGCTAATATGAGTGTATGGGTGACTCTACCAGCTAATTTGAGTGTATGGGTGACTCTACCAGCTAATTTGAGTGTATGGGTGACTCTACCAGCTAATTTGAGTGTATGGGTGACTCTACCAGCAAATTTGAGTGTATGGGTGACTTTACCAGCTAATTTGAGTGTATGAGTGACTCTACCAGCTAATTTGAGTGTATGGGTGACTCTACCAGCTAATTTGAGTGTATGGGTGACTCTACCAGCTAATTTGAGTGTATGAGTGACTCTACCAGCTAATTTGAGTGTATGGGTGACTCTACCAGCTAATTTGAGTGTATGGGTGACTCTATCAGCTAATTTGAGTGTATGGGTGACTCTACCAGCTAATTTGAGTGTATGGGTGACTCTACCAGCTAATTTGAGTGTATGGGTGACTCTACCAGTTAATTTGAGTGTATGGGTGACTTTACCAGCTAATTTGAGTGTATGGGTGACTCTACCAGCTAATTTGAGTGTATGAGTGACTCTACCAGCTAATTTGAGTGTATGGGTGACTCTACCAAAGAGTCAAGCCTGTTGACTCTTGTTCTCAGTCTGGTCTACACAATTGGTGTGATACATGACCTGCACATGTGATTATGTAACACAGAGAGCTCACTGAGTGTGTGGGTGGCCCATGGATTCCAAAGTCAAAGATACTCTTTCAATCTCCTGCATGCAACAATAATACCCCTCCCTACAGCTTCTATTTTATAGGACTACTCATGTTATTATTGTTGCATGCCATCATCACCTGCTTTGCTGCAGGGATATCAATGTTTTCATTGTTTCTATATACACTTTTGGGCATTTTTATCACTTATAAACATGATTTTACACCTGTTAAAGTATATAGTGGTGCTGAGTGAACTGCATGCATGCTAAGTCCAGGACTGTGTCCCATTAGTTCCAGTTGTGATGGCTGCACTTAACTCACTCATCAATTTCACAGTTGATTTGATTCAATGAGGAAAACAACTAACAGGAGGGAAGGAAAATTGCAACATGGAGGTCTCACACAGTCTGAGTGTCATACACATTCAACATGAAACAGAAATTGGTCTCTTGCTCCTTCCAATTGAGGTAGTGGACTGTGTAAATCTCCTCCATACATCTTTTGTTTTAAGGGATTATCTTTGCAAGATATCTCCCCCCCCCCCCCCCCCCCCCACACACACACACACACACACTCCACCTGTATTTTACTGTAAGCTAGATGGTATATATTCATGTTTGTCTCCATGGAGAGTAGTGGGAATATCCACCTCTTTCTACATAACCACATTCACAGTCTCTCTCTGACCTGTCCAAGGTAGTTGACATCATGAGACACAAAGTTATATACATGTTGGAAGTTAGTGTATGTGATAGTGTGATAGTGTATGTTAGTGTATGTATATTTTGCTTCATACCATGACAGCAGAGAGAGAGTTTTATCAAACACACAATGTCATGTCAGTGTGTATAGGTATGGACCAGCATGATGTTTACATGAATTCTAATTTTACGCTAGTGGGCTCGATCCACTTGCCAAAAATGTGCTGCATTCACCTAGCCAGATATGGCAAAACAAAATGCATTTTTTTTCAAAATACACAATTGCATGCATAAAATTAAGACAACCAGTGGATATTCTGAATCTGACTTGTATAAATCACACACCACATGCCATGTTGATGTATGTACAGCACCAACAGCTGTATGTAGTTCTTCTCCAAACTCTAGACCAAGATGGCTGCAGCAAAGGTAGATATACACACATGTGTACACTTCTCTTTCAATCTCCTACGTGGAACAATAATAACATGCGTCCATACATCTATTACGTTGTTGCATACCATCATCACCTGCTTTGTTGCATGGATGTCCTTGTTTCTATACTTGGCATTTTCATTACCTACATCCTCAAAATTTAGTTTTTACACCTGTTAGAGTATATACTAGTGGTGCTAAGTAAACTGCATGCATGCCTAAGACCAAGACTGTGTCCCATTAGTTCCAGTTGTGATGGCTGCACTTAACTCACTCATCAATTTCACAGTTGATTTGAAATAATGACAATCTTGGGTGGAGGGATTGAGTAGGTGTGTAGTGTAGGTGTGTAGGGAGGTAGTGTCTGACTAATTACTTCATGCATGCCTAAAGTAGAGAAGTACAAGAATACATGTCCTAATTTAGTTACTAGTTCACACATCAATTTCACAAACAGGAGGGGAGGAAAAGTCTTTCCACCCAGTCTGAGAGTCATATATATTTAGCACAAAACTGAAATTGGTCTCTTGTTGCTACATGCAACTGAGGTAGTGGACTGTGTAAACCTAGCTCCTCCATAATATCTGTTGTTGGATTATGCATGTTATTGTTACAAGACACCCCCCCCCCCCTCCACACACACACACACACACACTCCACCCATATTTTACTGTAAGCTAGATGGTATATATTCACCTTTGTCTCCATGGCGAAGTAGTGGGAACATCCACCCCTTTCTACATAACCACAGTAGCAGTGCTCTCCAATGGGGGGTCAGTCACACTACAAACTACAACAGTTGATATGGAGATGGAGCCTTCTGAAATATAATTACAGAATGGCTCAGCCCACAGATTGGGTGCCAGCTATTCTGGATTATATGAAGAATGTGAGGTCGAACATATCAACTTCCCACCCGTACCCTCCTGGATATGTTCGCGGACCCTGTAGGTCAGAGTTATCTTAATAGGGAGTATTTAGACCCACCAGAGGTGGGGAAGGGCAGTGTGCAATATGCCCATGTAACACTCACTATAAAAAAGGCCGAAGAGGCTTGGATGACAGGGTTTCTTATAGTCTATCAAACTGGTCATCAAATCTGACCCTTGTGAAGCCTTATGGGTACCATATTTCATTGGTGCTAAGTAAGTGTTAATCTAAGTGGTAAACCCTGGGGTAGAACTAATTATCTCAATTAACTACCAATAAGCTGTCTGAGCTAGAGATTTGGGCCAATACCACAGTTGATATGTTTGACCTCACCTTCATCATATAATCCAGAATAGCTGGCACCCACTCTGTGGGCTGAGCCATTCTGTAATTAATGCATGAATACTTCAATAGAAGAGTGCTCATTCCACAGTTTCAACCCCTCATGCCTTTTTCAGCCATTCATTTCTGTGATAGAATTTCTTACAAATAGTCCTCCAAGCTCAATGCTTCCACTGTCTATACACAAAATTTATTTTACCTTCAGCAACCTCTGTATACACAGTGTACATAGCTATATAGACCACATCCTTCCCTTGTATTGAATTTCCTAAGATCATATCATTAGTGTATGAAGGTGCTATTTGATGTGTGACTCCATCAGAGAGTCAAGTCAGTCCTCTCTTATAGTTTCAGTAGTGTCTACGGCAATTTCTGTTAAGAAAATCAAAAGATAAGAACACAGCTGTGCTTTGACTAGGATTACTACAGGCAGCGTCAACCAGGGACAGCAATTATCTCCCCCACCCCCCGCCATCCCCTTTAGAATGTACAATCGTGCCATGGAGTCAGAGGGCTTCTCCATTGTTGGGACAACAATGTGATGTTCCCTGCTGGCCCCATACCTATCCCCTAACTGGGGGGGGGTCCACTGCCCAATACATCTACAGTCTATGCACCAACCACAACTCTTGAGATGCACAAAAGATACCGTACTTGCTGGGCCTTGTATACACAGTGTACATAGTGACACATGTTCCCTACTAGACCACATCATTAGAACTCCCACCTACTGCTATTGGAGAGTCAAGCCAGTCCCCTTGTTGGCTGCAGCTGAGTCACATGACCTGATCATGTGACAGAGAGAGCTCACTGCATGGGTATATGTGGGTGACCCATGGATTCCTCTTAGCGATACTCTTCCAATCTCCTGTAGTGAAAGCAGACACAAAGAGAAATGTGTGCATGGCCTATAACAAGTGCCAAATCCACTCCACACCATCCACTGCAAGGGCAGGGGCCTTATGTGCCTGCACTGTTCTTCAATGCCACCACATACATATACACATGCACAAACTTTCCTCTTACACTTCACACCACACCCCAACTCCACACACACCTACAATATTATCACTATCATTATAGTTAGTTTTCCAGCTATGTACTGTCATCCAATATATGTACAACTACCCATCTCTATACCTTTTCCTTGTATGTCATCCTCTCATCTTACTGTATACATAGTGTACTTGTTTCTTTAATATATATTTTGAAACTTCAGTTTTACATTTGTGTTCATGTCCTATATTCAATAGTATGCATTCTGTGACTGGTTATGATAGTTAGAATGTGGTGATTATCAGAGTATGAATGATGTAGATACATCTGTATCCATCCTAAACACAATGCACTCACTAATTTGCTACTTTTGTATTCACTACCAACCTCCTTCCTCCCTCCCTTCCTCCATCCCTCCCTTTGAATCCTCTCCTATATCCTCCCACACTCTCCAGCCTTTTCCTTGTATATATATATCTCCAACCATTTTATAAGTTTCAACCAATTGGCAGAATTATAATTATTTGTAGCCATTTAAATTTCCACAGTCTATATATGCACCTATACCGACTCTCACCGCATGACATTGTGCTAATTTGAGTGTATGGGTGACTCTACCAAAGAGTCAAGCCTGTTGACTCTTGTTCTCAGTCTGGTCTACACAATTGGTGTGATACATGACCTGCACATGTGATTATGTAACACAGAGAGCTCACTGAGTGTGTGGGTGACCCATGGATTCCAAAGTCAAAGATACTCTTTCAATCTCCTGCATGCAACAATAATACCCCTCCCTACAGCTTCTATTTTATAGGACTACTCATGTTATTATTGTTGCATGCCATCATCACCTGCTTTGCTGCATGGATATCAATGTTTTCATTGTTTCTATATACACTTTTGGGCATTTTTATCACTTATAAACATGATTTTACACCTGTTAAAGTATATAGTGGTGCTGAGTGAACTGCATGCATGCTAAGTCCAGGACTGTGTCCCATTAGTTCCAGTTGTGATGGCTGCACTTAACTCACTCATCAATTTCACAGTTGATTTCAAATAATGACAATCTTGGGTGGAGGGATTGAGTAGGTGTGTGGTGTAGGTGTGTAGTGTAGGTGTGTAGTGTAGGTGTGTAGGGAGTTAGTGTCTGACTAATTACTGCATGCATGCCTAAGTACAGAAGTACAAGTGTACATGTCCTACTTTAGTTACAAGTTGCTCACACATCAATTTCACAAACAGGAGGGGAGGAAAAGTCTTTCCACCCAGTCTGAGAGTCATATATATTTAGCACAAAACTGAAATTGGTCTCTTGTTGCTACATGCAACTGAGGTAGTGGACTGTGTAAACCTAGCTCCTCCATAATATCTGTTGTTGGATTATGCATGTTCCCCCCCCCCCCCCCCCCCCCACACACACACACACACACACACTCCACCCATATTTTACTGTAAGCTAGATGGTATATATTCACCTTTGTCTCCATGGAGAAGTAGTGGGAACATCCACCCCTTTCTACATAACCACAGTAGCAGTGCTCTCCAATGGGGGGTCAGTCACACTACAAACTACAACAGTTGATATGGAGATCGAGCCTTCTGAAATATAATTACAGAATGGCTCAGCCCACAGAGTGGGTGCCAGCTATTCTGGATTATATAAAGAAGGTGAGGTACCCTCCCTGATATGTTCACGGACCCTGTAGGTCAGAGTCATCTTAATAGGGAGTGTTTAGACCCACCAGAGGTGGGGAAGGGCAGAATCAACAGATAAGAACACAGCTCTGCTTTGACTAGGATTACTACAGGCAGGAATGGCAATTATTCCCCCCCCCCCCCCCGCCATCCCCTTTAGAATGTACAATCGTGCCATGGAGTCAGAGGGCTTCTCCATTGTTGGGACAACAATGTGATATTCCCGGCTGGCCCCATACCTATCCCCTAACTGGGGGGTCCTCATTTGGTGTCTCCCCCAAAACAGGAGAAAAACCCCATGGGGTCAGGTGCCTGCATGGTAGCAAACTGCATGACATCACTGCAGAGTCACATGACCACACTGTTGCCAGCCTGGCTCCTGCCGACAGTTGACCTCATGCCATATGCATCTGCGGTGTAAATTATCATAATGTGCAGATTCCTTATTTCTTTCCTTCCTCCCTCTCTTTCACCCCTACCTTTTCCGTACATCCACTCCCAATTCCTTCCCTGCCTCTCTCCATCCCTTCTTCCCTCTCTCCCTCTCACACCTACCTTTTCCCTCTTTCGCACACTTTCACTCCCCTCTTCTTTGGAAACACAAGTTGGTTGAAGCTCACACTCTGCATTTTAGTGCATCTCCAGCCACTTCCACCTAACATTCCTCAGACCACATGATGCGAGGCATAGTAGACAACTCTATCAAAACTCAAACATGTAAGGAATAGTCATTGTCTAGGGACTATAATATTGTAGTAACACATGATGGACTGACATATGTATGCATGCATGGGATAAAACTCATGCAACAAACAATATATAATGACAAAGTTGATTTTGCAGTGCATGCTCATGTCATGTTGATGTATATGTACTGCACACACGGCAAAAAAATTGGTCATTATTTTGACAAACTGTGTGGTTATCTCAGTTGCATCATATTCTGTTAAAACTAAATGCATGACTATAACCTCACTAAATGTTCCCAGGGGATGATGAATGTGTGTATGGAGCAATGTAGTGTCTATATATGTATATGTAAATGTTGTTCTTCCATGACATTATAATATACCATTACTGCATTATAGTCCAGTGTGGGTCATATATGTATTTTCCCCTGTGAGATAAGGTACTATAACAAGGAATCTTATTGTGTCTTGAAATATATACAGAGGTAATTCCTTAAGGGATATCATACACATCTCATGAGAGGTTGTAGTCATCATAAGGGAATATGTTGCAACTTAGGTAACCACACCTGCTGGTCAACATTAATTTTTTGCAGTGCAATGGGATCTACCACTCTCTGGACCAAGATGGCTATAGCGAATGTAGCTGTAAACACACACACACCATCCATTCATCCATCAATCCATTCATATTCTGCATACCACACCCCTCCTTATACACCCCACAGTCCCACACCATGCCCACTCCTACAGTACTATCACTATCATTATGGACTTGAGGTTCTTTGGCTAGGGTACTGTCATCCCATGAAAGAGCACCGAAGTATACCCTCAATCAGCATGAATCTTTTTATTGAGCTATTCTATTGGGGATACTATAAGTGATGATGAAAAGACTCAGATGTTTTCTCATGTTTTCTCAGTAGGAAAGAAAACATCTTGTGTACAATTTCTAAAACTGTACTCTGCAAAATGGGTGGTTGTTTTGCAATATTACATAGCTATATATCCAATTTTGTCAGTACAGAATAATTGTGGTTAGCAGGTGATAATTGACGTCATGAGACACAAAGTTATATACATGTTGGAGGTTAGTGTATGTGATAGTTGTATATTGTGCTTCATACCATGACAACAGAGAGAGAATTTTATCAAACACACAATGTCATGTCAGTTTTTCTCTTAGTGTGTATAGATATGGAGCAGCATGGTGTTTACATGAGTTCTAATTTACGCTAGGTGGGCTCCATCCGCTTGCGCTGCATTCACCTAGTATTATAGATTTGGGCAGAACAAAATGCATAGGTTTTTTTTCAGAATGCACAATTGCATGTATACAATTAGACAAGGATATTCTGAACCTGACATGTATAAATCATATACATCACATGTCATGTTGATGCATGTACAGCACCAACAGCTGTATGTACTACTTCTCTACCAAAATAGCTGCAGCTAAGATTGATGTATACATGCACATGTGTATACTTCTGTGACAGAATTATTGTTAAAACCTCAACAGTCTTAGGCACCTACACCAAATCTGTATGCACAAAACTTGGTTAGGCCTTGTATACACAGTGTACATATAGTGGACATGTTTCCCCACTGTATGGCATATTCCCTAGACCACATCATTAGGACTCCCACCTGCTGCTGCTAGTTGATGGGTGACTCTATCAGAGAGTCAAGCCTGTTGACTCTTGTTCTCAGTCTGGTTTACAAGCTCTGTTGGATGAGTCACATGGGATCCTGTGACAGAGAGAGCTCACTGAGTGTGTGGGTGGCCAATGGATTCCTCTTACTCAAAATCAAAGACACTCTTTCAATCTCCTGCATGGAACAATAATAACATGCGTCCATACATCTATTACATTGTTGCCTTGTTTCTATACTTGGCATTTTCATTACCTACATCCTCAACATTTAGTTAGAGTATATACTAGTGGTGCTAAGTAAACTGCATGCATGCCTAAGTCCAAGACTGTGTCCCATTAGTTCCAGTTGTGATGGCTGCACTTAATTAACTCACTCATCAATTTCACAGTTGATTTGAAACAATGACAATCTTGGTGGAGGGATTGAGTAGGTGTGTAGTGTAGGTGTGTAGGGAGTTAGTGTCTGCATGCATGCCTAAGTGCAGAAGTACAAGAATATATGTCCTAATTTAGTTACTAGTTGCTTACACATCAATTTTCACAAATGGGAGGGGACAAAAATTCTTTATTCCCAGTCTGAGAGTCATATATATTTAGCACAAAACTGAAATTGGTCTCTTCCTGCTACATGCAACTGAGGTAGTGGACTGTGTAAACCTCCTCCATAATATCTGTTGTTGGATTATGCATGTCCCCCCCCCCCCCCCCCCCCCCCCCCCCCCACACACACACACACACACTCCACCCATATTTTACTGTATGCTAGATGGTATATATTCACCTTTGTCTCTATGGAGAAGTAGTGGGAACATCCACCCCTTTCTACATAACCACATTCACAGTCTCTCTCTGACCTGTCCAAGATAGTTGACATCATGAGACACAAAGTTATATACATGTTGGAGGTTAGTGTATGTGATAGTTGTATATTGTGCTTCATACCGTGACAACAGAGAGAGAGTTTTATCAAACACACAATGTCATGTCAGTTTTTCTCTTAGTGTTTATAGGTAGAGCAGCACAGTGAGGTATCTTGATTAGCTATCAGATAATTATAATATCCAGTGGAATATCAGCCCAACTGAAAACAAGAGATTGATAGATGACTCAATGATCGCTTATAGATGCAGTTTTTGTTGAGTAATGTAAGTAGATGTAATAGTTTTAATAACATTTTTATCAAGTAATAATTACATGGGTGATCTATATTCCACAATAAACAGTGGCATAACCAGAATAATCATAGTGAAGGGGCGAAAGCTATAACTAGCCTCATTCCCAAGCTACGCATCGTACGTGGAGACACCCTAACTGCACTATACTAAGTTACTGATGTTGATAGCAGTGGGGCAACTGCCCCACCTGCCCCAATGGTAGTTATGCCCATGATAAAGTTTAGAATGTGTTTCTTCATCTCCTCCACCAGCTCACCAGGTGTAGGCCGACTGCCCATTGTTATATTATCTCCATGGAGAAGTAGTGGCAACATCTACCCCTTTCTGCATAACCACATTCACAGTCTCCCTCAGACCTGTCCAAGATGATGTCATAATTAATAGAGACTGACACTATTACATGTTGGAGGTTGTGTATGTGTATGGTTATATAACTACAGAGAGGGTTTTATGAACTGGGAACTTCTCTTCCACAACTGTCAGTTTTTCCCTAGTGGATTTCTTCTCCATGTATTATATCACAGTGAATTTTTTTACGAGAGACCCTGGGGATAAGGCTGTGGTATGTGCACATATACCATGCTTTGGTCATAAATTAAAACAATATTCACACACGTGCGCTATATAGCTATTCAATTTTGTCACTACAGAATAATTTGCTGTTAGCTGGACAAAAGTGCATGTCATCCAATTAGGAGCCCCCGCTAAACCCGTTGACCTACGTACGAGCCCCACCCTCTTAGACTTCTATATAAACAGCGCGTCGGCGCTGTATTCTTCAGTAGTGCGACAAGTTCTCTTTCTTGAAAGTCTGAAACACTATCTACCTGAGGAGCACGGAGTATTTTTATATAGTGAGTATCTAGCTCTTGTCTTGATGTTTCGAGTTTCTCTCTTCCACGCGTGCGAAGGCCAAATTGCTCGCGCGCGTGAAGCGAGAACCTGAAGACGTATAGACCATCACATGTAAGCTCACCTTCACCTCTGCAGGGAAGGCCTGGGGCTGAGGCTAATTCGCCCACCAAAGTGTTGTGTATGTACCCAGACGACATTGTGGTGATGATATAAAGACATGGCGACATCTGGTATGTCAGTAAGAGGCACCGTATGTCAGTGATGTGTTGTTACCCGCACATGTATAGCATACCTGATTGATAGAGTCGTGTACGTATTGTGTCATGTTGCCTTTCCTTGTCTTTCTAAGCATGTCATGGATTACTAAAGTCATGTACATACCTCGGTAGCTCAGTTGGTAAGGGCGTCGCTTAGAATGCGAGTGTCGCTGGTTTGAGTCCTACTGCAGGCGCGTAGCCAGGAGGGGGGAGGGGGGGGGGGCAGAGGGGCCTCGAGCACACGTTTCAGTTGCGCACTAGCAGCGATAGAGCCTCCGAGCGAGAAAGCTACTTGCTCGTGCGTACAATAAACTTCGGTGCTTATATACATGTACATGTAGTACAGGGGCGGCGGCAGAGGGGGGGCAGGGGGGACGATCGCCCCCCCAATATTCCAGTAGGGGGGCCTCGCTCCCCCAATAAAATAGGAGCTATGACGACGGAATGTGTGTTGCTGCTGCATGCACTCGATGCGTTTCAAAATGCGCTATATACTACTACATGTGTATACGCGCGTGCAGATTACAGCTCTAGTAGCCCCACCTCTTTATTGCAAATTGAATGCGTGCGCGTACGTATTAGCCCCGCGAAGCCACGCCTTCTCGGGGGAGGGCGTGGCTCCACATGAACTGAATCTCGCCCCCCCAACTCCGAACTGCTGCCGCCGCCTCTGTAGTACACGAACACCCCTCTAGCTCTACTCACAGACTGTACAGCTACAGTACTACAGTGCACCTGCTGGTAGCTACGCAAATTCTTACACTCGCGATCGTGGACCGCACATCGCTACCAGAGAGCGATCGGTCTCAAAATGAGGGTGTGGCTAAACAAAATTTTCGGCGCACTTTGCGCACGCGCGCGCCATTTCCGCCGCTGAGTCCCAAATCCTGGCTACGCCGCTGCACCGGAGGCAGCCAATTTTTCACGAATGGACTGCATACAATCGGGTACAGAATCTCCCCAATGTCAACAGTCATCAGAGGGTAAACCATTCCTTACATTTTGTAGATCCTGTTACTTGGATTCATACTCAAACCATTGAGAGTTTTATTGGAACAGAGTGAAGCATAAATTTCAAAAGAATGAAGGGCGTACGTCTCCACGAGCTTCCATCCTACTTGATCCTACTTGGATGAGTTTATGTAGCGAGAGCGCCATGGTCATTCAGCCTCTCTTGCCTTCAACCACATTTTAAGGGACATAAGTCCCTGTTTAAATTACATGGAACATAAAACACTACTGTATCTACATATACCTATAGTTAGGACTACGTTACTACTACTAAAAGGCTTGGTAAATTTGTCATACTTTGTCTTCAATAGTCACAAATAGGCCAAATGTTGCTGTAGCTCCAGGCTACACTTTCAGAGAGACGGGGATATATTATCTATGGAGAGACAGGCTGGCACACTGGTATAATATCCGGTGTCGGGTGATATGCTTAATAATGCAAATATAGTTTACCATTTCTAGCGAGTCAGGTAGATTGTAATTGCTTCTCTGTGCCTACACGCGGTGACTTATCAGTAGAACTGGCAGTATATACGTTGAAAGTCGGGGGCAACTTGTCAGTAGGAAGTCCAATGGCAACTGGCAGGTATGTAGCCTAAACCAAGCGCAACGTTGTCCATGTGACTTCTGGTACCATGCCCCATCGTTGTAGCCTATAAGGTGAGCATATTGGATGATGTACCTTGGATTAGACAGAGGATGGTGTGCCTCAGAGTAGAGGGAGGATGGTGTGCCCTGCTGACAGTGTTTTGAAGGAAAATAATGGGCCATCCAAACCTGCAGGTATAGAGTAAGACAATCTACACATGAGCATTCTACTGTATACCATTTAATATACCTCCTAGCAAAATCTCTATATAAGGTTGTTGATAGCATCTAGGGGAAAACAGTGTCAAAGGAGCTGCAACAGCCTAAATGGCTATGGCTGCCCAGCTATGATGGGTGGGACTTAGCTTAACATTGCAACAATGATTATTTGGGCAAGTGGAGCAAGTAGTATGCTACAGGCTGCACTGCATTATTTAAAGGGCATGTCAATTAGCATGCCCCATGATGTCTGCATTGGTAGTTTATAGCATCCCTGACCACAGATTTGCTGTGGTGGACCTAGGGGGGGGGGGGGGGGGGTAAGGGGGGTACAATTGAATCCCCCTTTTTGACAGCCAGTATAAATAGTTCAGTGGCTGATCTATTTGGGGGATCCAGGGATGCAAAGGAACCCCAGGGTATTAACTATGAAGCTTTCGTTGTAGTCTAAAATTCGCATTTACGTTTACACAAGAGCTCCAATTACATGCATAGTACAAGAGTGAGTCATAAGCAATTTACGCACATAGTAATAACATTTTATGCAACCAGAGAACAATCGAAGTACAATGTCGTGGCCAGTCAAATGTGCTCGTTCCCGTCCCTTCACACTTGTTTGCCTGGTCGTAAGTGAATTTGCAGCATGAAGAGGTCTGTTACTATATTGTTGACTGGACAGTAGACATGGCCAAACAAATTTTTCACTGCGCTTGCACGTGCCAACCCTTCTTTCCAATTTCCTAGATCCACCACTGACTTGACACGTGTATGTGACAAATTAAATTAAACTGTGTCTCCTATGTGTTGGATTTCACCATGTGATTGTTGGTGTCGACTGTGATATTGGGAATGCTTGTGGATCAGATGCAGTGTTATGTATTGAAATACAACTTGGAGCCCCATTTAGTGAACAATAATTGTGCAGTGTTATACGAGGCAGTATATTTAGCCCTCGGTGCACATGCACAATGAGGGTTATGATAGTTGGTCTGTGTGTATGTGTGTGTGTCTGACACATATTTTCTCAGACGCAGTAACCTTACACATTGAAAGGAAGGTAACAATGGCTTTGGCCCAACTTGGTACAGATTATTTTTAGAATGGATTTCACTGTAGATGCCTCATTCAAAGTTATGGAGTCATATGCTTACCGTGAAAGCCACCAGGCCCATTATATTGGTCCAGAGCTCATTCGTTCGATGGCACAGGTTTACAGAGCTCTAATGGGGCACTAAATGCTACACGAAATGTGAGTTAATGTAGTATGGTGAGCTTCTCAAGCCTTCTCTGTAGCCGGGCCAGTATATTCTTCACTATTTTCCGTATACTTTCATTAGATGGGAGGCATGGTTCCAATGTAAATGCCATACTCATGTAATTTCAGTTCATTCACACGCCGAGAGTTTGCACTTTAAGTGCTTTCATTTCTGCATGAGTAGTGTATGTGTGCATACTATAACAATAAAGCATGATTTTATAACACCTTTTCTAGAAAGAAAATTCAATTTGGAAGAGAAACGAGGCCTTGCAATACTAGTCACTTGTCATTACCAGGATACACTGCCACAAACAGAGGAAGATGCAGAGGAGATAAAGCGAATGTTTACACAGTTTGATTACGATATCCATCAATTGCCAAGCGAACAAGTCACTTCGTCTAACGTCGAACAATTAGTGCAGCAAGTAGAAAATTATCTGAGTTCTTACAATGGATCTGCTATTAATCGTGATGGTAATAAAAAGGCCATAATTTTTGCTTTCTCGGGTCATGGAGCTGAAAATCAAATCCAAACCAATAATGGGGAGCTGTTCCCCTTGCAAGACATTGTAAGACCACTTGTCAACCCTCAATTTGTACAAGCTCACCCAATCCCCAAACTCTTTTTTATTGATGCATGTCGAGGTCGTAGTCTGAGAGTAGATGACTCAAGTCTTAGGGCTATTAAAGGGAACTACTGTATTGAATATGCCACCATTGAAGGTCAGTCAGCAGCTGCTCTTGGTCCTCAAAGTGCATGGATGCCTGTGCTAGCTAATAAATTCAGAAGACAAGATAAACCATACCAAAGTGTAATGGCAGAAGTGAAGGTACAGGTTGCTGAAGAGGGGTATCAGCAAGCTCAGTCGATAGACAACTTGACTGCAGGCATATTCAAACTCTACTATATGGCGCCAAAGTAACATATTAGTTAGATCTTTTGAAACTAGTAGGTTTTTTTGGTCCATGTAGTACTATCATACTAGAGTTATCCTACATGTGTGTTATATATTCAGATATTTGACTAAATTGTGAACAAAAAGTGTGATTGAAGTCAATGCAACTGCAAATGACCGTTATTAACTCTTGTATCAGTGTGCATGCACAGTGAGGGTTACGGTACTATAAGTGTGTCCAAATGCTGGCTGACCAAGTGCTTCAAGTGCTGCAATGCAGCATGCATGCAACTGTAAATTAATTTGTTTGTTTGTTTGTTTGCATGTAATATACACATACTGACTGTGTTGGACTGGTTCTGTAAAGAGCTCACTGCATGCAATCTACACCACTGCATGACTCCGTGGAAGTCCGTATTCATGGATCATTTTCCCTGTGCAAGTGTAGTTACCTGAGTTGCATCATATTATAAAATGCAACTGAATAAGGATTAGATGTCTTGGTGCAATAATGATTAACTGCATGCATGCCCAAGTATGAAGGACATGGCCGAGTAGAGTTACTATATACTTTTATGTCGTGTTAGTTACAGTTGTAATGGCTACACTTAACTTATTCCATAAACAATTAGAAATGATGACATAACCATAAAAAGTTTATGTATTTGTGGAATTCGCATGGAAGAGTCCTATCATACCACACAATGAGTCAAACATCCATTTGAACTGTATTACATAGCTGAGTGTAGTTATTGTAGTAATGACATTTTTTTCTCTTAGAGTTCAAACTGGAGTCCACGCCAGGCATTGCAATACTAGTCAGACTCACAGGTGACTACAGAGGTAGACATGGTTCAGAGTTACCTGCTACTAATATTGATGCTAACGGAATAAGAAAACATTCGAGAAGTTGGGGTTTGATATTCATGAAGGGCAGAATGAAAATGCAACCTAGTATGAAATTACTAGAAGATCTCCAGAACTATCTTCAGCACTACAGAGGAAACACAAAAAAAAACAAGATGGTAGTGAAAAGGTTGTTGCATTTTCTTTCTCTGGATATGGAGGACCAGATGATGAGGAAGACAAGGATTCAGTGTCTCTATGACCAAAAGAGGCTCCCTTTGAAGGGAGACATAATGAAGCATGTCCTTGGCATTCAGCATGTTTTTGAAATTCTCAAACACATCTTTATTGATATAAGTCGTGGAAAGGTGCAGAGCCTCCAAATAACTATTAGAAAAGCTGCCACAGAAGATGAAGGAAAATATCGTATTGACTATTCCACTATCCCAGACCATGTAGCATGTAACAATGGAGTCAAATGGATGACTGAGCTAGCTTGCAAACTAAATGATTTGCAGGAACTGAATAGGAAGAACAAGCTCAAGCCCCCCCTGCCCCCCCAGGTTCTCGGCCTCTGAGAGGATATTAACCTTCTGTGCACAGAATTCCAAGGGTATTACTGATGACATCATCGTTCAGGACCAGTCAACAATTGATGGTAAGAAGAGAATGAGAGCACTTCTGAGGTTGCTGTCACAGGTGGATGTGGTCCAAGATGTACACTCTACCTAATATTTCCCCTCTCCCAGCCCTCTCTGTCATCTCCCTCTCGCTGTCCCTCCCTCCGTTCTCCCTCTATCTGCTACCCTCCTCCACCTCTCTCTATCCTCACCGTCTCCATCTCCTCCTCTTGTTCTTCCTCTTCAGTTCCTGGTTCTGTGCTCCAACATGTCTAATCCACATGTTCCATGACCTTCTAAGAAGGTCAATATGTGTGTTTCTTAAGGGAAGATAGCAGACCTCCAATAATTAGGGCAAGTGTGAGCAACCCCCTACATTGATGTCAATGGGGTTTGTGTCCCTCCATCTGCCTGTCCGTCATGTTTGCGCTTGCACGAAATCACGTGTCATGTATTTTGAAAATCATAATGCAGCATGACCAGAGGAGGTTGTGCACGATTATTAATTGCATCACGTGCGCTATAGTTTACGTGTACACCCACGCAACCCACTCAACCCGCCGAGTCAGCAGTTACAGCACTTAGAACGGCAGTCTGTGACTAAGGGATCCTCCCTGAAGTGTTCTAGAAGAACTGCAACCAAATAGCTTTGGTGGAACCTGACAAGTCAATTTCTTTCGCTGCCAATGTGAAAACGAGAGTATACACGCACACGTGCGGTCTTTGGTATGCGCGGAATTTTTTAATGTGCACAACCTCCTCTGCAGCACGACTAGAGTTGACTGTCAGAGGAGGCTACAATGATGAAGACAATGGGAATGGGATAAATATGCGAAAGAAACACCTGAAGAGAGGGACAGAAGACGGGCTCAACACGCTACTGAGACACCACAAGAGGGACTGTGTGAATAGTGGCGTAGGGTACCATAAGCATATTGCCTGAAATGATTGTCATTGACAAAATTAAAGGCCGTTTATTTGAAGCATTACTTTTGCATACCCTTATGTCTGAAAGTTACGAGGAAGGGAAGATGACGGAGTAATTGTTGCACACATTAGATAAACGTCAGAGTTCATTACCGCATGGATCGAATGTGCCTGTAATTATATATTGAGCAAGAACAAGACTGAATTCAAGTAATGACTTCTAATACTGATATATAGCCTAATACTCGGAATTTCCTCAATATACAAGTCTCTCTCAATGTATTATTTCTGTATGCACATAATGGAGCATTTCAGTAGTACATACCTATAAAAATATCTGACAAATGCTCGCCCCAAAATGCCATGCATTTTCACTAGTAGTGGCAGATCTATGATTTTGCAAAAGAGGTAGCAGTTGCGTAGTTTTGAAGCCACGCCCAGTTAATATTATATATGCATCTGCAAATGACGACCTGCGGAGTTATGTCACGTAAACCTTGTCACTCCTGCCCAGTTTCAGTTATAGATGCGTCTTATTTAGCTAGGGAAATCCCTTGAAGATTGATAATCGCTGCATAGTCACTAGGCGTCCGTAAATCATACAGCATGCTAGCGCTCGGCGCCGCTCACGCGCAACGAATGCAATCTAGCATGAAATCGACAGAAGTTTGCTGCACGTGTTCGTGAGATGTGAGCTATTATACAGTCGCAGGAAACCTCTGAAACTCCCCTAGATACGCCACTGTTGATGTATATACACGCTAACATATGGTGATTGCCGAGCGCATTAGCGCGAGGCAGCTAATCCGGGTCCACCCGGCAAATGCGTACGTACGTGCGTTTGTGCATGCGTACGTACGTGGTGTCTCGCTTTAATTAGGAACGTCATTAGTCATGCTCAATTCCCTGGAGTAACGTTTAGGATTGTCATTTGTCACTGTAACTTCCGCAAGTACGACGTCCATGGCGCGTGCGCATGCGCATTCTTAGTACGTAAACCTTACCTAATTCATGTAACTTTGTCATATAGGCACAATATACATAACCTTAAAGTAAATGTTTCACACATTCTACAGGTGGAGATGAGGAGTCTGAGATCTGACACTCAATACTGCACTGGACAATATGACCTGTCCAAGATGATTGGAAACTATAGAGACAGATACAAACTAAACAGACTTACATGTAGGAAGGTAGCATTGTGTATGTGCCAGTTTGTATGGTGTGTGTACTTTGAGACTTAATGTAGCTGTGGATTGTTTTTACATAGCTACAGATTCAAGAAGACCATTCTCAACTGCTTAGCTTCCTGAACGTGGTACATAACCCTGCATGGGTTGGGTTGAAAACCCTTGGGCCTCACTTCAGGTATATCCAGTACCACTTTAGTGCCAGTGGGTTAACCTATATATATACAGCACCAAGAGCTGTATGTAATTCATAACCACTCTCTGGACCAAGATGGTTGGCTGTATATATAGCTAAGATTTTCATATCCATTTCTTAGCCTGCAGCCCTTACCACTCACAGTCTATGCACCAACCACAACTCTCAGCAACCATATGACATGCACAGAAGATTGGCATACTTGCTAGGCCTTGTGTACACAATGTACATGTATAGTGGCACATGTTTCCCTACTGTATGGCATACCCTAGACCACATCATTAGAACTCCCACCTGCTGCTGCTAATTGATGAGTGGCTCTATCAGAGAGTCAAGCCTGTTGACTCTTGTTCTCAGTCTGGTTTACAAAACCTAAGTTGGCTGAGTCACATGACCTGCACATGGGATCATGTGACAGAGCTCACTGAGTGTGTGGGTGGCTTCTTACTCAAATAAAGTCAAAGATACTCTTTCAATCTCGTGCATGCAACAGTAATAACCAAATCCCTACATCTTCTATTTTATGCAGTTATGCCATCTTTTTATTGTTGCATGCCATCATCACCTGTCCTTTTTAGTATTTTCATTACCAACATTTATATTTTACACCTGTTATTGTATATAGTGGTGCTGAATGAATTGCATGCATGCTAAGTCCAAAGACTATGTGTCCCATTAGTTCAGTTGTGATGACTGCACTTAACATATCAATTTCACACAGTTGACTATAATAAACGAGGAAAACAATCTGTGAGCAGGTATTGAGTGTCATGCTCACACATCAATTTCACAAAGGAGGAAAACAGCTGCTATTACAATGATCATGAATATTGACATACCATATAGATCCCTGTGCAAAATAATTAGATGTGTTGGGGAAGGCCTGGGTAGGGTTATTTTAGCCCTTGTGTAGTTATTTCTGTTCGCCTATGACAGTTATTGGTGCAACTGAGACAACCATGCAAGGGCTAAAGCAACCATAACATTTTTAGTGTGTAGGGAAGGCCTGAGGCTAGTACAATATGTTGTATAGGGTAAAGGTGTTTCCTTGTAGTAATCTTTGTCAAAGCACAGCAATTACAGGTGTGGGGGAAGGCCTGATGCTAGCACAATGTGTAGCTAAGGTGTTTCCTTATAGTAATCTTTGTCAAAGCAGAGCAATTATATACAGGTGTGGGGAAAGGCCTGATGCTAGTACAATGTGTTGTATAGGGTAGCTAAGTTATTTCCTTGTAGTAATCTTAGTCAAAGCACAGCTGTGTTCTTATCTGTTGATTCTCAAGTTGTAAAACTCTAAAGCATTCCTTGTTGATTAGATAGATAGATATATTTTAATATTTTAACTCTGTCTCATGTATGCAGGACACCCAGGAAGACCAGCTAGAAAGCTGATGGGACATTTCCTGTTAAAATTAAATTAAAAATATAAGATGAATGAGAATAATTTATGACATGCATAGCTACAGGATTTCAAAGCTGTGATTTAAATGCGTCACTTGTTTACATGTGTAAAGGTACTGGTGGATGCAATAAGTCAAAGGTCTGATGACAAGTGTTCCAGGCTTGTATTCCTCTAAATGTGAAGGAGTTTGTCTGCGTCTGCCCTTGGTAAAAAAGCCTACATTCCATTCTCCTCTGGTTTTTCGCTTTATAAGTTGAATTCTCTCATGAGTACATCTCGGGGCTTGCCCTTTTACACTTCTATGCATCAGCTTCATCCTCGCTACTTCTCTAATGTCATCCAGCTCAGCTCCTGTCTAAACTTTTTGTTGTGGGTCCTGGGTACCTTAGATAGTATGCCATCTGTATCCTAATCTCATCTCTGTTCCTTTTTATGAAATCGCTGTAGCTATATTTTACATTTCAAATTTCTTTACTTGTCTACTATGCATATGTTTTAGCCATCTTTTGTGGTCGCTGAAGGTAAAATAAGACCTTGGAGGACTATTACACTATAAGTTAATTTAGCCCTGACGTGGTTATCTAAGTTGTATCATCTCTCTAAGGCTTCTGTGATTCCCTCAAGGTGTCTATTACATTTTTTGGTAGGTATATAGTGGTATCTATTACTTATTACCAATTCTATATACATCTGTCTATCACTCAATACATTCTATTCTATATACATCTGTCTATCACAATTCTATATACATCTCTCTATCTAAATTCTTTCCAATTCTATATACATCTGTCTATCACTCATTAATATCATAGAGCTTCATTGCTATGAAAATTTATCAGAGGTTAATGAGCTTGACATAGCAAAAACTTCAACTTTAATTCAGAAAGACGTTTCGGTCCATGGACCTTCTTCAGTTTCTGAAATGGCTACACACAACACTGGTGATGGAGGAATGCAATCAGATTGCTATGGTGAAACGAGAATGTGATCAAATAGCTGGATGGAACAGATGGTTGTTAGAGAGGATATGATCACAGAATATGAAACAAATGTAGGGTTAGGGGCGGGGGGGGGGGGATGTATGATATATAGGGGGAGGGGTGGTATGTATGATATATAGGGTGTGGCGGGGGGGTATGTATGATATATAGGGGGGGGGGGGGGGTATGTATGATATATAGGGGGGGGGGGGGGGGGTATGTATGATATATAGGGGGGGGGGGGGGGGGGGTATGTATGATATATAGGGGGGGGGGTATGTATGATATATAGGGGGGGGGGGTATGTATGATATATAGGGGGGGGGGGGGGGTATGTATGATATATAGGGGGGGGGGGGTATGTATGATATATAGGGGGGGGGGGGTATGTATGATATATAGGGGGGGGGGGGGGGGGGGGGTATGTATGATATATAGGGTGTGTAGAATTTAGTTCTGGATATCCAGGAGTCAGTGGTGTCCAAAGTGGATCGAATGAGAGGCCACAGTCCAACTTACTGGTTCCTGATTATTATTGCTTCCAGTGCCCTTCTTTTCCAATGGAATGGTTCAGTCTGAATGACTTGGGCTTCTTCCCAGTTGACCATAAACATGGAGTCAACCGGGAAGAAGCCCAAGTCCGAACCATTCTATTGGAAAAGAAGGGTACTGGAAGCAATAATAATAAGGAACCATGATACTACCAGTAACTTTTTACTTCCCTAATCCCCGACAGGCTCTCTTTCCTACAAAGCGTGAGCGCGCGCGCTTTGTGGGCGCAGGCTTATCCTGCCATCACCGTTTGCGCATAGCGCGGGGGCACCCCGGAGGGCCATATAGCGTCATACGTAAGTCGGTCTACATATAAAATAACCGCCCCCCAGCCGAACGACCGGTCAATAAATTTCGCGTCAGCGCTGTATTGTTCAGAAGCGTGACAAGTTCTCTTTCTTGAAAGTCTGGAACCTGAGGTACAGAGTTGTTCAAAATTATATAGTGAGTGTCTCGAGTTTCTCTCCTTCACGCGCGCTTGCGAAAGTCAAATTCCTTTCGCGCGTAGAAACCGTGAATCTGCGTAACATCACATGTCTTTCCTCTACCTCTGCAGAGAAGGCCTGGGGCCGAGGCTATTAAATTCGCCCACGAAAGTGTTGTGAATGTAGCAGACGACCTTGTGATGATCACAAAAGGACATGGCGACATCTGGTATGCCGGCGCTGTAGACATGTATGTCACGTCAGTGGTGATTTACTGCGTTGTTACCCGCTCATGTGCAGCACAGTGTGTACGAGTTGTGTTGTGTTGCATTGTCTTTTTTAAGCATATCATGGATGATTAAAGTTATGTACACACCTCGGTAGCTCAGTTGGTAAGAGCTTCGTTTAGAATGCGAGTGTCGTGGGTTTGAGTCCCAGCCAGTTTTTCTTTTAAAAATACTGAGTTGTGTTGTGTTGCTGTTGTATCGTGCTGCCTTGCCTTGTCTTTCTATTAAGCACATCATGGATGAATATAAAGTCACGTACAATAACTAGTGCGATGCTAAGGCATCAAGTGGACAAGCCTCACTCTGAGCTGAGAATGTTGTGTAAGACTTGACAAGCAATTTATGGATGTGCATTTGATTGGGCAGAGGAGTATATACTTTGTGATTGTGAGCATAAGCACACCTGTACACAAGATACTGGTTCTTGATGTATAAGCTGAAGAGAAAAATGCTGGCTTTAGCTTAGCACCAATCATCAGCAAGCTCTAGCATCCTATTCCTGCTCACAGGGGTTGGTTCAGACTTCCACAAGCATGACTGTCCCAGTGCCAGCAATTATCGCTTATGTTATTGTATTATCCCTTTAGCAGACTGCAGTGAGGTCTAAGTTTCTCACCAAACCATTATCTCTGCAAGTATCAGTATACAGCTCACATCAGGCCTGCCCAATACACTGATTATGTAATGACACGAGACGTCCTCACATCTGCTGCAAAAGCTTAGCAGCGGCACATTGTGAACTGGCTGACAATAATATGTTGAAGATTTGTATAGCAACTAGCTCAAACTGGCTGAAAATATGTGTTGATGAGTCTGGACTGATCATTCCTATACAATTAGCACATGCACATACAGTATGTTTATCACCCCTGACTGTATCCTGTTGTGGTTCTATTAATGCATTCACCACTTAAACATCCCTCCTTCTTCTTAAACAACTTTAATCTTTAACACTAGTCAACACAAAAATAAATAAAGCCAAACGTTTCGACAGCAACCAGTCTGTCCTCTTCAGTGGCAATATGAGTACAACAATAGTGCAGGGATACATATAGAAGTCCTAAGAAATGCAATAAATTCCGACTGTAACTATGATACAAAACAAAGAGAAAACTATGTAATTAATAATAAAAATTGAAAAATCTATAAAATAAGAAGGGTAAGCAAAATACATAAATATACAAATATATACATATCCTAATTAACAAAAATAATAGTAATAAAGAAAAAGCTACTAATTCAACAGGGGAGTATACTCACTGGGGAGGCCACCTAGTTCTCTGTTCACTGTAGTTGAATGCTGATGGATATGCCATGACTCTAGTGTCAATCTACGTTGAAGGTTGTTCTCGGCTGCCAATACACTCACATCATCCCAATCTATCTGGTGACTCTCATTCCATGCATGTTCTGCCAAAGCCGATGACGATACTTCACCATTTCGTACTGCAGTCTTATGCTCTTTGACCCTTGTCTCTAATGGGCGACCTGTCTGTCCGATGTGCATAGCTGGACAAGCCTTATAAGGGATAGAATACACCACACCCGTCCGATTTTTTTATACAAACTGGATCTTTTGTTTTCACCAACTGTTGTTTTAATGTAGTGCAGGGTTTAAAAACTGCTTTAATATTTGCACGAACCAAAATGCGTCGTAATTCCTCCGATGTACCTTGTATATATGGCAACACTACTATCAAGTCACTCTTCTTTATACTATCTTTCTCCGATTTTTGTATAATTCTTGACTTATCTCACCCTCGCGTTTCAATTTTAAGAGACTGTTGTTCATTCTTCTCTGTAAACTCGGTGTTGGATCTGTATGGAGTCTTTTGTATGTAACATTATCTTGTAAAAGGGTCTCCATCTTGTTGTCATATGTACTTCGATCAAGGACTACTGTTGCACCACCTTTGTCAGCTTTGAGAACCATGATCTCCTTATCCCTCTTGAGATCCTTAAGAGCTCTTAATTCACTATTAGTTAGATTCACCGGAGGTGGTTTAGCCCTTAGAAGTGCTCCAGTGATTCTTATTCGTATATCATGAACAACCCTTTGGTCTTCAACTCTATGCAACTGTTGTTCAATAGCAGCCAAGATCTGAGGAGTAGGAATGGTCTTTGGAATTGGAGCAAAATTAAGACCTCTTTCAAGTAGTTGTCTTTGTGGTGCTGTTAAAGCTTTGGATGACAAATTTACAACCCACCAAGTAGATTGTGTGTATTTGTTATCGGCGGTAGTAGACTGCGAAGAGTCGGCATTAACACTCATAGGTCTCTTAAAGAATGAGGATGAGTTCGTTCGGTGTGAATCTAAGTCAATAAGTCTTTCTATCTTCTTCTTCTGGCATGATTTACACTTGTCACGAACAGCTCTACATTTGTCACTCAGAATCTTAGAGATTGTCATAAAATGGTCAAGGTGGTGCAACAGTAGTCCTTGATCGAAGTACATATGACAACAAGATGGAGACCCTTTTACAAGATAATGTTACATACAAAAGACTCCATACAGATCCAACACCGAGTTTACAGAGAAGAATGAACAACAGTCTCTTAAAATTGAAACGCGAGGGTGAGATAAGTCAAGAATTATACAAAAATCTGCATTGTTCATCAGGGTTGATTCCTTGCATATATGGGTTGCCAAAAATACATAAATCAGGAGTTCCTCTCAGACCAATAGTATCCTTTCTAACATCACCAACATACGGATTATCGAAATATCTTGTGAGGATACTAAGCCCCTTAATTGGAAGGACATCATCCTTTGTTCGTAACTCCAAAGAATTTGTGGATTTTATTACTGAACAGACTTTACTACCAGGATACATATTAGCTTCGTTTGATGTCGTGTCACTTTTTACAAGAGTACCGGTTGACCTAGCTATTGGTGTGGCACAACGACGGCTGGAGGCAGACTCTACTTTAGATGAGCGTACATGTCTGTCAGTGAATAACATTATCCGTAAGGCTTGTCCAGCTATGCACATCGGACAGACAGGTCGCCCATTAGAGACAAGGGTCAAAGAGCATAAGACTGCAGTACGAAATGGTGAAGTATCGTCATCGGCTTTGGCAGAACATGCATGGAATGAGAGTCACCAGATAGATTGGGATGATGTGAGTGTATTGGCAGCCGAGAACAACCTTCAACGTAGATTGACACTAGAGTCATGGCATATCCATCAGCATTCAACTACAATGAACAGAGAACTAGGTGGCCTCCCCAGTGAGTATACTCCCCTGTTGAATTAGTAGCTTTTTCTTTATTACTATTATTTTTGTTAATTAGGATATGTATATATTTGTATATTTATGTATTTTGCTTACCCTTCTTATTTTATAGATTTTTCAATTTTTATTATTAATTACATAGTTTTCTCTTTGTTTTGTATCATAGTTACAGTCAGAATTTATTGCATTTCTTAGGACTTCTATATGTATCCCTGCACTATTGTTGTACTCATATTGCCACTGAAGAGGACAGACTGGTTGCTGTCGAAACGTTTGGCTTTATTTATTTTTTGTGTTGACTAATGTTAAAGATTAAAGTTGTTTAAGATGACCTTCCCTAGTCAAGCTAATATCTTTACTATCCCTCCTTCTTCCCTTAGCCCTTTCCTCTAGTGGTCTATTCAACTATAATGTGTTAGTTCCTTTTTGTAGTATATACCACCTTGTGGGTGGCTAGGTGTATGTAAGAAATACTATTTCTTTCCCTCCCTTTTTTGTATTTTCACTTCCACAGTTATTAATGATGAAAGAGCTCAGCAGCTGATTGATGAGGCACTGAAGAAGGGCAGTCTGAAACAAAGAGATATTGTGTCTACTCTTACAGGTCTCACTGGCTCTGGCAAGACCTGTCTCTTGAGCCGCCTGTTTGGTAAAGACCCACCAGACCTCTACACTAGTACAGGCATCGCTGAGAAGTCAGAACGAGGTCTATTCCATCATATCAGTAATGTGTCCTTTAAGCTTCTCTCCAATAAAGATATCCTTGAGTTCCTTGCCCCTCTTATCCAAGCAGGAATGACTGAGGCTAATGTGGTCTCTCTTGCTAGCAATATTCTTGGTTTGGATGCATCTAAGGTAACCACTAGCACTCACTCCTTGCCTTCTCCTAGTTCCAGGCCTCAGTCCTTGCCAGAAAAGAGCCCCACTTGCCAAGAAATGGTTAGGCTTGTCAAAGAAGCAAATACCTCTAAGAAAGAAATGGTACTGGAGCTAATTCACATGATCGACACAGGAGGCCAGCCAGAGTTCATGGAAAGGATGCCATGCCTTATCCATAATGCCAACCTTGCAATCTTGGTAGTAAGCCTGCTGTATGATCTTGATGAGCGCCCTCCTGTACATTTCCATGTGAAAGGTGTGGCTTATAAGCGAGAGATGCTATCACAGTACAGCACTCGACAGATGATAAGGAAGCTTGCTGCCACTTTGCAGGCAAAAAGGTCCTCTCACAAGAAAGGAAGCCTCTTTCAAATCCTTGTAGTAGCAACACACCGAGATTGTGTGAAAGGTGACCTGAAGGCTCGAGTAGATGCTCTGAACCGACAACTGAGGGACTCCTTGCTTCCAACTTACAGAGATAAGCTCATTACGTACTCCAAACACCAAATTGCCTTTGTTCTCAATTTGAGAGATCCAGATGATGATGATAAAAAGGCAATTGAGGTGATTAGATCAAAGGTTAGTGATAAAGCACATGCTTTGGGAAAGGTCATTGATATTCCAGGCTCCTTCTTTATGTATGAGCAAGACCTCCTCAAATATGCTGCAAAGGAAGGGAGGGGTGTTCTGAGTTTGAAGGAGTGTCTAGATGTTGGAGCCAGGCTGAAGATGGAAGGTGAAGTAGTGCAAGCTGCTCTTGTCTTCTTCCACCGCAACAACACTTTCCTTTACTTTAGAGAAGTGCTTCCAAATCTTGTCTTTGTCAGGCCCCAAGTTGCTCTTGATTTTGTCAATGCAGTTGTCCTCTTTAGCTACAAAATAAGTGATGGGTCTGCTCATGGCTTTCTTGCCGATATTGCTGATTCTCTGGAAAATGGTATCATCACTGAAAAAATGCTGAGCTATGATGAGTTCTCCACTTGCTTTGTTCCTGGCCTGTATGGGCCTCGTGAGGCAATCAAGCTTTCCTGCCACACCTTCACTTTAGCTCCACTGAGCCACAATGAATATTTGATGATGTGCTTGTTGCCACCCATTCCTGATGAGGATCTTCACCAGTATATCCCATCTTCTGCTGATATGGTACCACTAGTCGTAAAGTTCACTGATGACTGTGTCCCTCTTGGTTGTTTTGGTAGCATCATATCTTGTCTTCTCTCCTTTTATAGTTGGGATATCTTCAGAAATGACGATGACGATTCACCTGAATGCCTTGCCAATAACATTGTCATGCTTGCTTGCCCAACACCAACAGTTTACCTCAAAGTAGTGCTTGTTGATACAGCAGATTATATTGAGGTTCATGTCAATGAAGCTGAAAACCTTTCCCAAGTTCGCGAGGAAATCTTTGGAGCCATCACAAAGTTTATGCATATCACTCACTCAGTGATTGAAGTATCGCCAGCATTCCTGTGCCCCTGCAAAAAAGTACATCAACCCCACATGGCTTTTCTTGGGGAAGTAAAATCCAAAAAGTATCTTCTCTGCTCAGAAAGGAAATGGAAGGGAGAAGCTCAAGACAAATACACCATGTGGTTTGGTGACAAACCATCTCAGACAGGTGAGCTCTCATAGTGATGTTCCTCAGGTGGTAGTATTGATTTAAGCTTGTTGAACTATATACCCTTTGTCACTATTACTGGTGTGCTCTATTATCTCAATATGTATGGAAGGTGTTGACATGCCCATTGTGTCTTAACATACAACAGTGTTCATTGCTGATTTTCTATGTATTCCAGAATGGAATTTTGATCTGTCTGAGAAGCGTGGCATAGCTCTACTAGTCACCTGTGACTATGACGGTACACCTCATATCCGTACATTGGAAGCAACTAATGATGATGCATTCGAGATGAAAGAGACGTTTGAACAGTTTGATTACAATATTGTACAATTGCAGAACAAAGAAGTAACTGAGCATGCAGTTCTCGCATTAGTGGAGCAACTTTCAACCTATCTTAAGAATTACAATGGAGCCACAGTTAACGAAGGAGAAAGCAGAGATGTCGCAGATAGTGATAAGCCAGTCAAAGCCATAGTTTTTGCATTCTCTGGGCATGGAACCAATGATAATATAATTCTTGCCAATGATGGTGATCCTATCTTCTTAAGAGATGTCGTGAAGCCTCTTGTTGATCCTGCCTGTATAGGGCCTACTTCTCACCTAATCCCCAAACTGTTCTTTATTGATGCATGTCAAGGCACAGTACCTGAAGCGAAAGGCGACACTGATGTCAATGATATTCGAGGGAATTTTAACATTGAATTTGCCACAATTCATGATCATAAAACATTTACTGATTCATGGATGCCAGTGCTAGCTCGTGAGCTGAGAAGAAACAATGACACATACCAAAACGTCCTAGCCAAAGCAAGGGAAAAAGCTCATCAACGATACAGACTCCAGCAGGCCCAGACACAAAGTGAATTGAATATTGGCACATTTAAACTGTATTACAGAAGAAAACATGATGACAAACCATCTCAGACTGGTGAGCTCATCATAGTGATGTTCCTCAGGTGGTAGTATTGATTTGAGCTTGTTGAACTATGTACCCTTTGTCACCATTACTGGTGTGCTCTATCAGAGTCTCAATATGTATGGAAGGTGTTGACATGCCCATTGTGTCTTAACATACAACATTGTTAGGCCTTTTTTTAGTTACCTAACCTGCTCTATGAGTGTTTCTGTACCTGATAGCACTCTACTACAATGGCATACCAGGGACTGCTTAGTTTTCTACCAAGGAGGAGAATTGTCAGTTTTAGAATAGAGAGAACATAGTGATTGAGCCGAAGAGTAGGTGTAGGAGGATGGTATGCCTTAAAGTAGAGGGAGGATGGTGTGTCTTAAAGTAGAGGGAGGATGGTGTGTCTTAGAGGGAGGATAGTGTGTCTTAGAGTAGATGGAGGATGGTGTGCCTCAGAGTAGAGGGAGGATGGTGTGTCTTAAAGTAGAGGGAGGATGGTGTGTCTTAGAGGGAGGATAGTGTGTCTTATAGTAGAGGGAGGATGGTGTGTCTTAAAGTAGAGGGAGGATGGTGTGCCTTAGAAGGAGGATGGTGTGTCTGAGAGAGCGGATGGTGTGCCTTAGAGTAGAGGGAGGATGGTGTGTCTTAGAGTAGAGGAAGGATGGCGTGCCTTAGAGTAGAGGGAGGATGGTGTGTCTTAGAGTAGAGGGAGGATGGTGTGCCTTAGAGTAGAGGGAGAATAGTGTGTCATAAAGTAGAGGGAGGATAGTGTGCCTTAGAGTAGAGGGAGGATAGTGTGTCTTAGAGTAGAAGAAGGATGGTGTGCCTTAGAGTAGAGGGAGGATGGTGTGCCTTAGAGTAGAGGGAGGATGGTGTGCCTTAGAGTAGAGGGAGAATGGTGTGTCATAAAGTAGAGGGAGGATAGTGTGCCTTAGAGTAGAGGGAGGATGGTGTGCCTTAGAGTAGAGGGAGGATGGTGTGTCTTAAAGTAGAGGGAGGATGGTGTGCCTTAGAGTAGAGGAAGGATGGTGTGTCTTAAAGTAGAGGGAGGATGGTGTGCCTTAGAGTAGAGGGAGGATGGTGTGCCTTAGAGTAGAGGGAGGATGGTGTGTCTTAGTGTAGAGGGAGGATGGTGTGCCTTAGAGTAGAGGTAGGATGGTGTGTCTTAGAGTAGAGGAAGTATGGTGTGCCTTAGAGTAGAGGGAGGATGGTGTGCCTTAGAGTGAGGAAGGATGGTGTGCCTTAGAGTAGAGGGAGGATGGTGTGCCTTGGAGTAGAGGGAGGTGTGCCTTAGAGTAGAGAGCGGATGGTGTGCCTTAGAGTAGAGGGAGGATGGTGTGTCTTAGAGTAGAGGAAGGATGGTGTGCCTTAGAGTAGAGGGAGGATGGTGTGCCTTAGAGTAGAGGGAGGATAGTGTGCCTTAGAGTAGAGGGAGGATGGCGTGTCTTAAAGTAGAGGGATGATGGTGTGCCTTAGAGTAGAGGGAGGATGGTGTGCCTTAGAGTAGAGGGAGGATGGTGTGTCTTAAAGTAGAGGGAGGATGGTGTGCCTTAGAGTAGAGGGAGGATGGTGTGCCTTAGAGTAGAGGGAGGACGGTGTGTCTTAAAGTAGAGGGAGGATGGTGTGCCTTAGAGTAGAGGGAGGATGGTGTGCCTTAGAGTAGTGGGAGAATAGTGTGCCTTAGAGTAAAGGAAAGATGGTATGTCTTAGAGGGTGCCTTAGAGTAGAGGGAGGATGGTGTGTCTTAGTGTAGAGGGAGGATGGTGTGCCTTTGAGTAGAGGGAGGATGGTGTGTCTTAGAGTAGAGGGAGGATGGTGTGCCTTAGAGTACAGGGAGGATTGTGTGTCTTAGAGTAGAGGGAGGATGGTGTGCCTTATAGAGTAAAGGGAGGATGGTGTGTCTTACAGGGAGGACGGTGTGTCTAAAAAGCCAACACCACCTTCACATCTCTGACTATTTTGAATCCCCTGGGGTTTCCAAACCACTTATAACCCTCAACAGCTATTTTAGTATTATCCTTTTCCCAAGATTCAGCCTGAGTCACTGACAGAGCTTCTTTAATTAGCAGTACATACTTTTCCCAATTATCTGTTAGTGATAGAGGGTTCACATACTCCACAGGTGCTGCTGAGAGTGTTTTGAAGGAGGATAGTGGGCCATACAAACCTGCAGGTATAGAGTTTGCAAGTTAAATTGTAACAAACTTGTATTGCCTTATGAGTCTTTTGGTCTGATTATTTCATGTATTGAGAACAATCTATATACAATATGAAAGTTCTGTTCTACCTGGCTTAACTGTATGGAGATCTCCCTAGTATTTCACTGCTGATCTTTTATGTTTTTCCAGAATGGAATTTTGATCTGTCTGAAAAGCGTGGCATAGCTGTACTAGTCACCTGTGACTATGACAATACACCTCATATCCGTACATTGGAAACAACTAATGAAGATGCATTCGAGATGAAAGAGACGTTTGAACAGTTTGATTACAATATTGTACAATTGCAGAACAAAGAAGTAACTGAGCATGCAGTTCTCACATTAGTGGAGCAACTTTCAACCTATCTTAAGAATTACAATGGAGCCACATTTAATGAAGGAGAATGCAGAGATGCTGCAGATAGTGATAAGCCAGTCAAAGCCATAGTTTTTGCATTCTCTGGGCATGGAACCAATGATAATATAATTCTTGCCAATAATGGTGATCCTATCTTCTTAAGAGATGTCGTGAAGCCTCTTGTTGATTCTGCCTGTATAGGGCCTACTTCTCACCTAATCCCCAAACTGTTCTTTATTGATGCATATCAAGGAAAAAATACTATCAAAGTACCTGAAGTGAAAGGCGACACTGATGTCAATGATATTCAAGGGAATTTTAGCATTGAATTTGCCACAATTGATGATCATAGAGCATTTACTGATTCATGGATGCTAGTGCTAGCTCGTGAGCTAAGAAGAAACAATGACACATACCAAAATGTACTGGCCAAAGCAAAGGGAAAGGCTCATGAACGATACAAGCTCCAGCAGGCCCAGACACAAGGTCAATTGATTATTGGCACATTCAAACTGTATTACAGAAGAAAACATGATGACCAACCGTCTCAGACTGGTAAGCTCATCATAGTGATGTTCCTCAGGTGGTAGTATTGATTTAAGCTTGTTGAACTATGTACCCTTTGTCACCATTACTGGTGTGCTCTATCAGAGTCTCAATATGAACGGAGGATATCAATGTTGACATGCCCATTGTGCCTTAATATACAACAGTGTTAGGTCTTCTTTTTAGTCACCTAAACTGCTCTATGAGTGTTTCTGTACCTGATAGCACTCTACTACAATGGCATACCAGGGACTGCTTAGTTTTCTACCAAGGAGGAGAATTGTGTCTTTTAGAGTGCAGAGAACATGGTGATTGAGCCGAAGAGTAGGTGTAGGAGGATGGTGTGCCTTAGAGTAGAGGGAGGATGGTATACCTTAGAGTAGAGGGAGGATGGTGTGCTTTAGAGTACAGGGAGGATGGTATACCTTAGAGTAGAGGGAGGATGGTGTGTCTTAAAGTAGAGGGACAATGGTGTGTCTTAGAGTAGTGTGTGTCTTAGAGTAGAGGGAGGATGGTGTGCCTTAGAGTAGAGGGAGGATGGTGTGTCTTAGAGTAGAGGGAGGATGGTGTGCCTTAGAGTAGAGGGAGGATTGTGTGTCTTAGAGTGTCAGGAGGATGGTGTGCCTTAGGGTAGAGGGAGGATGGTGTGTCTTAGAGAGGATGGTGTGTCTTAGAGTATAAAGACATTGGTGTGCCTTGGAGTAGAGGGAAGACGGTGTGCCTTAGAGTAGAGAGAGGATTGTGTGTCTTAGAGTATAAGGAAAATGGTGTGCCTTAGACTAGAGGGAGGATGATGTGCCTTAGAGTAGAGGAAGGATGGTGTGCTGTAGCCTATCCTCCCTCTACTCTAAGACACACCATCCTCCTTCTACTGTGTGTCTTTGAGTAGAGGGAGGATTGTGTATGCTACTTAATTGAACATTTCAATATTCTACACCTCAACCTGCAGAAGATGACACTGTTCCACAGCCATCGCCCCCATTCACGCCCCTAATCCAACAAGAAGGTACAGTTTGAGTGTAATTTATTTGTAGCTTAAGTTCCATAAAGGCACCCCAAATTCTGTATGTCCCCTTAAGGGTAAGGGAAGATGGTGTGTCTTAGAGTAGAGGGAGGATGTTAGAGTAGAGGGAGCATGGTGTGCTTTAGAGTAGAGGGAAGATGGTGTGCCTTAGAGTAGAGGGAGGATGGTGTGTCTTAGAGTAGAGGGAAGATGGTGTGCCTTAGAGTAGAGGGAGGATGGTGTGTCTTAGGGTGGACTGTGGATGATGTGCTTTACAGTAGAGGGAGGATGGTGTGTAAAGTTTGCATGTACATGGTGTAATCGAGCCTATTTAGTTGGGCACTTGTCAGCTCTAGTCACACAAAGGCAGACTGTAAGTGTTTCTATGTAGCAGATGTTTATGGTATTGGTTGATAACCCTAACACCTGTTGCCTAAAAATATTTAGTATACTTCCAGTTATGCAATAGCGCTTAATCATGCTTTCAAGGATTCACATATGCATGCTTATATATATATATATATATATATGTTAGACACTGAGTCGGAGGGAACTACGCGATTTAAAAAGCCGAGAGCCCTGGGCTATAGCTTTCCTCGCTACACATGGAACACTACTACAGGGCCTGAGGCCAGTATGCAGTATGCTGTGAGGTGTGCATCGAACTACATCTGCAACCAAATACACCTTACCAACTGTCTGGAGTCACATGCACTGCCAACTCACAGCACAGGGGTGAGGGTTGATGTCTCTGCAAATGTTGTGAGATTCGAAAAGACTTACTTTGATGTATGAGTCTTCAACACCCATGCCCCCTCCAACAAGAACTAGACATCTTCTGCCTGTTACAGAAAGCATAAGAGGAAGAAGAAACGAGTGTATGATCAAAGAATACTAGAAGTAGAGCACTCGTCCATAACACCACTCGTTTTATCAACCACAGGAGGAATGGGGTGAGAAGTAACCTGCTTCTACAAACGTTTAGCCTCCATGCTGGCTCATAAGTGGGATCAGCTATACAGCACAACACTGGTGGTTAAAATGCCATTTGACCTTCTCCCTCATTCACTCAGCCATCCAAGCCTGCACTTGCACTTCAAAGTATAAATATCATCTAGGGTAGAGCAAAAGTAACTAATATGGATGCTCGCAATATTCAAATCACTGACAAGCACAACAAATGACGATGAACCAGCGAATTTCTAATCGACGACCAGGCGATATTGGTGATGACCAGGCAATAGCGGCGACTTTCTTATTGACAATTTCAGCTGGCCTACCTTTGAAGGCGTGGTCAATAAGCTAACACTTATTGGCTGCCCACACTTAGCTTTGCTGTAATTCAATACGTATGTATATACTCGTGTTCAATTCAAAACTGTGGTTGTCATGGAACTTAGCACGCTCTAGACACTGTCACCAGGAAACTACGTGATTTAGCTTTAGAGGGTGGATTCTGTACGTAGACGTCTACACTCTGGAGGGCGGATTCTATATGTAGAAGTCCACGCCCTGGAGGGTGGAGTCTATAGAACCCACCACAAACTACTACAGCATTTAGAACCCCAGCATTAACCAATCCAAATGCTTCATTTTTGAATGCTATACTGTAATGATCGCTCTTGTCTGGTGTGACCTGCTATGCATGGTTTGCATACACACACACGCCTTCTGGGCCATGGGATTGTTTACAACAATAACACTAGCTACACACCAATGCTGGGCATACACATATGCATAATGTTTGAGAGGTTGCCAATGATTACCAATTTATTTTTATGCCTCTCTAGATAACCCTGCCTATGTTGAGGCTCTGAAAAAGGGAGGGGAGCCAATATCTTATGTTCAAGTCATGTTCCTCGGAGAAGGAGGTTCAGGAAAGAGTAGTGTGTTTGATGGTCTCAGAGGAAAGGAATTCAAGAAGGAGAAAAATAGCACAATGTTGGTTGACATTTCATACCAGTACATGGAAGAAGGAAAAGGAAAATGGGATGAGATGGATGAAGAAGTAGCAATCACTGAACTAGCGAAGAAGGTTGTGAAGGATGAGGGTGGTAGTTCTGGTGTTAAAACACATGCACAAGCATTCAAGAAAGCTGATGAGGAAATTGAGACAGTGAATTCACAAGCAGGCAATAAGGAAACTGAGACAGCGAGTCCACAAGCAGAAACCAAGATTGTGAGTCCACAAGCAGAAACCGAGACAGTGAGTCCACAAGAAGGCAATAAGGAAACTGAGACAGTGGGTTCAAAAACAGAAACAGAGACAGTGAGCTCACAAGCAGAAACTGAGACAGTGAGTGCAGAAGTTGTATTGCCCAATGAGGAAACAGCGAATCCACAAGCAGACATAAAGGAAACTGAGACAGATAGAGCAGAGCTTGCTGAGAAAGCATCCAATGCCCAAAAGCAGTGCACAGAAAGGGTTTTGTCTAAAGTTCGGCGGCTGAAAATGGATGGATCATCAAGTAAAAGTTGTGATATGCTGAATGTATGGGACTGTGGGGGGCAGCCTGTGTTTCTCGATATTGTTTCTGCCTTTATCACAGCCCACACAGTGTTTTTACTTCTCTTTGATGCCTCAAAAGATCTCATATATGTACCTAAGGAAGGGCGTCCAACAGAGATACGTGTACCTGATTCAAAACCAATTCCAGGAAGAAAGCTAACTATTTCTCGTATTGACCTCATGGTTCAATGGATGCAGCTCATTTATGCAAGCCAACGTCGGAAGTGCAAAATAATGATGATTGGAAGTCGTGGTGATCTAGTTGATGATTCCAAAAAAAAAAATATAGAGGAGAGTCTAGAGAGCAAGCTTGTGTCACCCTTTCGTGATATTGTTTCACCTAAACCATTGATCATTAACAACCAAACATCTGGGCTAGTAAACGAGGATCCGGGCTTTGGGAAAATTCGAAATGCAGTACATCAGTTTGCTAAAATTCACAAAACTGACACACCACATGCTTGGATACTATTTCGAACAGTTTTAAAGGACACTGTAGCAGAAAGGGAAGGAAGTGCAAAATACAAGCTATCATATGGTGAAGTTGTCACTATTGCCGAAAGCTGCGACATCCGAAAGAAAGATGTGAATGACATGCTCAAATTTTATCACAATCGTGGTGTCTTCTTGTACTATGGTAAACTGAAGGACACAGTTTTCATTGACCCCCAGTGGCTCTTTCAACAGATGTGTAAGTTACTGATGCCACAATGCTACCATGAACTTTGTAGTGGATTTGAGGAAATCTTTTCTACTTATGCTGAAAAATTAAAGACATGTGGCCTTCTGCAGCTGACAGGCAATTTTAGGGATGTTTTTTTGGAAGTTTGTGGGATAGAGCCTAAAGATTTGGTAGCACTTCTTGACAATTTCGATCTTGCCAAAGAGATAACACAATGCCCAGAGAAGTTTCATCATCCAGGTAAGAGCTACTTCGTCCCTTGCATGTTAGAAATGCATACTAAATCAATGAAGAAAAGAACAGCTGTTTATCAAACAGCAGCTACACTTCACATAAGTTTTGAATTGGACTATGTCCCTCCTGGCTTCTTTGTTCGACTTGCAGCACAGATGACAACGAAGTTCAAACCTCTGTTTGAGAATGATAATGACCCAATACGTCGTAACAGAATAACATTTGGGGTTGGGTGCCATGATAAAGTGACTATTTTCGAGCCAACTTCCATGCGCAGTATTGAAGTTGATTTTGTTGAAGATATAAAGCGCACATCATCTAATGCAGAACTCTTTGCTGAATCGTGTATATCATTTCGTAATAAACTCTATGAGATGAGTCTTCGTGCTCTCGAGTGCCTGGGACAAATGAAACTGTACTTTGGATTTCCATGTGTGAATGACAAACATTTCGTACACCTCCTGATGAAGAAGGAACAGGAATGTGTCTCATCGGATAAGCATAAGAAATCCGAGATGATTTGTGTAGAATGCCGTGAATCTCTACAAATGAATGAGAACTACAAATACTGGCTCCCTCAAGTATGTTTCAATGTCAGTCTATAAGTATGTGGTACAGTCCATATAGTGTAAACGTTGTAAGATAAGAAAGTAAGTAGCATTAACCTGCTTGTCTTGCATGGCTGCATAGTGGGAGGATCTTTGAAGCTCAGTGTTTCAATAGCTTCAAGCTAAAAGCATGTAGCTATAGCACTACTGATATTCTGACTAACTTTTAACATTAGTACCTTAAAAAGTGCTTCCATCAATGTCTGCATTGGAGTAGTGTAGTGTATAGCCAATTATTGCCTTTAATATTTGAATGTACCTTGCCTCAATCCCAAGCCACCCTTCAGACTTTGGAGGCCTGGACTAGAGTGTACCCTGCCTGTCGATGGCACAGGTATATAAGAGTTGTTCAAAAGCCACTGAATGCTCCTGAAATACAAGCTAATGTAGTACAGCGAGCTTCTCAATTAAGCCTTCTGTGGTAGGGCTGGCATATTCTCTCCATATACTTTCATTATACGAGAGGTAGGGTTCAACATCATACTTACGTGCCTAACTTTAGCGCTGCCATATAGCACCAAAGGTTTGCACTTTAGTGGTCTTACCATAAATGCCATAATTATCTGACTCCATGTGATTTCATTCATTATAATTTGGTTCACAAAATTCATCTCAAATGTATATTCAAGGAACCAGGAAAAGTCCCAGAGACAGATGACCTTCCTGACAGTGGTAAGGAATTGAGTAATTTTTGCTGTTATCACTGAAGCTGCCAACGGCATCATTGAGCTTTTGCCCATTCAGTATTAAGTGTACTTCTTGGAGCTGCAGTAATGCCTTCTGGGACCAGGGGCAAATTTGAAATATCTGGGACTATCCCAGAGATTTCAGGGCGGCTGAGAACTCTTGCACTATTGAGGAGAGTGTGTCCTATAGGGTGCTAAAAACTGGCATTCTATTTACATTTGCACTAGATAGCACACACTTACCCACAGAGGAGTGTCTGTTGGAAAGATAAGTGCCTCGGTGCCAAGCATATAAGGTGGGCATGAAGCAAAGTAGGAGCCCTCCAAGCTCTTCACCCCTTCCTTCCTTGCCTTCCGTGCCTTAGAGTAGAGTAGAGGGAGGATGGTGTGTCTTAGAGTAGAGGAAAGATGTGTGCCTTAGAGTAGAAGGAGGATGGTGTGCCTTAGAGTAGAGGGAGGATGGTGTGCCTTAGAGTAGAGGGAGGATGGTGTGCCTTAGAATAGAGGGAGGATGGTGTGCCTTAGAGTAGAAGGAGGATGGTATGTCTTAAAAGTAGAGGGAGGATGGTGTGTCTTAGAGTAGAGGGAGGATGGTGTGTCTTAGAGTAGAGGGAGGATGGTGTGTCTTAAGAGTAGAGGGAAAATGTGTGTCTTAGAGTAGAGGGAGGATGGTGTGCCTTAGAGTAGAGGGAGGATGGTGTGCCTTAGAGTAGAAGGAGGATGGTATGTCTTAAAAGTAGAGGGAGGATGGTGTGTCTTAAGAGTAGAGGGAAAATGTGTGTCTTAGAGTAGAGGGAGGATGGTGTGTCTTAGAGTAGAGGGAGGATGGTGTGTCTTAAGAGTAGAGGGAAAATGTGTGTCTTAGAGTAGAGGGAGGATGGTGTTTCTTAGAGTAGAGGAAAGATGTGCGCCTTAGAGTAGAAGGAGGATGGTGTGCCTTAGAGTAGAGGGAGGATGGTGTGCCTTAGAGTAGAGGGAGGATGGTGTGCCTTAGAGTAGAGGGAGGATGGTGTGCCTTAGAGTAGAAGGAGGATGGTATGTCTTAAAAGTAGAGGGAGGATGGTGTGTCTTAAGAGTAGAGGGAAAATGTGTGTCTTAGAGTAGAGGGAGGATGGTGTGTCTTAGAGTAGAGGGAGGATGGTGTATCTTAGAGTAGAGGGTGTCTTGGAGTAGAGGGAAAATGTGTGTCTTAGAGTAGAGGGAGGATGGTGTGTCTTAGAGTAGAGGGAGGATGGTGTGTCTTGGAGTAGAGGGAGGATGGTGTGTCTTGGAGTAGAGGGAGGATGGTGTGTCTTAGAGTAGAGGGAGGATGGTGTGTCTTGGAGTAGAGGGAGGATGGTGTGTCTTAGAGTAGAGGGAGGATGGTGTGTCTTGGAGTAGAGGGAGGATGGTGTGTCTTGGAGTAGAGGGAGGATGGTGTGTCTTAGAGTAGAGGGAGGATGGTGTGTCTTGGAGTAGAGGGAGGATGGTGTGTCTTAGAGTAGAGGGAGATTGTGCATGCTACTTGAATATTTCATTTATTCTACAGCTCAGCCTACACCTCAACCTACTGAAGATGTCACTGTTCCACAGCGACCATCCTCATCCCATCCCCTAGTTGTAGTCCAACAAATAGGTATACTTCAATTGCACACACAGTTTGAGTGTACTTTGTTCCATAAAGGCCAATAATAATGGAGCTGGCGTAGGCAGGAAATGCTGGTAGGGTGTGTCATAGCAAACTTTGTGTGAGCATGCATGCATGCAAAGTGTGCCCGAAGGGGGCATGTTTCCCAAAGAAAATTTTGAATTTCAGGCCTTCTGATATCATTTATGGTGCATTCTAGGCAATAAACAACACTTTTGCGTCGTAACAGCTCCCAGCAGTGGGCTGAAAAGATGTGAGCTTACATATATATACTAGTTGAATTCTACGCATTGTTGGCGAGCGGGAGAGTGCACATGCAAAATTAGAAGCACATATAATATTACTCTATGTACAGTACCATCACAAAAATATAAATATACAGAAATATAGTCTGTTGAGATGACTAAGAGGGCTTGTTCCGCTCGCCAATTATAGTATACCAAGCGTAGTGACGCATTACACAGTACACAAAAGGATGTTTTTTAGAGTAGGAGGAGGATGGTGTACCTTAGAGTAGAGGGAGGATGGTATGTCTTATAGCAGAGGGAGGATGGTGTGCCTTAGAGTAGAGGGAGGATGGTGTGCCTTAGAGTAGAGGGAGGATGGTGTGTCTTAGAGTAGAGGGAGGATGGTGTGTCTTAGAGTAGAGGGAGGATGGTGTGTCTTAGAGTAGAGGGAGGATGGTGTGCCTTAGAGTAGAGGGAGGATGGTGTGTCTTAGAGTAGAGGGAGGATGGTGTGTCTTAGAGTAGAGGGAGGATGGTGTGCCTTAGAGTAGAGGGAGGATGGTGTGTCTTAGAGTAGAGGGAGGATGGTGTGTCTTGGAGTAGAGGGAGGATGGTGTGTCTTAGAGTAGAGGGAGGATGGTGTGCCTTAGAGTAGAGGGAGGATGGTGTGTCTTAGAGTAGAGGGAGGATGGTGTGTCTTAGAGTAGAGGGAGGATGGTGTGTCTTAGAGTAGAGGGAGGATGGTGTGTCTTAGAGTAGAGGGAGATTGTGCATGCTACTTGAATATTTCATTTATTCTACAGCTCAGCCTACACCTCAACCTGCAGAAGATGTCACTGTTCCACAGCTACCGTCCTCATCTCAGCCCCTAGTCGTAGTCCAACAAATAGGTATATTACATACACAGTTTGAGTGTACTTTGTTGGTAGCTTAAAGTTCCATAAAGCTTTTATCCAACTATGCACTTAACGTAGAGGGCCTTAGAGTAGAGAGAGGTTAGAGTAGAGGGAGGATGGTGTGTGTTTTAGAGTAGAGGGAGAATGGTGCATGCTACTTAATTGAACATTTCACTATTCTACAGCTCAGTCTACACCTCGACAGCCTGCAGAAGATGTCACTGCAGAAGATGTCACTGTTTCACAGCCGCAGTCCCCATCCCAGCCCCTAGTCAAACGAGAAGGTATACTTCAATTACATACACAGTTTGAGTGGTAGCTTAAGTTTCATAAAGACACCTCATGCTTTTATCCAATTTTTTATGTCCCCTTAGAGTAAGGGAAGATGGTGTGTCTTAGAGTAGAGGGAGGATGGTGTGTCTTAGAGTAGAGGGAGGATTGTGTGTCTTAGAGTATGTAGAGGGAGGATGGTGTGTCTTAGAGTAGAGGGAGGATGGTGTGTCTTAGAGTAGAGGGAGGATGGTGTGCCTTAGAGTAGAGGGAGGATGGTGTGTCTTAGAGTAGAGGGAGGATGGTGTGCCTTAGAGTAGAGGGAGGATGGTGTGCCTTAGAGTAGAGGGAGGATGGTGTGCCTTAGAGTAGAGAGAGGATGGTGTGCCTTAGAGTAGAGGGAGGATGGTGTGCCTTAGAGTAGAGGGAGGATGGTGTGCCTTAGAGTAGAGGGAGGATGGTGTGCCTTAGAGTAGAGAGAGGATGGTGTGCCTTAGAGTAGAGGGAGGATGGTGTGTCTTAGAGTAGAGGGAGGAAGGTGTGTCTTAGAGTAGAGGGAGGAAGATGTGCCTTAGAGTAGAGGGAGGATGGTGTGCTTTAGAGTAGCCTCGTACCCAGGCCGTTGCAGGAGGTGGAAAAGAGGCCTGGTATTGACTGTTTGAGCATACACATAAATCTTGTTGATTCTAGGAAAACGTTCAGTAATTTTTGCTGTATCAGCAAATGTGTGTACACATTGCTCAATCTATCTTCTTCTGAATCTTTCAAAGGCAAATAATATATACCTTGCTTGAATACTCGCTCAGTATTTACATGTTCCCGAATATCAGACACGGAGTACACTGTACTATAGCTACATGTAGTATACGGTGTTACCCAGACTACCAGAAATCTGGTAAAGACCTGCACATGTGTGAAGAGTCAATACCAGACCATCTTTTCCGCCCTCACAATGGCCAGGGTATGAGGCTAGTCTTGTAGAGAGCCCGGGAGGATGGTGTGCCTTGGAATAGAGGGAGGATGGTGTGCCTTACGTTAGGTCAATCTAAAGTGCCAAAAATTATAAACAAGGTAGAGTACACATGCAAAGTCATGGCATGAGAAACAAGGTTTTGTATAAAGGCAAGGGGTGATGGTATGAAACAATTATTAAAAAGTGTAGGAAATTTGAAATGTAATATAGAGATTTCGAACAGAGACAAGATTGGGACACAGACATGTCAAGATGCCTTTGTGGTTACATTGATGTATATTGCATATCTGTGTCCCGATCTTGTCTCTGTTCATTTTCATGCAATCCCTATATTACACTTCAAAATTTCTTAAATTTATCATTTACTCATCTCTTATCATTTTTTTACTATTGTGAGCAATAATTCTCACTATCATATGCTCACTATATCCATAAACATTGTTGACAAACGGAGCTGTTGACTTGTATAGCACAACAAGCTCCACCTACATGTAGCTGGGACACACCCCATTTGCCCTATGACCTCCTGGATCCACACCAGGCAGGTCCTAAGCTGAGACTATTTTGAATCCCTCAAGTACTGAAGATTCCTTCTCTTTCGACCCATACACTCTCAGGCAGACACCCATGGGTGGTCCGGAGCAGTTGCCCATACAGAGTGCATCACATTCATGGGTACATGTACACATCCTTGGGTGCTTTAATACATGCATGAGACCGTATGTGTATAGTTTACTATTTGCTCCATTCATGCAAGTCTGCAATGAATATGATTATGTTCTTAACCTGCAATGTTGCTAATGTTTGGTATTCGTCTGATGACTGCACTCCCAAGACCCTCTTTCCACATACCTCCTCTGTAATACAAGAGACTGCAAGAGCATGGGAGGTGTATGTTTCTTGATGGATGGAATCCATCCACTTTTCTTTGGTGGTGAAGAACTACAGCCTCCCGAACTCAGTGACGCATCTTCGCCAGCTTCCCTTTCTGCTAGGGCGGTAGCCTTTTCGGTTTTCTCGCATGTAGCTCCCTCTGACGACCCGCCTTTTCGCTGGCAGTGTCATTTCCTTCATCCTCCATTTTTGATAGTTTCCTGATAGACTGGCCCATAGCCTTACGTAGTAGACATAGGACATTAGTATAGAACAGTAGAATAAGAATCAAAAATCATAAAAATTATTTCATATCATCCAAGCACATTCGATCTGGAACTTCAGGATGTACATGTACTATATATAGTAGTTATTATATACTGTACAAGCAATACAGCACAACAGGCAGGGTCGACAATCTAAATACAGCACTGAGAGGCGCCTCGTGCTATATTGCAGCTTCGAAACCCCAACCCGAATGTTTTATTATGCATACAGTATGAAAACAATGTACTTTACTTACTGTACTTGGCATGGGTCAACTCAACTTGCTGATAAGTGCCTACTTAATGTTAAGCATGTGCTAGCAGTGATGGTTCTTATCAGTTCAAATTGGTATTCTGCTGTAGTATAGAACAGTAGAATAAGAATCAAAAATCATAAAAATTATTTCATATCATCCAAGCACATTCGATCTGGAACTTCAGGATGTACATGTACTATATATAGTAGTTATTATATATTGTACAAGCAATACAGCACAACAGGCAGGGTCGACAATCTAAATACAGCACTGAGAGGCGCCTCGTGCTATATTGCAGCTTCGAAACCCCAACCCGAATGTTTTATTATGCATACAGTATGAAAACAATGTACTTTACTTACTGTACTTGGCATGGGTCAACTCAACTTGCTGATAAGTGCCTACTTAATGTTAAGCATGTGCTAGCAGTGATGGTTCTTATCAGTTCAAATTGGTATTCTGCTGAGGATGCCGAGCATCAGCTAGGCACGTCAGAAAACGAGGCTCCCGCTAAGAAACTCTCCTGCAAAAACAAGGAACCACTTTGGGATGCTGAGAGTGAGGCTCCTGCTGTAATACAAGAGAACGCAAGAGCATGAGAGGGTGTCTGTCATGAGGGAGGGTGTGTGAGGTGTGTGTGACATATGGGAGGGTGTGTGAGGTGTGTGTGACATGTGGGAGGGTTTGTAAGGTGTGTGTGACATGTGGGAGGGTGTGTGAGGTGTGTGTGTGACATATGGGAGGGTGTGTGAGGTGTGTGTGACATGTGGGAGGGTGTGTGAGGTGTGTGTGTGACATATGGGAGGGTGTGTGAGGTGTGTGTGACATGTGGGAGGGTGTGTGAGGTGCACAGACAGAAAATAGCTGACATGTTACACCGTGTTGCACCACTATATTTTACAGATGAGGAAGTAGACGAAGTACAGGAGTCATGTTTAAAAGAATGTTGTTGTAGCAAAACACCGTTCAAGTTCTCTGCTTTTGGAATAAATATTGAACTACCAAAGATACCAGTAGGTGTTGCTGTTCTCTTATTTTTGGTCGTTCTAGTTGTCATCATTGTAATTGTAGTCATCACACGAGTAACCTAGAAATATATGGTGTTTTTATGCACAATTAAACTTGCACAGTTTTGTATCCATAAGATGACGTATAATAATATCAAATTTTGCAACTACTAAAAAACATAACAAGTCAAGTCAAGACAAAATAGGAGCAAGTACCTGTTTCATTGGTAATGGATATTTGAGTAAGGATGAGGGCACTACCAGATGACATAGCCTTTTCAGGTGGGTTGGAGGGGAAGCTTGAAGAAGGGAAGGAGCAGGGAGGAAGGGGATGCTGATCTGTATAGAAGGATGTACAGATTAACACAAAGTATGTACTGCAAATATAAATGGTAGATATATATGTGCAGTTCCAACTCCCAATGCATTTTTCACTCTGTGACAGAATTTGTTACAAATCGTCCTCCCAGCTCAATGTGTACATAGACCGCATTCTTCCCTTGTATAGCATTCCCTAATTCCCTAAAAGAACATCATTAGTATATGAAGGTGCTATTTGATGTGTGACTCCATCAGAGACTCAAGCCAGTCCTCTCTTGTTTTCATTAATGTCTACAGCAACCTCTGTTAAGAGAATCAACAAATAAGAACTAGCTGTGCTTTGACTAGGTTTACTACAAGGCAGCGTCAACCAGGAATGGCAATTCCCCCCCCCCCCCCCCCCCCCGCTATCCTCCCAATAACCCCTTGACAACATACAATTTTGCCACAGGGTCTGAGGGCTTCTCCATTGTTGGGACAACAATGTGATGTTCCAGGCTGGCCAGATTCAGACCCCATACCTATCCCTAATTAGGGGGCCCTCATATGGTGTCTCCCCCAAAAGAGGGGGAAAACCCCTATGGGGTCACGTGCCCGGTAACAAACTGCATGACATTACTTCCAAATCCGTGCAGGGTAATGTGACCATGCAGTTGCCAGCCTGGCTCCTGCCAAATCATGGTAATTACTAAATATAGGGAATATACTCCTGCTACTCCTGGGACCAGAGTTAAGTGTTAATTATGTAGTGTAGACTTACTGTGTGGTCATGTCACTATTCTACTAATGTGATTGTGTATTTTGTGACTGGTTATGATTATGTGTGTCTCTAAACATCACCACCTCTTTTAGCACACACCAGTCACTTTCCCCACCCCTAAAGGAGTTGATAATGGTGTGATAATTGACTGACTGTTGACCTAATGCCATCTACAGTGCAATATGCTTATTTCCTCCCTCTCTCCTTCCCTCTCACCCCTACCATTTCCCTCCATCCACTCCCAACTCCAGTCCTCCCTCCTTCCTTCCCTGCCTCTCACCCTCTCTTCTTCCCTCTCTCCCTACCTTTTCCCTCTTTCACACACTTCCACTCCCCTCTTCTTTGGAAACACAAGTTGGTTGAAGCTCACACTGCATTTTAGTGCATCTCCAGCCACTTCTTCCACCTAGCATTCCCCATACCACATGATGCAAGCACTAGCTGTAAATATCATTCACTCTAACTATACTTCACACAAGGAAGCTTTGTTCAGCTGCTCCAGGGAATTGAGTCTCTCTATTTCAGGATTATGTAGTCCATTACATGTAACTGTGGGACAATTGGCTCAAACATTTAGCGGCAACTGAACTATATTACTGGAATGGCAAAAGTTGCTTCTTGTATAATTATATTACTCATTAATACCCTTACACATGTTGCACATTTTGTTTAGAGGTTAGTTTTACAGCTGCAATATCTAAGAATACATGTATCAACTGAACTTTTATGAATATCACAATGACTTCATCCTGTAAAAATGCAAGCACCCTGGCAAGCATTGTGCAATTTTTGCATGTTTGTAAACGATTGTGATAACCAGTGGATATTCTGGAAAAATTTATCTGAGAGGTACAATCATATATCACATGTCATGTTGATGTATATGTACTGTACAATTAGATCTACCACGTACTCTCTGGACCAAGATGACTATAGCTAATGTAGCTGTACGTCTATCCATCCATCCATTCATATTCTGTATACCACACCCTTCCTATTTGATGTGTGACTCCATCAGAGAGTCAAGCCAGTCCTCTCTTGTTTTCAGTCAGGTCTACAGCAACCTCTGTTAAGAGATTCAACAGATAAGAACACACCAGATATTGTCACCTTCACACCAGATATTGTCACCCTCACACTTCCTGGAGGGCTGTAGTTGATTTATTCCACTACAATAATCTTAGCAACCACCTAGCAACGGGCTATAAATACATTTACATGCACAAAATACACAGTGTTACTGTACATAGTGACACATGTTTCCCCAGATCACGTACTCCCATCTGCTGCTGCTATTTGATGTGTGACTCTATGAAGGTGGATTCTTCTTACTAGGAATACGCATGCACAAGTAATGCCTCGTACTTGCGGAAGTTACCATGACAAACGACATTCCTACAAAAATTACTAATGACATTCCTAAAGCGTGACTCCAGGTATCTGCGTATACGCATGGGGACCTGGATTAGCTGCCTCGCGCTATAATGCGCTCGGCAAAGATATTCTTCCACTCCACTATAGTCTAAGCAGATACGTACAAAGAGAAGTTTGTGTAGAAGACCTATATATAACAAGTGACCAGTCCAATCCACATCTGTTAGTACTTACAGGTAGACAAAGACAATATTAATGTAAATACTGGTTTTTCACCACCAATTTTGTATAGTTGATATTTATGTTTGTCACCATAGAAACAGAGTGAGAACATCCACCCCTTCCAGTGCTATGTATACATTCACAGTCTTTCTCTTCCCCTCCCTCTCTCTCATCCTTACACCCTTATCCCTCTCCTGCCGCCCCCTCTATCGTCTCCTTAACCTACTCCTTCCTTCCCTCCCTCCCTCACCCCCTCCTTACACACTTCGCCCTCCTTCATCCCTTCCTCCCTCTCTCACATCTTCTCCCTTCTCTCCCTCCTTTGATATAGAATTGTGCATGTGTATATATTTTTTCCGTATAATTGGATGACAATGTTTATATACTACAGGTCAGGGTTTGATTAATCCTCCTCCATACCACATACAGTGTATGATGGTTGGTTTTAGGGCTACAGACTTACTGAGTGTCCTTCTATGTGTAATCAATGGTCATGTTAATATTCACTGATGTGTTCGCGTATTTTGTGACTGGTTACGTTGTGCGTGTCTGAATGTGGTGTGACTGATGGAATGTAATTATCAGATTATCAGTATATGAATGATGTAGATACAGTGAGAATGACCTGAGGTTAAGTCTAAACATCACTGTATCCAGTACTACAGGTGAACAAAGACAATGCACATGTTCATCTCCACCCCCTTTTGCTGTAAGGTGGATCATGTTTGTCTCCATGGAGAAGTCAGTGTATGTCCCCTGGAGTGTATTTGTGTGGCCGGGCAATGGTCGTAAAAGCCCCACCCCCTCAACACACGTATAAATACGTAGCTGCTACCGGGAGGGGCTCTATCAGACCTCGACTAGCTCGTCCGTTTTAGAAATGTCGCAGCCAAGTAACTTTTCTTGGTTCGTGGAAGGTAAACTTGCTGCAATGGGATACCCTACGAACCAAGACCTCACTTTTCTAAAGGCGCAAGGCATCAAGACGCTGATAAATTTCTCTAACCGCCCCAGCTCATACCGCGAGTCTGCAGAAGCTCAGGGGTTGACGGTGCACTCCATACCAATACAGGTCTTTTATCCACCCGCAACTGAACAGATAGAAAACTTTCTCGGAATAGTGGACACCGCAAAAAGTGTAAGTATTGAATGTTCAGTGTTCATGCTTGCCCTCAAGTCGACTTGAGATCGGGCAAGACGACACTCTACTAAGCCGTCAAGAAGTCGATTTGGAATGACAAATCGGCTTGAGATCTGTCGAGTCGACTTGAATTGTACGTGTATTTTTTTTTTTTAAACAAGCTTATCGGGAAGGGTCTGGCATAAGCTTGGTGTGCGCACATGCGCTAGCTGAGGTCTGCAGAACCTCAGAAGCCAAGAAAAAACCTAGGACTACAAAAATGTGCTCTTGGTATAAGACTATATACATTCTTCTTCATGCAGGCTGTTTGTGTACACTGTGAATTTGGTCGAGGGAGGACAGGTACCATGCTGGCATGCTACTTGGTGGCCAGAGAGGGCTACTCAGGAGACAAGGCCATCAGTGAGACTAGGGCAAGAAGGAAGGGGTCAATAGAGACACCCCAGCAGGAGCAGGCAATTAAAGACTTTGCAGGTGAAAATTGAGTTTCACTTTCAGTGAATAACATGTATTATATTTGGTGTGCCTTATAGTAGAGGGAGGATGGTGTGTCCTAGAGTAGAGGGACATTGGTGGATCTAGAAATTTAGAAAGGGGGGTGCAAAAGTATGGCTAGCGCTACATAGCTACCTTTCGTGGCAACCTTTAGTGGTCTGTTTAGCAATTTATACCAGTGGCGTAGCCAGGATTTAGAGAGTTTGGGGGCTCAGCGGCGGAAAGGGTAATTAGTGGCGCGCGCCAAGCGCGCCCCAAATTTTTAGCCACGCCCTCATTTTGAGACCATTTGACCATGATCGCGAGATTTTGAATTTGCGTAGTTCCAGCAGTAGCTACACGTACACAGTAATGCTGTACCGAGTGACACTAAAGCTACTGGACGGCTCATTTAGAGGGCGAACCCGCTATATAACTAAACTTCTGTATGCAGTTGCAGCGAAACGATCGCGGGCATGTAAAGTGAATAACTATCATGCTTGTCAGGCCAAGCGATGAATGAATATGCATCCACATGCACGCGTGGTAGTTGTACTTCGAACTACATGTACATAAACGCCGATGTTTGTTATTGTACGCGCGAGCCGACGTGCTGCGAATCTGCTCTAAGCCGAAGGTGCGTCACAAATACCTATACTACCAACTTTCTGGGATATGCTGTAGGTTTTATCACTGCTAGTGCGCAACTGAAAGGGGGGTGCTCGAGCCCCCTCTGCCCCCCTCCCCCCCCCCCCCCCCCTGGCTACGCCGCTGTATACTCCGTCAAGGTGAGTGTGTAGAACACACACACGGTACTTTTATATACCAGGGAGGTTATTAATGCAGTAGCTGCAGGTTTAGTCAAGCGTGCATGTGTCACGCAGAAAACGAGAGGACGGGTTGCAAGCCTAACCCCGGATTTGTTCTTGCAATGATGATGTAATCCTTATGAATAATATTAACATGACAGACGGTTACATAATCAGCGGTAGCGACCTAGCTTCAGTAAAGTTGCAAGGTAAAGTTGACTATGTGAGCTAGATATATTGTCTAAGGACCTTCCAAATGCCAGAGACAGGCGCTCTCTGACCAATTCCCTGTGCCAAGGATGTTGCCGCTTTATAGATGATGTAACTATTTGAATACTGCAATCTGATTGGTGCCGCCGTTTTTCGTGCGGTAGAACATATCCGGGGTTAGGCATCGTAGAGTAGAGGGAAGGCAGTGTGTCTTAGAGTAGAGGGAGGACGGTGTGCCTTAAGTGTCTTAGAATAGAGGGAGGGTAGTGTGTCTTAGAGCGGAAGAAGGATGGTGTGCCTTAGAGTAGCTATACAGGGACGATAGTGTGCCTTAGAATAGAGGGAGGATGGTTTGCCTTAGAGCAGAGGGAGGATCAGTGGCGGATCTAGGAAATTGGAAAGGGGGTTCTTATATAGTTGGCATGCAAAGTGTGCTGAAATTTTGTTTGGCCATGCCGTCATGTTGTGAGGCCACACCGAATAGTGCCCAGGGAATCTGCAAATTCATTTACGATCGGGTGCACAGGCGTGAAGGGATGGGAATGAGCATGTTTGACTGAGCATTTTAACCTCTGTACTTCGATCGCTCTCTATAGCATAGACTCTGCACCGCACTCGATCACTGAAGCTACTAGTGGCTACATGTGTACTGTAGGCTCTCTTGTTCATCTTGCAGACTTGCTAAAACCACTCCATGTGATGAAATTCCCTACTGCAGTGGCTACATGTGTACTGTAGGATCTCTTGCTCATCTTGCAGACTTGCTAAAAACCACTCCACGTGCTGAAATTCCCTACTGCTAATGCTTCTGGCCGGCTTATGATGCGGTCTTATATGCACGTAATTTGCTGATGATGTGCTGTGTGTAAACTATATAGATTTATGCACCGGGCCATGGGACACAGAGAGCAGAAAGAGAGAGAGAGAGGAAATGAGCAGCTCAGTGGGAACCTTAAACGATACCTGCCACCAAAAAAGAAGGGCAATGATGGTGCTGCAGCTGGTTTGGCTGGCTTGGAGTCGCTTCCCTGGCTTCCCCCATACACAGCCACCCAGTCGCATGAGCGTCAGCGAATCCGATTGCACAGCAACTGTTGATTCTTCACAACTATTAATTTTTTCTGCAATTACACTTGCTTTTCAAAGTGTCCCAAAAGGCAATAGAATTGATCTCAGAGCATCTAAAATTCCAAAATTTTCCTGGGGGACCATGCCCCCAGACCCCCCTAGCAACTGCACATATTCTCTGGGTCCACATACTAAGAATAAAGAACAGCCCCAGTCCAGGATCAGGCTATGGGCTTGACTGAGGATGGTGTGTCTTAGAGTTGAGAGAGGATGGTGTGCCTTAGAGTAGAGTGAGGATGGTAGGATGGTGTGTCTTAGAGTTGAGAGAGGATGGTTTGCCTTAGAGTAGAGTGAGGATGGTAGGATGGTGTGTCTTAGAGTTGAGAGAGGATGGTGTGCCTTAGAGTAGAGTGAGGATGGTAGGATGGTGTGTCTTAGAGTTGAGAGAGGATGGTGTGTCTTACAGTAGAGGGAGGATGGTGTCCGATATACACATATGGCATGGTGAATGTACAAGTGCACACAAATCAGAAGCTTTTGTCATAGTTGCTAATTTATAGCTGCCATGCATTTAACTGACAGACAGACAGACACAATGACTATACTGTAACTCACACATATGCACATTGATACAGATTACTGAGCGCATTTAGCACAATTTAAAGGAAAATATCAACGATCTATTCTTGTACATATGTGCATACATATGTGTAGATTACGCTCAATTTGTAATGCTTAGGAATTTAGCTTCCTACGCATGTGGAACTGCATGCTACATGCTTTATTGTGACCAGGACAACTAGAAGTTGAGACAATGAGGATATGGAGGACAGCAAGGACAGGGGCGAGCATGAAACAAAACATGCATATGCGCGTGCTATATTCCCTTCTCTGCATGCAGTGTGCATATGTGATTTATAAAATACCATTTACATTTTTCCATTCTCCTTATCTCCTATTCCATTTCACTTTCACAGTTATCAGTGATGAAAGGGCTCAGCAACTGATTGATGAGGCACTGGGGAAGGGCAGTCTGAAACAAAGAGATATTGTGTCTACTGTTACAGGTCTCACTGGCTCTGGCAAGACCTGCCTCTTGAGCCGCCTGTTTGGTAAAGACCCACCAGACCTCTACACTAGTACAGGCATCGCTGAAAAGTCCGAGCGAGGTCTATTCCATCATATCGGTAATGTATCCTTCGAACTTCTCTCCGATAAAGATATCCTTGAGTTCCTTGCCCCTCTTATCCAAGCAGGAATGACTGAGGCTAACGTGGTCTCCCTTGCTAGCAGTCTTCTTGGGTTGGATGCATCTAAGGTAACAACCAGCACTCCCTCCTTGCCTTCTCCTGGTTCCAGGCCTCAGTCCTTGCCAGAAGAGAGCCCCACTAGCCAAGAAATGGTCAGGTTGGTCAAAGAAGCAAATACCTCTAAGAAAGAAATGGTACTGGAGCTAATTCACATGATCGACACAGGAGGCCAGCCAGAGTTCATGGAAAGGATGCCATGCCTTATCCACAATGCCAACCTTGCTGTGTTGGTAGTAAACCTGCTGTATAGTCTTGACGAGCACCCTCCTGTACATTTCCATGTGAAAGGCGTGGCCTATAAGCGAGAGATGCCATCACAGTACAGCACTCGCCAGATGATTCGGAAGCTCGCTGCCACTTTGCAGGCAAAAAGGTCCTCTCACAAGAAAGGCAGCTTCTTCCAAATCCTTGTAGTAGCAACACACCGAGATTGTGTGAAGGGTGACCTGAAGGCTCGAGTAGATGCTCTGAACCGAGAACTGAGGGACTCCTTGCTTCCAACCTATAGAGATAAGCTCATTACGTACTCCAAACGCCAAATTGCCTTTGTTCTCAATTTGAAAGATCCAGATGATGACGATAAAAAGGCACTTGAGCTGATTAGATCAAAGGTTAGGGATAACACACATGTTTTAGGAAAGGTCATTGATATTCCAGGCTCCTTCTTTATGTATGAGCAAGACCTCCTCAAATATGCTGCAAAGAATGAGAGGGGTGTTCTGAGTTTGAAGGAATGCCTAGATCTTGGAGCTAGGCTGAAGATGGAAGATGAAGTAGTGCAAGCAGCTCTTGTTTTCTTCCACCGCAACAACACCTTCCTTTACTTTAGAAAAGTCCTTCCGAATCTTGTCTTTGTCAGGCCCCAAGTTCCACTTGATTTTGTCAATGCAGTTGTCCTCTTTAGCTACAAAATAAGTGATGGGTGTAGTCATGGCATTCTTGCCGATATTTCAGATTCTCTGGAAAATGGTATTATCACAGAAGAAATGCTGAGTTGCGATGAGTTCTCCACTTGCTTTGTTCCTGGCCTGTATGGGCCTCGTCAGGCAATCGAGCTTTCCTGCCACACCTTCACATTAGCTCCACTGAGTTGTAAGAAATGGAGTGAGCCAAGCACAAAGTCACAACATCTTGCCTTGCCTGATAGCAAGAAAGACAAATACCTGATGATGTGCTTATTGCCACCCATTCCAGATGAAAAACTTAACCAGTATATCCCACCTTCTGCTGATATGACGCCACTAGTTGTGAAGTTCACCGATGACTCTGTCCCTCTTGGTTGTTTTGGTAGCATCATCTCTTGTCTTCTCTCCTTGTATAATTGGGATATCATCAGAAATGACGATGACGATTCACCTGAATGCCTTGCCCATAACATTGCCATGCTTGTTTGCCCAACACCAACAGTTTACCTCAAAGTAGTGCTTGTTGACACAGCTGATTATATTGAGGTTCATGTCAATAAAGCTGCAAACCTTCCTCAGGTTCACAAGGAAATCTTCGGAGCCATCACAAAGGTATTTGACATTATGCACATCACTGACTCAGGGATTGAAGTATCTCCAGCATTCCTGTGCCCCTGCAAAGAAGTAGGTCGACCTCATACAGCTTCTCTTTATGAAGTAGATTCCAAACAGTATCTTGACTGCTCAAAAAAGAAATGGAAGGGAGAAGCTCACGACAAATACACCATGTGGTTTGGTGACAAGCCATCTCAGACTGGTAAGTTCATCATCATGATTTACTATACACATTTCTCAGTAGTATCTAGGGTCGTAATGTTGTGTTGAACTACACTTCGTTAAGCATTTGTACACTTCTACTGTAGATATTGTTTTCTACAAAAAGAAGTTTAATCAGTGACTCAGGCTGAAGAGAGAGAGAGAGCAGAAAAGACCAGAATCAAACTTGGGATCAGTGTTTGGAAATCCAGTGCTGAGCCACAACCCCCAGACAAATGAGTTCAATTCCAGTGGAAGTTGGTCTTTTCATGCTCTCTCTCTTCTGCCTGAGTCACTGACAAGAAGTATATGTTATTTATGTTAATTATAGGATTCACATACTCCACAGGTGCTGCTGACCGTGTTTTGAAGGAAAATAGTGGGCCATCCAAACCTGCAGGTATAGATCTACACATGAGCATTCTACTGTGTACTGTTTAATATACCTCCTAGTAAAATCTCTATATGAGGTTGTTTAAAAGGGGCTGCAACAGCCTAAACGGCTATGGCTGCCCAGCTATGATGGGTGGGACTTAGCTTAACATTGCAACAATGATTATTTGGGCAAGTGGAGCAAGTAGTATGCTACAGGCTGCACTGCATTATTTAAAGGGCATGTCAATTAGCATGCCCCATGATGTCTGCATTGGTAGTTTATAGCATTCCCTACAGCCTAGTGACCACAGACTTGCAGTGGTGGACCTAGGGGAGGGGGTAAGGGGGGTACAATTGAATCCCCCTTTTTGGCAGCCAGTATAATAATTCAGTGGCTGATCTATTTGGGGGATCCAGGGATGCAAAGGAATCCCAGGGTATTAACTATGACGCTTTGGTTGTAGTCTAAAATTCGCATTTACGTTTACACAAGAGCTCCAATTACACCCATAGTACAAGAGTGAGTCATAAGCAATTTACGCACATAGTAATAACATTTTATGCAACCAGAGAGGGATCGAAGTACAATGTCATGGTCAGTCAAACGTGCTCGTTCCTGTCCCTTTACACGTGTTTGCTTGGTCGTAAGTGAATTTGCAGCATGAAGAGGTCTGTTACTATATTGTTGACTGGACATTAGGCGTGGCCTCACAAAATGTGGGTGTGTCCAAACAAAATTTTTCACTGCGCTTGCACATGCCAACCTTTCTTTCCAATTTCCTAGATCCACCACTGACTTGACACGTGTATGTGACAAATTAAACTGTGTGTCTTATGCGTTGGATTTCACCATGTGATTGTTGATGTCGACTGTGATATTGGGAATGCTTGTGGATCAGATGCAGTGTTATGTATTGAAATACAACTTGGAGCCCCATTTAGTGAACAATAATTGTGCAGTGTTATACGAGGCGGTATATTTAGCCCTCGGTGCACATGCACAACGAGGGTTATGATAGTTGGTCTGTGTGTATGTGTGTGTGTCTGACGCATATTTTCTCAGACGCGGTAACCTTACACATTGAAAGGAAGGTGACAATGGCTTCGGCCCAACTTGGCACAGACTATTTTTAGAATGGATTTCGCTATAGATGCCTCATTCAAATTTATGGAGTCATTTGCTTACCGCGAAAGCCACCAGGCTCATTATATTGGTCCAGAGCTCGTTCTTTCGATGGCACAGGTATACAGAGCTCTAATGGGGCACTAAACGCTACACGAAATGCGAGTTAATGTAGTACGGTGAGCTTTTCAAGCCTTCTCTGTAGCCGGGCCAGTATATTCTTCACTATTTTCCGTATACTTTCATTAGATGGTAGGCATGGTTCCAATGTAAATGCCATACTCCTGTAATTTCAGTTCATTAACACGCCAAGAGTTTGCACAGTTCATTAACACGCCAAGAGTTTGCACTTTAAGTGCTTTCATTTCTGCATGAGTAGTGTATGTGTGCATACTATAACAATAAAGCATGATTTTATTACAGCTTTTCAAGAAAGAAAATTCAATTTGGAAGAGAAGCGAGGCCTTGCAATACTAGTCACTTGTCATTACAAGGATACAATGACACAAACAGAAGAAGATGCAGAGGAGATAAAACGAATGTTTACACAGTTTGATTACGATATCCATCAATTGCCAAGCGAACAAGTCACCTCGTCTAATATCAAACAACTAGTGCAGCAAGTAGAAAATTATCTGCATTCTTACAATGGATCTGCTATTAATCGTGATGGTAATAAAAAAGCTATAATTTTTGCTTTCTCTGGCCATGGAGCTCAAAATCATATCCAAACCAATGATGGGGAGCTGTTCCCCTTGCAAGACATTGTAAGACCACTTGTCAACCCTCGACTTGTACAAGCTCACCCAATCCCCAAACTCTTCTTTATTGATGCATGTCGAAGTAGTAGTTGGAGAGTAGATGACACGAGTCTTATGGCTATTAAAGGGAACTACAGTATTGAATATGCCACCATTGAAGGTCAGTCAGCAGCTGCTCTTGGTCCTCAAAGTGCATGGATGCCTGTGCTAGCTAATAAATTCAGAAAACAAGATAAAACATACCAAAATGTAATGGCAGAAGTGAAGGCACAGGTTGCTGAAGAGGGGTATCAGCAAGCTCAGTCGATAAACAACTTGACTGCAGGCATATTCAAACTCTACTATATGCCGCCAAAGTAACGTAGTAGTTAGATCTTTTGAAACTAGTAGTTTTTTTGGTCCATGTAGCACTATCATACTAGAGTTATCATACATGTGTGTTATATATTCAGACATTTGACTAAATTGTGAACAATTAAAGCGTGATTAAAGTCAACTGCAAATGACCATTAACTCTCAGCACGCATGTGCAGCGATGGTTACTGTACTATAAGAGTGTCTGACTGACCAAGTGCTGCATGCATGTGTAGTGGTGGTGAACTGTGTATGAACATGTTATTTTACATGCAGATACTTCTATTTTTGTCATGGCACACCCTAGCGTCTCTCTAAGTCTGTATTTATCTGTTTATCTGTTCTGTGTGGTATACATCTGTCATGTTAATGGTCACTCGTTATTATCCTAACTGTTACCTCACATATGACTTGTAAATGTGACATCTGTTCCTGCACAGTATATAAAGCCCTTGTAAAACTTGCCATATGTATGCTATGATCCTATGTTCATGCCAAGTTCAATTGTGTGCGGAGTGCATCAGAGAATCTGCAACTCACTACACATGCAGCTGTAAATTGTTTGTTTTTTGTGTGTATGTAATAGTAGGGAGGGCTATACACAAACTGACTGCGTAATTGTTGGTCTTGTTCTGTAAACAGCTTGCTGCATGCAATCTATACTCATGCACTGCAAAAAATGGGTGGTTACCTCAGTTGCAAATATGACTCAGTAAGGAATGTGCTAATGTCTTGTATGTAATGGTGCAATAACTAATTAACTGCATGCATGCCCAAATATGAAGGAAAAATTACATGGCTGAGTATATTTTTGTGTCGTGTTAGTTACAGGTTGTAATGGCTATACTCAGAAACAATTAGAAACGATGAGGAAAACACATTGTCTTAGTGGAAATCCTACAAAGTCAATCGTTCCTGAAACAATAATTCATGAAACGCTTAAATAACATTTTTTGCTGTGAAATCCCTGTGAAAGAGTCCTATCCTCACACACAATGAGTCAATCTTCCATATGAACTGTATTATAGCTGAGAGTAGTTATTGTATATACTTATGTCATTTTTTTCTCTTAGAGTTCAAACTGGAGTCCACACGAGGCATTGCAATACTAGTCACTTGTGACTACAGAGGTAGACATGGTTTAGAGTTACCTGCAACTAACACACATGCTGATGAAATGAGAAAAACATTTGAGCAGTTGGGCTACGATATCCATGAAAGGCAGAATGAAAATGCAACAGAATCTGATATCATCAATCTACTGAAAGCTCTCAATAAATATCTAATAGCGTATGGTACAAAACTGAAAAATCCAGATGGTAGTGAAAAGGTCATTGCATTTTCTTTCTCTGGACATGGAGGACCAGATGATCATGAAGACAAGGATTCAGTGTCTCTATTGACGTATGATCAAAAGAAGCTCTCTTTGAAGGGAGACATAATGAAGCATGTCCTTGGCATTCAGCGTGTTTTTGAAATTCCCAAACTCTTCTTTATTGATGCAAGTCGTGGACTCCAAACCCAAACGACTATTAGGAAAGCTGCCATTGCAGATGAAGGAAACTATCGTATTGACTATTCCTCTATTCCAGGCCATGTAGCATGTAGTGGGTGGATGACTGAGCTAGCTTGTAAACTACATGATGAGAAGATGCTATCACTTCAGAACGTGGTGGCCATTGTGAAGAAGAATGTACAGGAAGGAGGAAAGCAGTGTGAGTCAATTGATCGCTTAACCACTGGCCCACTCTACCTCCACCCTAAGTGATCAGAGAAACAATTTTGTGTCAATATATATATATATTGACACAATCTTCAAGATAATTATGTAACAAACTAAATATGCTATAATTCTCTATTTTGTTTCTTTTTGAACACAAGCACATTCCACGTCTCAGCAATGATATCTGATCTCTATTTTTTTTAGAACAGTACGAAACTGAATGGCATGACTGGCAAATGAACGGAACGTTAATTACCGTTTCACAGAACGAAACGGAACAATTTGGGAAATGATTTGACGCATACTGTATTGTGACAGTTTGTATGGTGTGCACACACACATACACTCAATAGTCTACAGCCCTTCAAACTCAATAGCTACTTCCACATTCTATGCACCAACTACAGCTCCCAGCAACCATAATTATGCATGCACAAAGGATAGCTAGGCCTTCTATACACAGTGTACATAGTGGAACAGGTTTCCTTATTGTATATGGCATTTCCTAGTTGATGGGTGACTCTATCAGGGAGTAAAGCCTGTTGACTCTTGTTGTCAGTCTAGTCTACAACAACCTCTGTTGGCTGAGTCACATGACCTGCACTTGGGATCAAGTGACAGAGAGCTCACTGGTAGGGGTTGACAAAATATGTTTGCCCATAATCCTATTCCTTTATGCTAAGAAAATTTGTCTATTATTCAAACAATATTCACACTACTCACTGAGTGTGTGTGTGGCCCATGGATTCCTCTTACTCAAAGTCAAAGATACTCTTTCAATCTCCTACATGGAACAATAATAACATTCGTCCATGCATCTATTATGTTGTTGCATACCATCATCACCTGCTTTGCTGCATGGATATCAATGCTTCTATATATACTTGGTATTTTCATTACCTACATCCTCAACATTTAGTTTTTACACCTGTTAGAGTATATACTAGTGGTGCTAAGTAAACTATATGCAGGCCTAAGTCCAAGACTGTGTCCCATTAGTTCCAGTTGTAATGGCTGCACTTACCTCACTCATCAATTTCACAGTTGATTTGAAACAATGACAATCTTGGGTGGAGGGATTGAGTAGGTGTGTAGTGTAGGTATGTAGGGAGTTAGTGTCTGACTAATTACTGCATGTATGCCTAAAGTAGAGAAGTACAAGAATACATGTCCTAATTTAGCTAGTTACTAGTTGCTCACACATCAATTTTCACCAATGACAGGGGAGGAAACTTCTTTCCACCCAGTCTGAGAGTCATATATATTTAGAGTCATATATATTTAGCACCAAACAGAAATTTGTCTCTTGCTGCTACATGCAACTGATACACCAAATCTGCATGCACAATACTTGGCTGGACCTTGTATACACAGTGTACATAGTGGCACATGTTTCCCTACAGTATGGCATTCCCTAGACCACATCATTAGACCTCCCAACTGCTTCTGCTAGTTGATGAGTGACTATCAGAGAATCAAGCCTGTTCTCAGTCTGGTCCACACTTTTTGCGCATGTGCATGTAGACCCCTCTCAAAGTTATCCTCTTAAGGCGTGGGAAGTTCAAGGTCATCCAATTAGTAGCCCCACCCTCTTCGATAATAGCGCAACGCTGTATTGTTCTGAAGCGCGACAAGTTCTCTTCCTTGAAAGTCTGGAACACTTGCTACCTGAGGAGCACGGAGTGTTTTTATATAGTGAGTATCTAGCTCTTGTCTTGATGTTTCCAGTTTCTCTCCTCCACGCATGCTAAAGTCAAATTGCTCGCGCGCGTGGAAGCGTGAACCTGAAGACGAATAGACCATCACATGTAAGCTTACCTTTGCCTCTGCAGAGAAGACCTGGAGCCGAGGCTACTTCACCCACCGAAGTGTTGTGTATGTACCAGACGACCTTGTGGTGATGATATAAAGACATGGCGACATCTGGTATGCAGTGGCGCAGCAGTGATTTAGGTGTTGGCCAGGCGCTAGCATTCATATTTAGCATACCATGATTACATACACATAGAGCTATGCACCAGAAGCTCAAATCAGCTCTGCCTTGTCTTGTATAAACGGCAACAAAACAGTTATAGGTGTGTCTACATAACATGGATGTGTAGGATGTCTAGTAAGTAATGGTGTGATAACTAATTAACAGCATGCATGCCCAAATATGAAGGAAATTAATTGGCTGAGTGCAGTATTCATATGTCCCATTAGTTACAGTTAGCAATGGCTATGGTTAACTCAATCACTGTTTCATGGATCAGAGGCAGAGAACCTGGGGGGGCAGGGGGGGCTTGAGCCCCCCCACTTTTTGATAAGGGGGGGCTGAGCCCCCCCAAAATTGGAGGCTGTTAGTGTGTCAAATGAAGAACGTATTAATTAACTATACTAGATAGTTATAATACCCTATTCAGAATGAACACAATTATATAGTAATTACCCCCCAATTCATGAACGCTGAGCCCCCCCACTTTTGACATGCTGTCTCTGCCTCTGTGGATGATTTGAAATGATGAGGAAAACACATTGCAACAATACCTCAGTGGAAGTCCCACACAGTCTATGGTATATGGTATTACAGTGACAAATAGAACTGCCTTTTCCTGTGAAAACATATATAACCATGCAGAAGGTTTCTAATAATCCTGTTTTGCTGTGCTGAGGTAAGCATGCATGCTGACGGGTTGTTAGCAGTGAGGATACTGATGATGAATAGATGCAGGTATGAAACCCATGCAACAAACAGTTTTTGTTATTGTAACAAAATGTTTATAACAGCTTTTCAAGAAAGAAAATTCAATTTGGAAGAGAAACGAGGCCTAGCAATACTAGTCACTTGTCATTACAAGGATACACTGACACAAACAGAAGAAGATGCAGAGGAGATAAAACGAATGTTTACACAGTTTGATTACGATATCCATCAATTGCCAAGCGAACAAGTCACCTCGTCTAACATCAAACAATTAGTGCAGCAAGTAGAAAATTATCTGAGTTCTTACAAAGGACCTGCTATTAATCCTGATAACAATAAAAAATCTATAATTTTTGCTTTCTCGGGTCATGGAGCTGAAAATCAAATCAAAACCAATGATGGGGAGCCGTTCCCCTTGCAAGACATTGTAAGACCACTTGTCAACCCTCAATTTGTACAAGCTCACCCAATCCCCAAACTCTTCTTTATTGATGCATGTCGAGGTAGTAGTCTGAGAGTAGATGACATGAGTCTTAGGACTATTAAAGGGAACTACAGTATTGAATATGCCACCATTAATGGTCAGTCAGCAGTACCTCTTGGTCCTGAAAGTGCATTGTTGCCTGTGCTAGCTAATAAATTTAGAAGACAAGATGACGCATACCATCATGTAATTGCAGATGTGAAACACCAGGTGGCCAGAGAAGGGTATCAGCAAGCTCAGTCGATAGACAACTTGACTACAGGCATATTCAAACTCTACTATATGCCGCCAAAGTAACGTATTAGTTAGATATTTTGAAACTAGTAGTTTTTTGGTCCATGTAGTACTATCATACTAGAGTTATCCTACATGTGTGTTATATATTCAGATATTTGACTAAAATTAATTGTGAACAAAAACCGTGATTGAAGTCAATGCAACTGCAAATGACCGTTATTAACTCTCACATCGGTGTGCATGCACAGTGAGGGTTACGGTACTATAAGTGTGTCCAAATGCTGGCTGACCAAGTGCTCCAATTAAGTGTTGCAATGCAGCATGCATGCAACTGTAAATTAATTTGTTTATTTGTTTGTTTGCATGTAATATGCACATACTGACTGTGTTGGACTGGTTCTGTAAAGAGCTCACTGCATGCAATCTACACCACTGCATGACTCCGTGGAAGTCCGTATTCATGGATCATTTTCCTTGTGCAAGTGTGGTTACCTGAGTTGCATCATATTATAAAATGCAACTGAATAAGGATTAGGTGTCTTGGTGCAATAATGATTAACTGCATGCATGCCCAAGTATGAAGGACATGGCCAAGTAGAGTTACTATATACTTTTATGTCGTGTTACAGTTGTAATGGCTACACTTAACTCATTCCATAAACAATTAGAAATGATGATGTAACCATAAAAAGTTTATGTATTTGTGGAATTCGCATGGAAGAGTCCTATCATACCACACAATGAGTCAAACATCCATTTGAACTGTATTACATAGCTGAGTGTAGTTATTGTAGTTATGACATTATTCTCTTAGAGTTCAAACTGGAGTCCACACGAGGCATTGCAATACTAGTCAGACTCACAGGTGACTACAGAGGTAGACATGGTTCAGAGTTACCTGCTACTAATATTGATGCTAACGGAATAAGAAAAACATTCGAGAAGTTGGGGTATGATATTCATGAACGGCAGAATGAAAATGCAACCAAGTATGAAATTACTAGAAGATCTCCAGAACTAGTTCAGCTAATACAGAAGAAACACAAAAAAAACAAGATGGTAGTGAAAAGGTTGTTGCATTTTCTTTCTCTGGACATGGAGGACCAGATGATGAGGAAGACAAGGATTCAGTGCCTCTGTTGACCTATGACCAAAAGAGGCTCCCTTTGAAGGGAGACATAATGAAGCATGTCCTTGGTATTCAGCGTGTTTTTGAAATTCTCAAACACATCTTTATTGATATAAGTCGTGGAAAGGAGCAGCTCCTCCAAATGACTAAAAGGAGGCTCCCTTTGAAGGGAGACATAATGAAGCATGTCCTTGGTATTCAGCGTGTTTTTGAAATTCTCAAACACATCTTTATTGATATAAGTCGTGGAAAGGAGCAGCTCCTCCAAATGACTATTAGAAAAGCTGCCACAGAAGATGAAGGAAACTATTGTATTGACTATTCCACTATCCCAGACCATGTAGCATGTAACGATGGAGTCAAATGGATGACTGAGCTAGCTTGCAAACTACATGATGAGCAGATGCAATCACTTCAGAACGTGGTGTCCATTGTGAAGAAGAGTGTCCAGGAAGGAGGAAAGCAGTGTGACTAAATTGATCGCTTAATCACTGGCCCACTCTACCTCTACCCAAAGTGATCAGAGAAACAATTTTGTGTAAATCTGCAAAATGCCTTTTCTCTCTTCAAGATAACAAGCTAAATATGCTAAAATTCTCTGTTTTTTTTTTGAAACACAAGCACATTCCACATCTCAGCAATGATATATGATCTCTGTTTATTAATTTCTGCTATTCCATAAGTTGGGTATAATTATAATGGTTCCTTTATATCAGTAGTAAGTCATTATCTCGAGCCTGTATAGTCATAGCAAGGCATGCATGGTAAGTGCAACTGACTGTTGCAACTCACTGTACATGTGGAGAGGTGGGGCTTGGACTGCGGAGTACAATTTCTGCTCATTGCAATCATGTTGAGCGTGATTTTGTTTGGGTTGCAAGTACCAACTTGGAGGTCGTGACGGTGGAATATATAGCTCCCTCGTCGCTCTCCAGACCAAGATGGCAGGTTGCTATGAAACAGGATCCTCAGTCACCACCTCCCTCCCACCCTCCCACCTTCCCCACTCCACCAAATACCAGTGGCACACCTCAGGACCCCTTGGAACTGGAGGAGAGGCAGAGGCAGAGACAGCATGTCAAAAGTGGGGGGGCTCGGCATTCATAAAGTGCGGGGTTATTCACATTCATTCTGAATAGGCTATTAGTATTTAAGTGACAACCTCCAATTTTGGGGGAGCTCACCCCCCCTTATCGAAAAGTGGGGGGGCTCAAGCACCCCCTGCCCCCCAAGGTCCTCTGCGTCTGAGAGGATATTAACCTTCTGTGCACAGAATTCCAAGGGTATTACTGATGACATCATCATTCAGGTCCAGTCAACAATTGATGGTGAGAAGAGAATGAGACCACTTTAGAGGTTGCTGTCACAGGTGGGTGTGGTCCAAGATGTAAACCTACATAATATTTCCCCTCTCCCACCCTTCTCCATCATCTCCCTCTCTCTATCCCACCCTCTCGTTCTCCCTCTCTCTGCCACCCTCCTCCACCTCTCTCTATCCTCACCGTCTCCGTCTCCTCCTCTTGTTCTTCCTCTTTGGTTCCTGGTTCTGTGCTCCAACGTGCTGGGGGCAGAAACACAGATTATGCAAGCCACATGTTCTACAACGTCCTAAGAAGGTCGATATGTGTGTTTCTTAAGGGAAGATACCAGACCTCCAATAATTAGGGCAAACGTGAGCGAGCCCCTACATTGTTGATGTCAATGGGGTTCGTGTCTGTCCGTCCGTCCGTCCGTCCGGTACGTACATCATGTTTGCACTTGCACAAAATCACGTGACATGTATTTTGAAAATCATAATGCAGTATGACTAGAGTTGACTGTCAGAGGAGGCTGCAACGATGAAGACAATGGGAATGGGTTAAACATACGAAAGAAACACCTGAAGAGGGACAGAAGATGGGCTCAACGCGCGCTACTGAGACACCACAAGAGGGACTGTGTGAACCGCGGCCTAGGGTACCATAAGCATATTGCCTGAAATGATTGTCATTGACAAAATTAAAGGCCGTTTACTTGAAGCATTACTTTTGTCATACCTTTATATCTGAAAGTTACGAGGAAGGGAAGATGACGGAGTAATTGTTGCACACATTATATAAACGTCAGAGTTCATTACCGCATGGATCGAATGTGCCTGTAATTACATATTGAGCAAGAACAAGACTGAATTCAAGTAATGACTTCTAATACTGATATATAGCCTAATACTCGGAATTTCCTCACTATACAAGTCTATCTCAATGTATTGTTTCTGTATGCACATAATAAAGCATTTCAGTAGTACATAACTACAAAAATATCTGACAACTTCTCACTCATGCTCGCCCCACAGTGCCATGCATTTTCACTAGTAGTGGCAGATCTATGATTTTGCAAAAGAGGTAGCATGTCGCGTCGTTTTGAAGCCACACCCAGTTAATATTATATATGCATCTGTAAATGACGACCTGTGGAGTTATGTCACGTAACCCTTGTCACTCCTGCCCAGTTTCAGTTATAGATGCGCCTTATTTAGCTAGAGAAATCCCTTGAAGATTGATAATCGCTGTAAATCATACAGCATATCTAGCGCACGGCGCCGCTCACGCGCGCCCGCGCAACGAATGCAATCTAGCATGAAATCGACTGAAGTTTGCTGCGCGTGTTCGTGAGATGTGAGCTATTATACAGTCGCAGGAAACCTCTGAAACTCCCCTAGATACGCCACTGTTGATGTATATTATTATTATTATTATTATTGTCATACACACCAAGAAAGGTGCACAAAAGAGAAAAGAAATAGAACAAAGACAGAAAAAATGATTTATAATATGATAGTGAAGAATAGTGGCCTTCTGGACATACACGCTAACATATGGTAATTGCCGAGCGTATTAGCGCGAGGCAGCTAATCTGGGTCCACCCGACCAATGCGTACGTACGTGCGTTTGTGCATGCGTACGTACGTGGTGTCTCGCTTTAATTAGGAACGTCATTAGTCATGCTCAATTCCCTGGAGTAACGTTTAGGAATGTCATTTGTCACTGTAACTTCCGCAAGTACGACGTCCATGGCGCGAGGCATTAATGCGCATGCGCATTCTTAGTACATAAACCTTACCTAATTCATGTAACTTTGTCATGTAGGCACAATATACATAACCTTAAAGTAAATGTTTCATACATTCTACAGGTGGAGATGAGGAGTCTGAGACCTGAGACTCAATACTGCCAGATTAGTCCTGGACTGGACTAGACTGGACTGGACTCCTCAATATGACCTGTCTAAGATGATTGGAAACTATAGAGACAGATACAAACTAAACAGACTTACATGTAGGAAGGTAGCATTGTATATGTGCCAGTTTGTATGGTGTGTGTACCCTGAGACAGCTGTGGATTGTTATTACATAGCTACAGATTCAAGAAGACTATTCTCAACTGCTTAGCTTCCTGAACGTGGTAAATAACCATGCATGGGTTGGAGTGAAAACCCTTGGGCTCCAGCCTCACTTCAGGTATATCCAGTACCACTTCAGTGCCAGTGGGTTAACCACAGCACCAAGAGATGTATGGACCAAGATGGTTGGCTGTATATAGCTAATATTAGCCTGCAGCCCTTACCACTCCACAGTCTATGCACCAACCACAACTCTCAGCAACCATATGACATGCACAGAAGATTGGCATACTTGTTGGGCCTTGTATACACAGTGTACATATATAGTGGCACATGTTTCCCTACTGTATGGCATCCCCTAGACCACATTATTAGAACTTTCACCTGCTGTTGCTAGTTGATGGGTGGCACTATCAGGGAGTCAAGCCTGTTGACTTTTGTTCTCAGTGTGGTCTACAATACCTAAGTTGTCTGAGTCACATGACCTGCACGTGGGATCATGTGACAGAGAGCTCACTGAGTGTGTTTGGTGGCCTCTTACTCAATAAAGTCAAAGATACTCTTTCAATCTCGTGCATGCAACAATAATAACCAAATCCTTACATCTTCTATTTTATGAGGTTATTATGCTTTTATTGTTGCATGCCATCATCACCTTTTCTTGTTTCTACTTTTTGGTATTTTCATTACCAACATTATATTTTACACCTGTTATTGTATATAGTGGTGCTGAGTGAACTGCATGTATGCTAAGTCCAAAGACAATGTGTCCCATTAGTTCCAGTGGTGATGACTGCACTTAACATATCAATTTCACACAGTTGACAATAATTAATGAGGAAAACAATCTGTGAGCAGGTATTGAGTGTCATGCTCACACATCAATTCCACAAAGGAGGAAAACAGCTGCTATTACAATGATCTTGAATATTGACATACCATATAGATCCCTGTGCACAATAACACCTGTTGGGGAAGGCCTGTGGCTAGTACAATGTGTTGTATAGGCTAGTTAAGGTGTTTCCTTGTAGTAATCAAAGCACAGCTGTGTTCTTATCTATTGATTGTTGTAAAACTCTAAAAGCATTCCTTGTTGATTAGATAGATAGATAAATTTTAATATTTTAACTCTGTCTCATGTATGCAGGACACCCAGGAAGACCAGCTAGAAAGGTGATGGGACATTTCCTGTTAAAAATGAAACAAAATCTATAATAAACCATGCTTTTATAACGGCTTTTCAAGAAAGAAAATTCAATTTGGAAGAGAAACAAGGCCTTGCAATATTAGTCACTTGTCATTACCAGGGTACACTGCCACAAAGAGAAGAAGATGCAGAGGAGATAAAACGAATGTTTACACAGTTTGATTACGATATCCATCAATTGCCAAGCGAACAAGTCACCTCGTCTAACATCAAACAACTAGTGCAACAAGTAGAAAATTATCTGAGTTCGTACAATGGAGCTGCTATTAATCGTGATGGTAATAAAAAAACTATAATTTTTGCTTTCTCAGGTCATGGAGCAGAAAATCAAATCCAAACCAATGATGGGGAGCTGTTCCCCTTGCAAGACATTGTAAGACCACTTGTCAACCCTCGGTTTGTACAAGCTCACCCAATCCCCAAACTCTTCTTTATTGATGCATGTCGAGGTAATCTGAGAGTAGATGACACGAGTCTTATGGCTATTAAAGGGAACTACAGTATTGAATATGCCACCATTGAAGGTCAGTCAGCAGCTGCTCTTGATCCTCAAAGTGCATGGATGCCTGTGCTAGCTAACACATTCAGAAGACAAGATGAGACATACCATCATGTAATGGCAGAGGTGAAGCAACGGGTGGCCAAAGAGGGGTATCTGCAACCTCAGACGATAGACAATTTGAGTGCCGGCATGTTTAAACTCTACTATATGCCATAGTAGTTAGATGTTTTGAAACTAGTATATAGTTTTCTTGGTACATGTAGTACTATCATACAAGAGTTTTATATACCATATATAATACATGTGTGTGATACATTCAGACATTTGAGGCATATTCCTACATTGTGAACAATTAAAATGTGATTGAAATGCAAATAACCATTATAAACTCTTGATGCGCATGTGCAGCGAGCGTTATGGTACTATAAAAGTGTGTCCAAGTGCTGGCAGACCAAGTGCTCCAAGTGCTGCATCCATGCAGCTGTGTGTAATTTGTTTGTTTGTAAATTTGCATGTAATAGTAGGGAGGGTTATACACACACTGACTGTGTTGGACTTGTTTTATAAACAGCTTGCTGCATGCAATCTATACCACTGCAAAAATGGGTGTAGTTATTTTGACCGCCAAGTGTGGTAACCTCAGTTGTATCATATTCTAAAATGCAACTGCATGAATATGGATAAATATGGATTAGATCTCTTTGTGCAATATGGATTAGATCTCTTTGTGCAATATGGATTAGATCTCTTTGTGCAATATGGATTAGATCTCTTTGTGCAATAAGGATTAGATCTCTTTGTGCAATAAGGATTAGATCTCTTTGTGCAATATGGGGATTAGATCTCTTTGTGCAGTAAATGAGTAACTGCATGCATGGGTGTATTTTTATACAGGTTGTAATGGCTACACTTAACTCATTCCATAAACAATTATATGGAAATGAAAAGACAGTTAAAAAAAAACATTCCGCGCACTTTTTCGACGGCAGAGCCTTCTAAGGTTCCTAAAAAGGCTAACAATAGGCTAAACGCTACCTGGAATACGACTCGATATAAGTGAGTGAGCTTCTTCTCCTTAGTCTCCGTCTTTTGCCTAAATGTCTTCCGTATACTTTCCGTTACACGTAATGATTTAGATAGCCCGCGTGCGCGTGCGCGTGCGCTTTCAAGGATATATACGCAGCACTTTAGAGTTGTTCATTTCTCCTAGAGTTCAAACTGGAGTTCATGCGAGGCAATGCAATACTAGTCACTTGTGACTATAGAGGTAAACGTGGTTTAGAGTTACCTGCTACTAACACAGATGAAATGATGCAGTTGGACTACGACATCCATGAAAGGCAGAATGCAACAGAATCTGGAATTATCAATGAACTGACAGCTCTCAATAAATATCTAATAACGGTATGTGGTAAAAAATCCAGATGGTAGTGAAAAGGTCATTGCATTTGCTTTCTCTGGACATGGAGGACCAGATGATGAGGAAGACAAGGATTCAGTGTCTCTGTTAACATATGATCAAAAGAAGCTCTCTTTGAAGGGAAACATAATGAAGTGTGTCCTTGGCATTCAGCGTGTTTTTTTGAAATTCCCAAACTCTTGATGCAAGTCCTGGAAAGAAGCAGCTCCACCAAATGGCTATTAGTAAAGCTGCCATTGAAGATAAAGGAAACTGTCGTACTGACTAATATGACTATTCCAGTATTCCAGATCATGTAGCGTGTAGTGATGAAATCAAATGGATGACTGAGCTAGCTTGCAAACAATGTGATGAGAAGATGCAATCACTTCAGAATGTGGGTGGCCATTGTGAAGAAGAGTGTCCAGGAAGGAGGAGAGCAGTGTGAGTCAATTAATCGCTTAATCACTGTCCCACTCTACCTCCACCCTAAGTGATCAGAGAAACAATTTTGTGTCAAGATATATAAAAGCCTTTTCAGTCTTTGAGATAACAAGCTAAATATGCTTATAATTCTTTGTTTTGTTAACACAAGCACATTCCACGTCTCAGCAATGATCTCTGTTTAATAATTTCTGCTATTCCGGGATATAGTTATAATGCTTCCTTTATCAGTAATAAGTAATTATCTCGAGCCTGGTCATAGCAAGGAATGCTGGTAAGTGCGACTGACTGTTGCAACTCACTGTACACTGGAGAGGTGGGGCTTGGACTGCGGAGTACAATTTCTGCTCATTGCAATCACGTTGAGCGTGATTTCATTTGGGTTGCGAGTACCCACTTGGAGGTCGTGACGGTGGAATAGCTCCCTCGTCACTCTCCAGACCAAGATGGCAGGTTGCTATTAAAGAGGATCCTCAGTCACCACCTCCCTCCCACCCTCCCACCTTCCCCACTCCACCAAGTACCAGTGGCATACCTCAGGACCCCTTGGGACTGGAGGAGAGGCAGAGGCAGAGACAGTATGTCAAAACTGGGGGTGCTCGGCGTTCATAAAGTGGGGGGTTATTCACGTTCATTCTGAATAAGCTATTAGTATTTAATACGTTTTTTGTGACAACCTCCAATTTTGGGGGGCTCAGCCCCTCCTTATTGAAAAGTGGGGAGGCTCAAGCCCCCCCTGCCCCCCCCCCCCCCCCAGGTTCTCTGCCTCTGAGAGGATATTAACCTTCTGTGCACAGAATTCCAAGGGTATTACTGATGACATCATCATTCAGGACCAGTCAACAATTGATGGTGAGAAGAGAATGAGAGCACTTCAGAGGTTGCTGTCACAGGTGGGTGTGGTCGAAGATGTAAACTCTACCTAATATTTCCCCTCTCCCAGCCCTCTCTGTTATCTCCCTCTCGCTGTCCCTCCCTCCGTTCTCCCTCTCTCTGCTGCCCTCCTTCACCTCTCTCTATCCTCACCGTCTCCATCTCCTCCTGTTGTTCTTCCTCTTCAGTTCCTGGTTCTGTGCTCCAACGTGCTGGGGGCAGAAACACAGATTATGCAATCCACATGTTCCATGGCGTTCTAAGAAGGTCGATATGTGTGTTTCTTAAGGGAAGATAGCAGACCTCTAATAATTAGGGCAATTGTGAGCAAGCCCCTACATTGATGTCAATGGGGTTTGTGTCCCTCCATCTGTCTGTCCGGTACGTACATCATGTTTGCGCTTGCACGAATCACGTGACATGTATTTTGATAATTATGATGCAGCATGACTAGAGTTGACTGTCAGAGGAGGCTACAATGACGAAGACCACGGGAACGGGACAAACGTGTGAAAGACACATCTGAAGAGAGGGACAGAAGACGGGATCAACGCGCTACTGAGACACCACAAGAGGGACTATGTGAATAGTGGCATAGTGTACCATAAGCATATTGCCTGAAATGAATGTCATTGACAAATTTAAAGGCCCTATATTTCAGTATATACTTTCTCATATCTGTCATACCCTCATGTCTGGAAGTTACGAGGAAGGGATAATATAATTGTTGCACACATTAGATAAACATCAAAGTTCATTACTGCATGGATCAAATGTGCCTGTAATTACATATTGAGCAAGAACAAGACTGAATTCAAGTAATGACTTCTAATACTGAATTTTAGTCTAATACTCAAAATTTCTTACTATAGAAGTCTATCTCTGTTTCTATATTCACATAATGGATCATTTCAGTAGTGCATAACTACAAAAATAACCATATCTGACAACTTCTCACTCATGCTCGCACCACAGTGCCATTTATTTTCAATAGCAGTGGCAGATCTATAATTTTACAAATGAGGTAGCATTGGTTGGCTGTATATATAGCTAAGGTTTTCATATCCATTTCTTAGCCTGCAGCCCTTACCACTCCACAGTCTATGCACCAACCACAACTCTCAGTAACCATATGACATGCACAGAAGATTGGCATACTTGCTAGGCCTTGTGTACACAATGTACATATATAGTGGCACATGTTTCCCTACTGCATGGCATTCCCTAGACCACATCATTAGAACTTTCACCTGCTGCTGCTAGTTGATGTGTGGCTCTATCAGAGAGTGAAGCGTGTTGACTCTTGTTCTCAGTCTGGTCTACAAAACCTAAGTTGGCTGAGTCACATGACCTGCACATGGGATCATGTGACAGAGCTCACTGAGTGTGTGGGTGGCCTCTTACTCAAATAAAGTCAAAGATACTCTTTCAATCTCGTGCATCCAACAATAATAACCCCATCCCTACATCTTCTATTTTATGCAGTTATGCCATCTGTTATTGTTGCATGCCATCATCACCTGTCCTTTTTAGTATTTTCATTACCAACATTATATTTTACACCTGTTATTGTATATAGTGGTGCTGAGTAAACTGCATGCATGCTAAGTCCAAAGACTATATGTCCCATTAGTTCAGTTATGATGGCTGCACTTAATATATCAATTTCACAGTTGATGAGGAAAACAATCTGTGAAGAGGTATTGAGTGTCATGACATGTCCTAATTAGTTGCTTACACAGCAATTTGACAAAGGAGGAAAACAGCTGCAATGACAGTAATCATGAATATTGACATGACCATATAGATCCCCATGTACAATTTGTGAGTGCCTTTTTACACTTCTATGCATCAGCTTCATCCTCGCTACTTCTCTAATGTCATCCAGCTCAGCTCCTGTCTAAACTTTTTGTTGTGGGTCCTGGGTACCTTAGATAGTATGCCATCTGTATCCTAATCTCATCTCTCTTCCTTTTTATGAAATCGCCGTAGCTATATTTTACATTTCAAATTTCTTTACTTGTCTACTATGCATATGTTTTAGCCATCTTTTGTGGTTGCTGAAGGTAAAATTAGACCTTGGGGGACTATTACACTATAAGTTAATTTAGCCCTGATGTAGTTATCTAAGTTGTATCATCTCTCTAAGGCTTCTGTGATTCCCTCAAGGTGTGTATTACATTTTTTGGTAGGTATATAGTAGTATCTATTACTTATTACAAATTCTATATACATCTGTCTATCACTCATTACATTCTTTTCAATTCTATATACATCTGTCTATCACAATTCTATATACATCTCTCTATCTAAATTCTTATATACATCTGTCTATCACTCATTAATATCATAGAGCTTCATTGCTATGAAAATTTATCAGAGGTTAATGAGCTTGACATAGCAAAAACTTCAACTTTAATTCAGAAAGACGTTTCGGTCCATGGACCTTCTTCAGTTTCTGAAATGGCTACACACAACACTGGTGATGGAGGAATGCAATCAGATTGCTATGGTGAAACAAGAATGTGAATAGCTGGATGGAACAGATGGTTGTTAGAGAGGATATGATCACAGAATATGTAGGGTTAGGGGGGGGAGGGGGGGGTATGTATGATATGTAGGATGTGTAGAATTTAGTTCAGGATATCCAGGAGTGGTGTCCAAAGTGGATCCAATGAGAAGCCACAGTCCAAGTTACTGTTTTAGCCATCTTTTGTGGTTGCTGAAGGTAAAATAAGACCTTGGAGGACTATTACACTATAAGTTAATTTAGCCCTGATGTGGTTATCTAAGTTGTATCATCTCTCTAAGGCTTCTGTGATTCCCTCAAGGTGTCTATTACATACTGTCATTGCAGCTGTTTTCCTCCTTTGTCAAATTGCTGTGTAAGCAACTAATTAGGACATGTCCTCATGACACTCAATACCTCTTCACAGATTGTTTTCCTCATTGTTTCAAATCAACTGTGAAATTGATATGTTAAGTGCAGCCGTCACAACTGAACTAATGGGACACATAGTCTTTGGACTTAGTATGCATGCAGTTCACTCAGCACCACTATATACAATAACAGGTGTAAAATATAAAAGTTGGTAATGAAAATACTAAAAAGGACAGATGATGATGGCATGCAACAATAAAAGATGGCATAACTGCATAAAATAGAAGATGTAGGGATGGGGTTAATATTGTTGCATGCACAAGATTGAAAGAGTATCTTTGACTTTATTTGAGTAAGAGGCCACCGACACACTCAGTGAGCTCTGTCACATGATCCCATGTGCAGGTCATGTGACTCAGCCAACTTAGGTTTTGTAGACCAGACTGAGAACAAGAGTCAACAGACTTGACTCTCTGATAGAGCCACATATCAACTAGCAGCAGCAAGTGGGAGTTCTAATGATGTGGTCTAGGGAATGCCATACAGTAGGGAAACATGTGCCACTATATATGTACATTGTGTACACAAGGCCTAGCAAGTATACCAATCTTCTGTGCATGTCATATGGTTGCTGAGAGTTGTGTAGACTGTGAGTGGTAAGGGATGCAGGCTAAGAAATGGATACGAAAGCCTTAGCTATATATACAGCCAACCAAGGCTACCTCATTTGTAAAATTATAGCTCTGCCACTACTATTGAAAATGCATGGCACTGTGGTGCGAGCATAAGTGAGAAGTTGTCAGATACGGTTATTTTTGTAGTTATGCACTACTGAAATGATCCATTATGTGAATAGACTTCTATAGTAAGGAATTTCGAGTATTAGACTAAATAAAGTAAAATAAATGGCTAAAATAACCCTATAATATTTACAGTGTAACACGTGTAATTTGCTATTGTACATGGGGATCTATATGGTCATGTCAATCTTCATGATTACTATCATTGCAGCTGTTTTCCTCCTTTGTTAAATTGCTGTGTAAGCAACTAATTAGGACATGTCATGACACTCAATACCTCTTCACAGATTGTTTTCCTCATCAACTGTGAAATTGATATATTAAGTGCAGCCATCATAACTGAACTAATGGGACACATAGTCTTTGGAGTTAGTATGCATGCAGTTCACTCAGCACCACTATATACAATAACAGGTGTAAAATATAAATGTAATGACTTCTAGACTAAATGAAGTATTCAGTATTAGAAGTCATTACTTGAATTCAGTCTTGTTCTTGCTCAATATGTAATTACAGGCACATTTGATCCATGCGGTAATGAACTTTGATGTTTATCTAATGTGTGGAACAATTATATTAGCTATCCCTTCCTCGTAACTTCCAGACGTGAGGGTATGACAGATATGAGAAAGTATATACTGAAATAAAGGGCCTTTAAATTTGTCAATGACATTCATTTCAGGCAATATGCTTATGGTACCCTATGCCACTATTCACACAGTCCCTCTTATGGTGTCTCAGTAGCGCGTTGAGCCCGTCTTGTGTCATTTCTTTCACACGTTTATCCAAATACTTAATGAATGCATATAGAGAACTTCATGAATACTGAGCTCCCCCACTTTTGACATGGTGTCTCTGCTCTGGCAGAACAAATGCATAGGGTTTTTTCAGAATACACAATTGTATGTATACAATTAGACAAGGATATTCTGAACCTGATACGTATAAATCATATACATCACATCTCATGGTGATGTATGTACAGCACCAACAGCTGTATGTAGTTCTTCTCCACCAAAATGGCTGCAGCTAAGGTTGATGTATACATGCACATGTGTATACTTCTGTGACAGAATTATTATTTAACCTCAACAGTCTTAGGCACCTACACAAAATCTGCATGCACAAAACTTGGCTGGGCCTTTGCACAGTGTACATAGTGGCACATGTTTCCCTACTGTATGGCATTCCCTAGACCACATCATTAGAACTCCCACCTGCTGCTGCTAGTTGATATGTGACTCTTTCAGAGAGTCAAGCCTGTTGACTCTTGTTCTCAGTCTGGTCTACAACAACCTCTGTTGGATGAGTCACATGAACTGCACATGGGATCATGTGACAGAGGGCTCACTGAGTGTGTGGGTGGTCCATGGATTCCTCTTACTCAACGTCAAAGACACTCTTTCAATCTCCTGCATGGAACAATATGAACATGTGTCCATACATCTATTACGTTGTTGCATACCATCATCACCTGCTTTGCTGCATGGATATTAATGCTTTCCTTGTTTCTATACTTGGCATTTTCATTACCTACATCCTGAGCATTTAGTTTTTACACCTGCTAGAGTATATACTAGTGGTGCTAAGTAAACTGCATGCATGCCTAAGTCCAAGGCTGTGTCCCATTAATTCACAATGACAATCTTGGGTGGAGGGATTGAGTAGGTCTGTAGTGTAGGTGTGTAGGGAGTTAGTGTCTGAGTAAATACTGCATGCATATCTAAGTACAGTGCGCGCTGTGTGCGCACGGAGTATTAACGGTGTAACGCGGACATCGTATTTCCGTATTCATGCAGCGAGTTTCCTGTGGAAGTACAAGAATACATGTCCTAATTTAGTTACTAGTTCACACATCAATTTCACAAACAGGAGGGAAGGAAAGCCTTTCCACCCAGTCTGAGAGTCATATATATTTAGCACAAAACAGAAATTGGTCTCTTGTTGCTACATGCAACTGAGGTAATAGACTGCGTAAACCTCCTCCTCCACGTATCTTTTGTTGGATTATGCACGTTCCTCCCCACACACACACACACACACACATTCCACCTGTATTTTACTGTAAGCTAGATGGTAGATGGTATATATTCACCTTTGTCTCCATGGAGAGTAGTGGGAATATCCACCCCTTTCTACATAACCACATTCACAGTCTCTCTGTCTGACCTGTCCAAGATAGTTGACATCATGAAACAAAAGTTATATACATGTTGGAGGTTAGTGTATGTGATAGTTGTATATTGTGCTTCATATCATGACAGCAGAGAGAGAGAGAGAGTATTATCAAACACACAATGTCATGTCAGTGTGTATAGGTATGGACCAGCATGATGTTTACATGAGTTCTAATTTTACGCTAGTGGGCTCAATCTGCTTGCCAAAAATGTGCTGCATTCACCTAGCCAGATATGGCAAAAAATAATGCATAGGTTTCTTTTCAAAATGCACAATTGCATGCATAAAATTAAGACAACCAATGGATATTCTGAATCTGACTTCTGTACTTAGGCATGCAAAATCACACACCATGTCATGTTGATGTATGTACAGCACCAACAGCTGTATGTAGTTCTTGATATCTCCACACTCTAGACCAAGATGGCTGCAGAAAAGGTTGATATAGACACATGTGTACACTTCTCTTTCGTGAAACAATAACATTCCCCCCCCCCCCCCCCACACACACACATTCCAGGGGCGGAGGAAGCTGCTTTTCAGTGGTCAGGCCATAGGTTTACTGTAGGGGGGTCTGGGCATGCTCCCCCAAAAAATGTTGATGTTCTAAGATGAATTCTGGCCATCTTTGAGTGAAAAAACACTGAAAAACTGGTGCATAGAAGTTCTAATTGAGCTTTTAGTGCATGTACTAACAACAGACAATCCACGTAGTCCAGAGACTGGAGGCATTTGCTGTTTTTTCAATGTTCTCCTCCCACTTGTTCCTTTGATGTTTTGAAACTTCATTTTCCACTTGTGTTCATGTCCTATATTCACTGTCTGAATGTGGTGTGACTGATGGATCGGATTATCAATAATGTAGAGTGGTCACCTGTATCCACCCATGCATAAGCCCATTCCTACATTGTTTATGGAGGAGATGAAGAAACAAGTTCAAAACTTTATTGTGGTATACAGACCTGATGAGAGACAAGAGATTGGTGGGTGTGGCTTAAGTGATCAGTGGGAGGGGCTTATGAATGTGGTTGTGTTCTTGTTTGTGACACAACAGTAATGTAATTCAGAGGTTTTGACTGCATGTGGAGGTATTTATCACCTAGATAAGATAGTTGGTATTCATGTTTGTCTCCATAGAGATGGAGTGGGAACATCCACCCCTTCCAGTGCTATGTACATTCACAGTCTCCCTCCCTTCCTCTAATTCTTACACACTACTTCTCACTCTCCCTCCCTACCTTCTCCTTTTCATCCCTCCCTCCCTCTCTCCTTCCCTCCCTCCACCCAAACAAATATTACAATGTATGTAAGGGACACAGTTGATTTTGATACTGTTTGATACCACATCTAATTGACAGCCACACCCCCACAATTACAGGCAGTCCAGTCATGACATCATACCAAAACTGTACAAAGCAGTGAGTGAGGGAGAGATCAGTAAAAGTTGCTGTTTTTGTTGAAACAAGAGACAAGAGACCAAGAAACGTGACATACAGAGGATCAAACAGGATCCCAACCAGTATGACCTGTTTATTGACATGTTACATTGTATCAAAGAAGGGACATTACTGTGAACAGTATTACATCAAATTAGTTGTGGCAGCTGCAATATCTCTCTTCTCTTTATTTGTGTACTCATTACATTTGTGTATGTAGAGATTGGCATTCTCATTTCCTGTAAGAAGAAAATCATTCAACTCTGAACTTCTATGAATATCACTATATAGATACAGCAAAACAAAATGCATAGGTTTTTAGAATGCAATTATATGCATATGCATGTAGTTGTAACAACCAGTGGATATTCTGAACCTGACATGCATGTCATGTTGATGTATATACAGCACCAACAGCTGTATGTAGTTCTACACACTCTAAACCAAATATGATGATTGTGTGTGTCTGAATGTGGTGTGACTGATGGAATGTAATTATCAGATTATCAGTGTATGATGAATATAGTGGGAGGCTAAGTCTAAACATCACTGTATCAGTACTACTTGTGGACAAAGACAATGTACCTATTTTCCTCCATCCTCTTTTGCTAGATGGTATATATTCACCTTTGTCTCCATGGAGAAGTAGTGGGAATATCCACCCCTTTCCACATAAAAACATTCACTGTCTCTCTCTGCGACTTGATTAGTCACCAGATTCCTCCATTCTTAATGTGCATAAGGGCAAGTAAATTTTAACAACCAATCAAGTAATAACTCCATGACTGATCTATATTTGTTTATCTCCTCCACCAGCTCACCAGGGGTAGGCCGACTGCCTATTGTATCCATGGAGAAGTAGCGGGAACATCCACATAACCACATTCACAATCTCTCTCTGACCTCTCCAAGATGATGTCATGATTAATTAGAGACTGACACTATTATATACATGGTGGAGGTTGTGTATGTGATAGTTATATTACAATGAGAGGGTCTTATCAACTGGGTAACTTCTCTCCCATAATTGTCAGTTTTTCTCTAGTGGATTTATTCTCTTACTTGGGTTATACTCCTTCAATTTCCTGCATGGATATTGATGCTTTCCTTGTTTCTATACTTGTCATTTCCATAAGGGGTTATCCACATTATTGTTGCAAAACATCATCACAATCTGAAGCAGTGTATATAACACACAATCTACCCCTATCTTGCTGTAAGCTATAGATATAATATTCACCTTTGACCTCTCCCACACATGTCAGTTTTTCTCTTAGTGTGTATAGGTATGAGCAGCATAGTGTTTACTAATTTTACATTAGGTGGGCTCGATCCGCTCACACTAGTAATATATACATGTATTAGTTAAAAGCACGTACAGCACGTCCCTTTCCGTGCTTTAATTGATTTATTGTACTTTGTTTTCTTGTGTAAGAAAGGCTAAACTATCACCGTTATCACGTGCCGTGCTGTATAGCGCGCACCCCACGTAAACCGTGCTGTATGACAGATACAGCACTGGCGGCGCTTTGATTCGCCCACGCAAAGTACAATAAATATATATATATATGGCGAAACAAAGTGCATAGAATAGCACCAGTGGACACATAGTTCTTCTCCACACTCTAGACCAAGATGTCTGCAGATATACACATGTGTGTACTTCTGTGACAGAATTATTATTTAATCTCAACTGTCTTACGCACCTATATACACCAAATCTGCATGCACAAATTTGGCTGGGCCTTGTATACACAGTGTACATAGTGGTACACATTTCCCTACCTTACAGTATGGCATTCCCTAGACCACATCATTAGAACTGCCACCTGCTGCTGCTAGTTGATGTGTGACTCAGAGAGTCAGTCTGTTGACTCTCGTTCTCAGTCTGGTCTACAACAACCTCTGTTGGATGAGTCACATGACCTGCACATGGGATCATGTGACAGAGAGCTCGAGAGCTCACTGAGTGTGTGGGTGGCCCATGAATTCCCCTTACACAAGGTCAAAGATACACCATCTGGTTTGGTGATGAAATATCTCAGACTGGTAAGTTCATCATAATGATTTACTATACATGTTCCTCTATAGGTGGTAGTGTCTAACTTAAAGTTATGTTGAACTTCCTTGCATGAAGCACAAATTTTACACTTTCTAGTGTAGATAGGCGACTAAGGTCCCCACTTTTTCAAGGAAAATTTGCTGCGTTCACTCACACTCTCCCCATAGCCTCATCCCTCTAGCATGCAATTTAAGTTTACATAATGGCACTCTGGCTCGTGTGTATGTGTGTGTGGTGTGGATGTGAGGATTACATGCTCCGAATATTCTTATAACCACAGTTCCCTCCACTTCTAAGGCTCCACCTACGCAACCTCCTCAACTGACTGGTGAGTGTACTATAGCCTGTGTTTCAACAGAACTTTACATATTATGATGTAGCTAACCAATCATTGCAAGTACATATACAAGTGTCAAAGTTTCAAATATATAATTGAGTGAACTAAGCAAACCCACCTAGCTGTATAGCTGAGACAAATATATCCAATAGACTGCATGTGCACATATACCATCTGTGAGATTGATGTGCAGTGACTCTCCTCACCATGTAGAGTTAGCATAAGACTGAATCAAATGTCAAGATATGTGGGTATGATTCCTCTTACCATATGTACAAGTATTACATATATTCAATGCATGTAGGAGGGCCCTGCTATGAAAGGTCTCACATCTAAAGCACTTGTCCCTGAACTTTGACTACTTTTTGTGTTGTAGACAGAATTTGACAAGGTTCTGAGTATCATGGATGACATCATTACTGCTCTTAAGACAATTCCCGGTGCCACAGACAAGCTGACAGGGAAATACAAACAGGAAGGATGGATGGCCTTTACTGATAATCCAACAGAAGATCAACTGGTTACTCTTGCCTTGCAGGGGATCAAACAGGATCCCAACCAGTATGACCTGTTTATTGGCATGTTACATTGTATCAAAGGAATGGACATTTCTGTGAACAAAATTACATCAAGTTAGTTGTGGCAGCTGCAATATCTCTCTTCTCTTTATTTGTGTACTCATTACATTTGTGTATGTAGAGATTGCCATTCTCATTTCCTGTAAGAAAATCATTCAACTCTGAACTTCTATGAATATCATTATAATATGGCCAAGCAAAATGCATAGAGTTTCTTAGAATGCAATTGCATGCATGTAGCTAGTTGTGACAACCAGTGGATATTCCGAACCTGACATGCATAAATCATACATCACATCTCATGTTGATGCATATACAGCACCAACAGCTGTATGTAGTTCTCCACACCCTAAACCAAATGGCTGCAACGATGTACACACATGTGTACACTTGGGTGACAGAATTTTATCTGATCCATGAATTCCTTCAAACCTCAACAGTCTATGTACCTACACCAAATCTGCATGCATAAAACTTGCAATTGGCTGGGCCTTGTATACACAGTGTACATAGTGCTAGGGGAGTGCATGTTTCAGCATTCCCTACACCACAAACTCCTGATGTGTTGCTCTATCAGAGAGTCAAGCTGTTGATCTCTTAACTAGAACAACCTCTGTTGGTTGAGTCACATCACCTGCACATATGATCATGTGACAGAGTACCATCCATTGTTATATCTCCATGTAAACAACTGATCAAATTATCAGTGTATGAAAGACTCTTAACTAGAACAACCTCTGTTGGCTGAATCACATCACCTGCACATATGATCATGTAACATAGTATCATCCATTGTTTTATCTCCATGTGATCAGTTTATGAAAGATGTAGAAAGACATACAGTGGGAATGATACTTCACAGAAGGAGGTGGAGCCTGGGGGGATGAGGCTGTAGTACTGTATGGTATGTGTACACATACAGTGTATGATGGTTGGTTGTGGGGCCAGGGACTTGCTGTGTGTCCTGTTATGTAATCAATGATCATGTCAATATTCTCTAATGTGTTTGTGACTGATGTGTCTGATAGAATGTAATTATCAGATTATCAGTGTATGAATGATGTAGAATGACATGAATATAGTGGGAATGAGGTGAGGTTAAGTCTAAAAATCACTCTATCCACCCCTTTTAGTACTAGAGGTGGACAAAAACAGTGCAATTGTCTTTCACCACCCCCTTTTGCTGATGTGACATGTTTATCTCCATGGAGAGTAGTGGGAACATCCACCCCTTTCTACATAACTACATTCACAGTCTCTCTCTGACCTGTCCAAGATAGTTGACATCATGAGACACTAAGTTATAAACATGTTGGAGGTTAGTGTGTATATTGTGCTTCACACCATGACAACAGAGAGAGTTTATCAACTGGGGAACTTCTCAATGTCATGTCAGTTTTTGTCTTAGTGTGTATAGGTAATGGAGCAGTATGGTGTTTATTTGAGTTCTAATTTTATGCTAAGTGGGCTCCATCCGCTTGCCAAAGATGTGTTGCATTCACCTAGCCAGATATGGCAAAATAAAATGCATAGTTTTTTTCAGAATGCACAATATTAATTGCATGCATACAATTAAGACAACCAGTGGATATTCTGAACTTGACATGTATAAATATGATATACATCACATCTCATGGTGATGTATGTACAGCTGTATGTAGTTCTTCTCCACACTCTAGACCAAGATGGCTGCAGCTAAGGTTGATATACACACTCGTGTACACTTCTGTGACACAATTATTATTAAACCTCAACAGTCTTAGGCACCTGCACCAAATCTGCATGCACAAAACTTGGCTGCATGGCCATGTATACACAGTGTACATAGTGGCATATGTTTCCCTACCGTATGGCATTCCCTAGACCACATAATTAGAACTCACACCTGCTGCTACTATTTGATGTGTGACTATCAGAGAGTCAAGTCTGTTGACTCTTGTTCTCAGTCTGGTCTACAACAACCTCTGTTGGATGAGTCACATGACCTGCACATGGGATCATGTGATAGAGAGAGCTCACTGAATGTGCAGGTGGCCCATGGATTCCTCTCAAAAGATACTCTTTCAATTTCCTGCCTGCAAATAATTACATGGGTGGAGGGATTGAGTAGGTGTGTTGTGTAGGTGTGAGTTAGTGTCTGACTAATTACCACATGCCAGAGGCAGAGACACCATGTCAAAAGTGGGGGGGGCTCGGTTTTCATGAAGTTCACTATATACATTCATTCTGAAATTTTACATTCTCCATTTGACCTATTGACAACCAAATTTTGGGGGGGCTCAGCCCCCCCCTTATCAAAAAGTGGGGGGGCTCAAGCCCCCCCTGCCCCCCCAGGTTCTCTGCTTCTGCATGCATGCCTAAGTACAGAAGTACAAGAATACATGTCCTAATTTAGTTACAAGTTGCTCACTCATCAATTGTCACAAATGGGAGGGGAGGAAAATTCTTTCCACCCAGTCTGAGAGTCATATTACAATGTACGTAAGGGACACAGTTGATTTTGATACCGTTTGATACCACATCTAATTGACAGCCACATCCCCACAATTGACAGGCAGTCCATTCATGACATCATACCAAAACTGTACAAAGCAGTGAGGGAGAGATCAGTAAAAGTTGCTGTTTTTGTTGAAACAACGAGACAAGAGACCAACGTACAGAGGATCAAACAGGATCCCAACCAGTATGACCTGTTTATTGACATGTTACGTTGTATCAAAGGAATGGACCTCACTGTGGACAAAATTACATCAAGTTAGTTGTGACAGCTGCAATATCTCTCTTCTCTTTATTTGTGTACTCATTACATTTGTGTATGTAGAGATTGCCATTCTCATTTCCTGTAAGAAGAAAATCATTCAACTCTGAACTTCTATGAATATCACTATAAGATACAGCAAAACAAAATGCATAGGTTTTTAGAATGCAATTACATGCATATGCATGTAGTTGTAACAACCAGTGGATATTCTGAACCTGACGTGCATATGTCATGTTGATGTATATACAGCACCAAGAGCTAAATGGCTTCAACAAGGTTGATGTACACACATGTACTTCTGTTACAGAATTTTTATCTGATCCATGAACTCCTTCAAACCTCAACTGTCTATGTACCTACATCAAATCTGCATGCAAAAAACTTGCAATTGGCTGGGCCTTGTATAATATGCAGTGTACATAGTGCTAGGGGCACATGTTTTCGCATTCCCTAGACCACAAACTCCCACCTAGTTGATGTGTGGCTCTATCAGAGAGTCAAGCCTGTTGAACTAGTTCTCAAAACAACCTCTGTTGACTGAGTCACATGACCTGCACATATGATCATGTGACAGAGTGACTACCATCCATTGTTATATCTCCATGTAACAACTGATCAAATTATCAGTGTATGAAAGATGTAGAATGACATACAGTGGGAATGATACTGCACAGAAGGAGGTGGAGCCTGGGGGGATGAGGCTGTAATACTAATGGTATGTGTACACATACAGTGTATGATGGTTGGTACGTTGTGGGGCCAGAGACTTACTGTGTGTCCTGCTATGTAATAAATGGTCATGTCAGTATTCACTAATGTGAATGTTTGTGACTGGTTATGATTGTGTGTCTGAATGTGGGAATGACCTGAGGTTAAGTCTAAACATCACTATATCCACCCCTTTTAGTGCTACAGGTACAGTGCAACTGTGTTTCACCACCCCCTTTTGCCCGTAAGCTGGATGGTATATATTCATGTCTGTCTCCATGGAGAAGTCAGTGTATGTCCCCTGGAGTGTATTTGTGCGTGGCACAAGCCCCACCCCCTCAACACACGTATAACTGCAACCGGGAGGGGCTCTATCATACCTCGACTAGCTCGTCCGTTTTAGAAATGTCGCAGCCAAGAAACTTTTCTTGGTTCGTGGCAGGTAAACTTGCTGCTATGGCATACCCTACGACCCAGGACCTCACTTTTCTAAAGGCGCAAGGCATCAAGACGCTGATAAATTTCTCTCACCGCCCCAGCTCATACCGCGAGTCTGCAGAAGCTCAGGGGTTGACAGTGCACTCCATACCAATAGAGACTTACTATCCACCCAAAACTGAACAGATAGAGAACTTTCTCAGAATAGTGGACACAGCAAAAAGTGTAAGTATATATTCAATGTTCAGTGTTCATGCTTGCCCTCAAGTCGACTTGAGATCTGGCAAGTCGACTTGACACTCGTCAAGAAGCAAGCCCGTAGCCTGATCCTGGAGTGGGAGGGGGGGGGGGGGTTCTTTATTCTCAGTAGGTGAACCCAAAACGTGCAGTGGCTATATAGGGGGATGCCCCTCCAGGAAATGTTTTGAATTTTAGACGTTCTGAGATCGATTCTGTTGCTTTTTGGGACACTTTTCTGTCATAGTAAGCCTAAAGGCAAGTGTAATTGCAGTTGTATAATAAAAAATCACAGTTGCAAAGAATCAACAGTTGCCATGCAATCGTGACGCTCATGCAGACTGGGCGGCTGTGTACGAGGGTTGAAATCGGGGAACTTGCGGCGACTCCGAGCCAGCCAAACCAGCTGCAGCACCATCATTGCCCTTCTTTTTTGGCGGCAGGTATCGCTTCAGGCTCCAGCTGCTCGTTTCCTCTCTCTCTTTCTGCTCTTGGGCCCGCGACGCTACCACGCCCACTCACTGCGCGGACGGGCGGACCCTTGCCTGCGTGCGGGCGGTTCGTCAGAACCCCCCGAACCCCTCCAGCCTACGGGCTTGAAGAAGTCCATTTGGAATGGCAAGTTCGGGCTTGAGATCAGTCGAGTCGACTTGAATCGTACGTGTATTAATTTTATCGTCGTTGTGACTAAACAAGCTTGTCGGGAAGGGTCTGTAGTTTTGTGCGCTCTCCTGAAGCACATGCGCTAGCTGAGGTCTGCAGAACCGTAGAAGCCAAGAAAAAACCTAGGACTTCAGCTTGTCACTTAGTTACTTTAGCGTACATTCTGAGTATCATCCTGAAACTTGTTAGATCTATAGAAGTAAAGCTCAGCCTGACTGTAGATGCATGACAAGAGAGAATTTCGTGAAATATCATAAGCAAAGACTGATTTGGCTCCTATTACACGCTGAAACTGACCTTATCAACAGAAATGGCTCGGGATCGTCACTTTCATTCAAGTAATAAAGAATTGAAGTGTAATATAGGGATTGCATAAAAATAAACAGATCAGGCTAGAGACAAGATTGGGACACAGACATGAACTACTGCAAAAAATGCGTGGTTGTTTTAACCATTAGGTGTGCATGGTTACCTCAGTTGCAACACATAGCTACAATCTCCCAAGATGTCATAAGGAATGATATCTGTGTATGATTGTGTATCTCTATTGACAATGATCTCCCTGTGATATTACCTTATCTCACAGAGGAAATCATAATAATTATGTTCCACATATCTTTTGAATACCAAGACAGGTTATAGCAACTGAGTTGACCACACACACTTGTCAAAACAACCACCTATTTTTTGCAGTGTACCTTTTAGTACATTGATGTACATAGCATGTCTGTGTCCCAATCTTGTCTCTGTTCATTTTTATGCAATCCCTATAATTACACTTAAAATTTTTTATTTACCTTATCATTTTTTTACTATTGTAAGCAATAATTCTCACTAGCACATGCTCACCATATCCATAAAACATCTGGCCCATTATTGCTATAGACCCTAATAAACACACTCTGAGATGTATGATTAGTAGGGTGTGGTTTGGTTACTAATGAAGAAAGCTACACTGAAGCAGCTGCGTACACGAACTATGAGCAAACCTGCTAGCAACGTAGTATTGGCTGAGCAAACATGCTAGCAACGTACTGTCGGTCACAAGTGCTTTGGCTTGGTAGCGTCCGCACCTAGTTGCTACGCGCTATATAGTTGCTAAGCGTTTGCTAATGCGAGTAGGCCTGCGGCGATTATGCCAGCATAAAACTTGGAATAATAGGCAGGTAAAGGAATTCGGAATAGTGCTGGAATAATTATGCGGAAATGTCATGTGCGCGCGCACATATAGCGCGCGCGGTTGATCATATGACTATGACATTATAGTAAATGTACATGCAGCGCAGTTATATATGCATACAGTTGATGATTTTCTACACACTATTTGACTATGTCGATCCTCTACTTCTGGTGCGTCTACATTGCAGGACTACGATGGTCCTCATGTTACAATATATAACAAGCGTAATTGATTTGTCTTGTCATGTGTCCTTTTTATTGAGAATAACAACAGAATAATGGGCAGAATATAGGAGAATAAATGGGTAGAACCAAAAGAAGTACGGAATAGAATAATAGGGGAAAAAATTAGCATAATAGCCTCAGGCCTACATGCGAGGCAGATGTAATGACGTCATTAACGAGTCTTGTGTCTTACGTAATCGGTTTATTATATGACGCATGCTTTTATATGCGTACAATGTATGTACTCTGCGCGTACATTCAAAATAATATTACGTAATCGCTATACACATGTATTGTATTGAGAGGAGTGTTAACATCAGTATTACAAGAATCACAAGGGTTAACAACATATGCTTTTGTTATGTTTTATAACATATGCTTTTGTTATGTTGCTATTAGTGATGATATCTCTTCACACGCTGACTTTCAGGTTGATGGTTACCTCATTAGTTATCACCATTCATAATACATTGCAGGGAGAGATAACGATCAGTAGTACATGAACTACAAGGAAATATTATGGGTCTCTGGAAAACGTGGACTCTGGACTCTGGACTGGACCGTGGACTGGACTGTGGACTGGACTATGGATAGAGTTTTGCGCATGCGGACAGGCTGTAGCGTGCCAGAATGGCTCCATGCGCGTGCCAGAATGGCTCCATGCCTAGTCTCAGGCACATTATGCTTTATTTTTGGCCTATTATGCTATTCTCTTGTGCCTGAAATTTGCACCCATTATGCTTAGTCTTTACCTATTATGCTTAGTGTTTTACCCATTATGCCCAACCAAAAACCAAAAATTGAAAATCGCCACGAGGAGTCATACATTTGATTATATATACTGCGACATAACCGATACTTCTATATAATCTTCTAAAGCATGTTCTTGTTGACCAGTAAAGGAATTTGAGAAGATTGAAAAACTCTCCGCTGCCGCAGATGACGGCTGCACTACGCACTTTACTTGCTGCGGCGGGCGGCTAGACACGGCCGGCCGCACGGGACGGAGCGACGCGCGTGCAAAATTCTGCCTATTATGCTCAGAATTATGCTCATTCCCCATGGACCCCATTATGCTCGAAATTATGCCGGCATAATGTGCGCAAGCCTATCTCTGCCGAAATGGCTCAGCCGGTCCAACCGGCTGAGTATAATGACGTCACCGCGCTAGAATGACCGGCTATTAGGCCTGCGGCGATTATGCTGGCATAAAACTTGGAATAATAGGCAGGTGAAGAAATTGAAATAGTGCTGGAATAATCGGATAAATTATGCGGAAATGTCACGTGCGCGCGCACGTATAGCGCGCAGTTGATCATATGACAGTATAGTAAATGTAGCAGCGCAGTTATGCATACAGTTGATGATTCTCTATACACTATTTGACTGTCTTCCACTGGTTCCAACTCACGATCCTCTACTTCTGGTGCGTCTACATTGCAGGACTAACGTTGGTCCTCAATTATGTTACAATATAACAAGTATGTCTTGTCATATTTCCTTATTTAGAATAATGGGCAGAATATAGGAGAATAAATGGGTAGAATCGAAAGAAGTGTAGAATAGAATAATAGGGGAAAAAGTAGCATAATAGCCTCAGGCCTACCGGCTATATAGCTGCCTTTATTGTTATGACGTCACTGCCTATAGTGGAGTCTGACTGCTTGCCAGCAGAGCCAGTCTCTCGACGTGTGAAGGAACTGTACATTCGTTATGGATGACGTAGATCTACTCTCAAGTGACAGTGAGTCGGTTTCGACTACTCCGAAGCGGCCCCCATCTCCTGTCCACTCTCCCATAGATAGTGACGATGATGTGGTCTTGCATGTAGACGCACGAGTGCTGACCACGTATATAGAGTGTTCTGTTTACGCCGTTAGTGTTGTAAAATGATCTGTGATGTTCAGCATATTCAGTCTTCCATCGACATTGAAGGGAGCCACTGTTGTAAGCTATTCTCGTGATCACATCAGTACAATTACCCACACGTAGATCTAGATCTAGATGCTTGTTCAACCCCAGTCATCGTTTGTGTGCGTACTACACACAACCATCTACTACACTGGGCTTTCCTTCTGTAAGCTATGCAATTGTAGATCAGCATCTCTATATGTTGCGCAACACGTGCACATTGACAGCATACTTGTCAGCTCCCACTTTCAACACTGTGTGATGTCTTACCAGGGCTGGTACAACGTCCCTATGCTACGTGGAAGGGGATGAGACTTGGTTTACCAGGCAATGAACACACTTCTAGTCCAGTCCACAGTCCAGTCCATGGTCCAGTCCAGAGTCCAGAGTCCGCGTTTAATATTTTACCTCTATTCCCCAGTACATATTGGTACATTTCCACATGCAAATATTGATTTTATGGTTATTGAGTTATGCTTCTTCAAGAAGAAGATAACATGCAAAAATGTCAAAAGCACTTTTTAGGCTATTACACATATCTTACATCATTACACAACCAATTTTGTTATTTTTCACACATTCTTCACCTTGATATAATAAAAAGTAAAATCAACTTCAAATTGAAGTGAAAATGAAGAATATATGGTTTTCAATGGGGATAGACCATAGCAATCCCTATATACACAGTACTACCATACTGTGTGATAATATTAGGCTACAAAATTTGCTATTGGTATAGGACTACATTTTTCTTCATGCAGGCTGTTTGTGTACACAGTGAATATGGTCGAGGAAGGACAGGTACCATGTTAGCATTCTACCTGGTGGCCAGAGAGGGCTACTCAGGAGACAAAGCCATCAGTGAGACTAGGGCAAAAAGGGAGGACTCAGTAATAATGTTCTCATCCCAGCAGGAGCAGGCCATTAAAGACTTTGCAGGTAAAAATTGAGTTTCACTTTCAGTGAATAACATTTGGTGTGCCTTATAGTAGAGGGAGGATGGTAATGGTGAGGCCATAGGTGGCATTCATGCAGTGTGCAAGTTCTAGGGGGGTCCGGGGGCATGCCCCCCCCCACCCCAGAAAATTTCGGGATTTTAGGCACTCAGATCGAATCTGGTGCAATTTTTAGGGTTAAATATCAGTTGCAGTAAGCAGTGATTTGTACTGAAACCACAGCATAGTAACTGCCTCAAAATAGTAGGCTAAGAGACGAGATTATAGTGTGCGTTATAGATTTACATTGCTCGTGTGAGCCAACCCTGCTGTAGTACTTACATAGAGTATTAGTCATGGGATCTGTACTGTAGCCATTGTTAGACTTAAAGTTGTGGTGAGGCCAGGTGGCTATTAGACTAATGCTGTTCCAAAAAAGTGTGAAGCCCTGGCCTCACCAGCTCACCCTGTTGCTACGGCCATGGTAGAAGGAGGATGATGTGCCTTAGAGTAGAGGGAGGATGGTGTGTCTTAGAGTAGAGAGACTCAGAGGATGGTGTGCCTTAGACTAGAGGGAGGGATGGTGTGCCTTAGACTAGAGGGAGGGATGGTGTGCCTTAGAATAGAGGGAGAATGGTGTGCCTTAAAATACAGAGACCATAGAGTAGAGGGAGGATGGTGTGTCTTGGAGTAGATGGGGGTATTGATATACGCATATAGTATGGTGAATGTACCAGCTCACACAAACTAGAAGCTTTTGTCATACAACTTGCAGTTGCTGCCACAGACAGACAACAATGATTATACTTTAACTCACACATATGCACAAGATTGATTACTGAGCATATTAGCACAATTTAAAAGAAAATATCGGTGATCTATTCTTGCAATGTATGTACATATGTGTACATTACACTCAATTTGTCATGCTTAGGAATTTGGCCTTCTATATATACACATGCAGAACTCCATGCTACATGTTTTATCATGACCAGGACAACTGTATGTTCAGACAATGAGGACAGCAAGGATTGTGAATCAGCTGTGCATGTGTGAACATGGCCAGCATTAAAAAAAACATACACATGTGTATTTTGTTTTGTGCCATGTTTCCCTTGTATGCGTGAGTGCATATGTGATTTATAAAATATCATTTACATTTTTTCTATTCTCCTTCTCTTCCTATCCTTCTATGCCATTTTCACTTCCACAGTTATCATTGATAAAAAGACTCAGCAGCTGATTGATGAGGCACTGGGGAAGGGCAGTCTGAAACAAAGAGATATTGTGTCTACTGTTACAGGTCTCACTGGCTCTGGTAAGACCTGCCTCTTGAGCCGCCTGTTTGGTAAAGACCCACCAGACCTCTACACTAGTACAGGCATCGCTGAGAAGTCAGAACGAGGTCGATTCCTTCACTTCGTAGGTAACACATCCTTTGAGCTGCTGTCCCACAAGGACATCCTTGAGTTGTTTGCTCCTCTTATCCAAGCAGGAATGACTGAGGCTAATGTGGTCTCTCTTGCTATTGATTATCTTGGTATGGATGCATCTAAGGTAGCAACCAGCATTTCCTCCTTGCCTTCTCTTAGTTCCAAACCTCAGTCTCTACCAGAGGAGAGTACCACTCGCCAAGAAATGGCTGGGCTGGTAAAAAAAGCGGATGGTTTACGGAATACTTCTAAGAAAGAAATGGTACTGGAGCTAATTCACATGATCGACACAGGAGGGCAGCCAGAGTTCATGGAAAGGATGCCATGCCTTATCCACAATGCAAACCTTGCAATCTTGGTAGTAAACCTGCTGTATGGTCTTGATGAGCGCCCTCCTGTACGGTTCCATGTGAAAGGCGTGGCCTATAAGTTAGACATGCCATCACAGTACACTACTCGACAGGTGATTAAGAAGCTTGCTGCCACTTTGCTAGCAAAAAGATCCTCTCACAAGAAAGGCAGCTTCTTTCATATCCTTGTAGTGGCAACACACCGAGATTGTGTGAAAGGTGACCTGAAGGCTCGAATAGACACTCTGAACCGAGAATTGAGGGTCTCCTTGCTTCCAACCTATGCAGACGAGCTTATTGTCTACTCCAAATGCCAAATTCCCTTTGTTCTCAATTTGAAAGATCCAGATGATGATGATAAAAAGGCACTTGAGCTGATTAGATCAAGGGTTAGTGATAAAGCACATGCTTTAGGAAAGGTCATTGATATTCCAGGCTCCTTCTTTATGTATGAGCAAGACCTCCTCAAATATGCTGCTGCAAAGGAGAGGGGTGTTCTGAGTTTGAAGGAATGTCTAGACGTTGGAGCCAGGCTGAAGATGGAAAATGAAGTAGTGCAAGCTGCTCTTGTCTTCTTCCACCGCAACAACACCTTCCTTTACTTTAGAGAAGTCCTTCCAAATCTTGTCTTTGTCAGGCCCCAAGTTCCTCTTGATTTTGTCAATGCAGTTGTCCTCTTTAGCTACAAAATAAGTGATGGGTGTACTCATGGCATTCCTGCCAGTATTGTAGATTCTCTGAAAAATGGTATCATCACCAAAGAAATGCTGAGTTGTGATGAGTTTTCTTCTTGCTTTGTTCCTGGCCTGTATGAGCCTCGTCAGGCAATCGAGCTTTCCTGCCACACCTTCACATTAGCTCCACTGAGTCGTAAGAAATGGAGTGAGCCAAGTACAAAATCAGCACAGCCTATCACTGTGGCTAATGGGAAGAATGATCAATACCTGATGATGTGCTTGTTACCACCCATTCCTGATGAGGATCTTCGCCAGTATATCCCATCTTCTGCTGATATGGTACCACTAGTCGTAAAGTTCACAGATGACTGTGTCCCTCTTGGTTGTTTTGGTAGCATCATATCTTGTCTTCTCTCCTTGTATGACTGGGAAGTCAACAGTAAAGATGACAACTCACCAGAATGTCTTGCCCGTAATATTGCCTCACTCTTTTGCCCAACAGTTTACCTCAAGGTGGTACTTGTTGACACATCAGATCGTATTGAGGTTTATGTCAATGACGATGCAAAGTTTCATGACCTTCCCGATGTTCGTGAGGAAATCTTCGGAGCCATCACAAAGGTATTTGACATTATGCACATCACTGACTCAGAGATTGAAGTATCACCAGCATTCTTGTGCCCCTGCAAAAAAGTACGTCAACCCCATATGGCTTCTCTTGGGGAAGTAAAGTCTATAAAGTATCTTCTCTGCTCAAAAAAGAAATGGAAGGGAAAACCTCAAGACAAATACACCATGTGGCTTGGTGACAAATCATCTCCAGCATCTGCATGTGGTAAGCTCATCATTACATGTACCTTTGTAGTAGTCTCAACCACTGCATGTGGATATTGTACCATTGACTCTGTGCCTGGCCTGTGAAATTTTGTGATCTCCAACAACTTTGGAGTGGTCACACACTGCCTTATGCTTGTATATATATGGGCACTGAATTTACATGTAACTTGTACGTAGTTGCAAAGGAATAGGCTACCTTTGGGCTAATGTTTTGAAGTGGCAGCTTATAAGCTGGTTCGCAAGGAGCTATCACAAAGGTATTTGACATTATGCACATCACTGACTCAGAGATTGAAGTATCACCAGCATTCCTGTGCCCCTGCGAAGAAGTAGGTCGACCTCATACAGCTTCTCTTGATGAAGTAGATTCCAAACAGTATCTTGACTGCTCAGAAAAGAAATGGAAGGGACAAGCTCAAGACAATGTCTGCGTTGGTAGTTTATACTTTTGTAGCATCCCCTATAGCCTAGTGACCACAGACTTGCAGTGGTTGGATCTAGGGGGGGGAGGGGGTAAGGGGGGTACAATTGAATCCCCCTTTTTGGCAGCCAGTATAAATAGTTCAGTGGCTGATCTATTTGGGGGATCCAGGGATGCAAAGGAACCCCAGGGTATTAACTATGAAGCTTTCATTGTAGTCTAAAATTCGCATTTACGTTTACACAAGAGCTCCAATTACACCCATAGTACAAGAGTGAGTCATAAGCAAATTATGCATATAGTAATAACATTTTATGCAACCAGAGAAGGATCGAAGTACAATGTCGTGGTCAGTCAAATGTGCTCGTTCCCATCCCTTCACACCTGTTTGCCTGGTTGTAAGTGAATTTGCAGCATGAAGAGGTCTGTTAACTATATTGTTGACTGGACAGTAGGCGTGGCTTCACAAAATGTGGGTGTGACCAAACAAAATTTTTCACTGTGCTTGCACGTGCCAACCCTTCTTTCCAATTTCCTAGATCCACCACTGACTTGATACGTGTATGTGACAAATTAAATTAAACTGTGTGTCTTATGCGTTGGATTTCACCATATGATTGTTGATGTCGACTGTGATATTGGGAATGCTTGTGGATCAGATGCAGTGTTATGTATTGAAATACAACTTGGAGCCCCATTTAGTGAACAATAATTGTGCAGTGTTATACGAGGCAGTATATTTAGCCCTCGGTGCACATGCACAACGAGGGTTATGATACTTGGTCTGTGTGTATGTGTGTGTGTCTGACGCATATTTTCTCAGACGCGGTAACCTTACACATTGAAAGGAAGGTGACAATGGCTTCGGCCCAACTTGGCACAGACTATTTTTAGAATGGATTTCGCTATAGATGCCTCATTCAAAGTTATGGAGTCATTTGCTTACCGCGAAAGCCACCAGGCCTATTATATTGGTCCAGAGCTCATTCGTTCGATGGCACAGGTATACAGAGCTCTAATGGGGCACTAAACGCTACACGAAATGCGAGTTAATGTAGTACGGTGAGCTTCTCAAGCCTTCTCTGTAGCCGGGCCAGTATATTCTTCACTATTTTCCGTATACTTTCATTAGATGGTAGGCATGGTTCCAATGTAAATGCCATACTCCTGTAATTTCAGTTCATTAACACGCCGAGAGTTTGCACTTTAAGTGCTTTCATTTCTGCATGAGTAGTGTATGTGTGCATACTATAACAATAAAGCATGATTTTATTACAGCTTTTCAAGAAAGAAAATTCAATTTGGAAGAGAAGCGAGGCCTTGCAATACTAGTCACTTGTCATTACAAGGATACAATGACACAAACAGAAGAAGATGCAGAGGAGATAAAACGAATGTTTACACAGTTTGATTACGATATCCATCAATTGCCAAGCGAACAAGTCACCTCGTCTAACATCAAACAACTAGTGCAGCAAGTAGAAAATTATCTGCATTCTTATAATGGATCTGCTATTAATCATGATGGTAATAAAAAAGCTATAATTTTTGCTTTCTCTGGCCATGGAGCTCAAAATCATATCCAAACCAATGATGGGGAGCTGTTCCCCTTGCAAGACATTGTAAGACCACTTGTCAACCCTCGACTTGTACAAGCTCACCCAATCCCCAAACTCTTCTTTATTGATGCATGTCGAAGTAGTAGTTGGAGAGTAGATGACACGAGTCTTATGGCTATTAAAGGGAACTACAGTATTGAATATGCCACCATTGAAGGTCAGTCAGCAGCTGCTCTTGGTCCTCAAAGTGCATGGATGCCTGTGCTAGCTAATAAATTCAGAAAACAAGATAAAACATACCAAAATGTAATGGCAGAAGTGAAGGCACAGGTTGCTGAAGAGGGGTATCAGCAAGCTCAGTCGATAAACAACTTGACTGCAGGCATATTCAAACTCTACTATATGCCGCCAAAGTAACGTTTAGTTAGATCTTTTGAAACTAGTAGTTTTTTTGGTCCATGTAGTACTATCATACTAGAGTTATCCTACATGTGTGTGATACATTCAGACATTTGACTAAATTGTGAACAATTAAAGCGTGATTAAAGTCAACTGCAAATGACCATTAACTCTCAGCACGCATGTGCAGCGATGGTTACTGTACTATAAGAGTGTCTGGCTGACCAAGTGCTGCATGCATGTGTAGTGGTGGTGAACTGTGTATGAACATATGTTATTTTTACATGCAGATACTTCTATTTTTGTCATGGCACACCCTAGCATCTCTCTAAGTCTGTATTTATCAGTTTATCTGTTTATCTGTTCTGTGTGGTATACATCTGTCATGTTAATGGTCACTCGTTATTATCCTAATTGTTACATATGACTTGTAAATGTGACATCTGTTCCTGCACAGTATATAAAGCCCTTGTAAAACTTGCCATATGTATGCTATGATCCTATGTTCATGCCAAGTTCAATTGTGTGCGGAGTGCATCAGAGAATCTGCAACTCACTACACATGCAGCTGTAAATTGTTTGTTTTTTGTGTGTATGTAATAGTAGGGAGGGCTATACACAAACTGACTGTGTAATTGTTGGTCTTGCTCTGTAAACAGCTTGCTGCATGCAATCTATACTCATGCACTGCAAAAAATGGGTGGTTACCTCAGTTGCAAATATGACTCAGTAAGGAATGTACTAATTAGATGTCTTGTATGTAATGGTGCAATAACTGCATGCATGCCCAAATATGAAGGAAAAATTACATGGCTGAGTATATTTTTGTGTCGTGTTAGTTACAGGTTGTAATGGCTATACTCAGAAACAATTAGAAACGATGAGGAAAACACATTGTCTTAGTGGAAATCCTACAAAGTCAAACATTCCTGAAACAATAATGCAACTGAGGAATCCATAAAGAAAGTTTAAATAACATTTTTTGCTGTGAAATACCTGTGAAAGAGTCCTATCCTCACACACAATGAGTCAAACTTCCATATGAACTGTATTATAGCTGAGAGTAGTTATTGTACTTATGTCATTTTTCTCTTAGAGTTCAAACTGGAGTCCACACGAGGCATTGCAATACTAGTCACTTGTGACTACAGAGGTAGACATGGTTTAGAGTTACCTGCTACTAACACAGATGCAGATGAAATGAGAAAAACGTTTGAGCAGTTGGACTACGACATCCATGAAAGGCAGAATGAAAATGCAACAGAATCTGAAATCACCAATCTACTGAAAGCTCTCAATAATTATCTAATAGCGTATGGTACAAAAGTGAAAAATCCAGATGGTAGTGAAAAGGTCATTGCATTTGCTTTCTCTGGACATGGAGGACCAGATGATGAGGAAGACAAGGATTCAGTGTCTCTGTTAACCTATGACCAAAAGAAGCTCTCTTTGAAGGGAGACATAATGAAGTGTGTCCTTGGTATTCAACGTGTTTTTGAAATTCCCAAACTCTTGATGCAAGTCCTGGAAAGAAGCAGCTCCACCAAATGGCTATTAGTAAAGCTACCATTGAAGATAAAGGAAACTTATCGTATTGACTAATATGACTATTCCAGTATTGCAGATCATGTAGCGTGTAGTGATGAAATCAAATGGATGACTGGGCTAGCTTGCAAACTATGTGGTGAGAAGATGCAATCACTTCAGAATGTGGGTGGCCATTGTGAAGAAGAGTGTCCAGGAAGGAGGAAAGCAGTGTGAGTCAATTAATCGCTTAATCACTGTCCCACTCTACCTCCACCCAGAGTGATCAGAGAAACAATTTTGTGCAAATATATAAAAAGCCTTTTCAGTCTTTGAGATAACAAGCTAAATATGCTTATAATTCTTTGTTTTGTTAACACAAGCACATTCCACGTCTCAGCAATGATCAATATATATCTGATCTCTGTTTAATAATTTCTGCTATTCCGGGATATAGTTATAATGCTTCCTTTATCAGTAATAAGTCATTATCTCGAGCCTGGTCATAGCAAGGCATGCGTGGTAAGTGCGACTGACTGTTGCAACTCACTGTACATGTGGAGAGGTGGGGCTTGGACTGCGGAGTACAATTTCTGCTAATCGCAATCACGTTGAGCGTGATTTCATTTGGGTTGCGAGTACCCACTTGGAGGTCGTGACGGTGGAATAGCTCCCTCGTCACTCTCCAGACCAAGATGGCAGGTTGCTATTTAATTAAACAGGATCTTCAGTCACCACCTCCCTCCCACCCTCCCACCTTCCCCACTCCACCAAGTACTAGTGGCACACCTCAGGACCCCTTGCAACTGGAGGAGAGGCAGAGGCAGAGACAGTATGTCAAAACTGGGGGGGCTCGGCATTCATAAAGTGGGGGATTATTCACATTCATTCTGAATAAGCTATTAGTATTTAATACATTTTTTGTGACAACCTCCAATTTTGGGGGGCTCAGCCCCTCCTTATTGAAAAGTGAGGAGGCTCAAGCCCCCCCTGCCCCCCCCCCCCCCCTCCAGGTTCTCTGCCTCTGAGAGGATATTAACCTTCTGTGCACAGAATTCCAAGGGTATTACTGATGACATCATCATTCAGGACCAGTCAACAATTGATGGTGAGAAGAGAATGAGAGCACTTCAGAGGTTGCTGTCACAGGTGGGTGTGGTCCAAGATGTAAACTCTACCTAATATTTCCCCTCTCCCAGCCCTCTCTGTTATCTCCCTCTCGCTGTCCCTCCCTCCGTTCTCCCTCTCTCTGCTGCCCTCCTTCACCTCTCTCTATCCTCACCGTCTCCATCTCCTCCTCTTGTTCTTCCTCTTCAGTTCCTGGTTCTGTGCTCCAACGTGCTGGGGGCAGAAACACAGATTATGCAATCCACATGTTCCATGGCATTCTAAGAAGGTCGATATGTGTGTTTCTTAAGGGAAGATAGCAGACCTCCAATAATCAGGGCAAGCGTGAACAAGCCCCTACATTGATGTCAATGGGGGTTGTGTCCCTCCATCTGTCTGTCTGGTACGTACGTCATGTTTGCACTTGCACGAAATCACGTGACATGTATTTTGATAATTATGATGCAGCATGACTAGAGTTGACTGTCAGAGGAGGCTACAATGATGAAGACCACAGGAACGGGATAAATGTGTGAACAAGAGGGACTGTGTGAATAGTGGCGTAGGGTACCATAAGCATATTGCCTGAAATGAATGTCATTGACAAAATTAAAAGGCCCTTTATTTCAGTATATACTTTCTCATATCTGTTATACCCTCATGTCCGGAAGTTACGAGGAATAATTGTTGCACACATTAGATAAACATCAAAGTTCATTACTGCATGGATCAAATGTGCCTGTAATTACATATTGAGCAAGAACAAGACTGAATTCAAGTAATGACTTCTAATACTGAATTTTAGTCTAATACTCGAAATTCCTTACTATGGAAGTCTGTATGCACATAATGGATCATTTCAATAGTGCATAACTACAAAAATAACCGTATCTGACAACTTCTCACTCATGCTCGCACCACAGTGCCATGCATTTTCAATAGTAGTGGCAGATCTATAATTTTACAAATGAGGTAGCCTTGGTTGGCTGTATATGTAATTCATAACCACTCTCTGGACCAAGATGGTTGGCTGTATGTAGCTAAGGTTTTCATATCCATTTCTTAGCCTGCAGCCCTTACCACTCACAGTCTATGCACCAACCACAACTCTCAGTAACCATATGACATGCACAGAAGATTGGCATACTTGCTAGGCCTTGTGTACACAATGTACATATATAGTGGCACATGTTTCCCTACTGCATGGCATTCCCTAGACCACATCATTAGAACTCCCACCTGCTGCTGCTAGTTGATGGGTGGCTCTATCAGAGAGTCAAGCCTGTTGACTCTTGTTCTCAGTCTGGTCTACAAAACCTAAGTTGGCTGAGTCATATGACGTGCACATGGGATCATGTGACAGAGCTCACTGAGTGTGTGGGTGGCCTCTTACTCAAATAAAGTCAAAGATACTCTTTCAATCTTGTGCATGCAACAATAATAACCCCATCCCTACATCTTCTATTTTATGCAGTTATGCCATCTTTTTATTGTTGCATGCCATCATCACCTGTCCTTTTTAGTATTTTCATTACCAACATTTATATTTTACACCTGTTATTGTATATAGTGGTGCTGAGTGAACTGCATGCATGCTAAGTCCAAAGACTATGTGTCCCATTAGTTCAGTTGTGATGACTGCACTTAACATATCAATTTCACACAGTTGACAATAATTAATGAGGAAAACAATCTGTGAGCAGGTATTGAGTGTCATGCTCACACATCAATTTCACAAAGGAGGAAAACAGCTGCTATTACAATGATCATGAATATTGACATACCATATAGATCCCTGCATGTGCAAAATAATTAGATGTGTTGGGGAAGGCCTGGGTAGGGTTATTTTAGCCCTTGTGTAGTTATTTCTGTTCGCCTATGACAGTTATTGGTGCAACTGAGACAACCATGCAAGGGCTAAAGCAACCATAACATTTTTAGTGTGTAGGGAAGGCCTGAGGCTAGTACAATGTGTTGTATAGGGTAAAGGTGTTTCCTTGTAGTAATCTTTGTCAAAGCACAGCAATTACAGGTGTGGGGGAAGGCCTGATGCTAGCACAATGTGTAGCTAAGGTGTTTCCTTGTAGTAATCTTTGTCAAAGCAGAGCAATTATATACAGGTGTGGGGAAAGGCCTGATGCTAGCACAATGTGTTGTATAGGGTAGCTAAGGCGTTTCCTTGTAGTAATCTTAGTCAAAGCACAGCTGTGTTCTTATCTGTTGATTCTCAAGTTGTAAAACTCTAAAAGCATTCCTTGTTGATTAGATAGATAGATAAATTTTAATATTTTAACTCTGTCTCATGTATGCAGGACACCCAGGAAGACCAGCTAAAAAGCTGATGGGACATTTCCTGTTAAAAATTAAATTAAAAATATAAGATGAATGAGAATAATTTATGACATGCATAGCTACAGGATTTCAAAGCTGTGATTTAAAATGCGTCACTTGTTTACATGTGTAAAGGTACTGGTGGATGCAATAAGTCGGAGGTCTGATGACAAAGTGTTCCAGGCTTGTATTCCTCTAAATGTGAAGGAGTTTGTCTGCGTTTGCCCTTGGTAAAAAAGCCTACATTCCATTCCCCTCTGGTTTTTCGCTTTATAAGTTGAATTCTCTCATAAGTACATCTCGGGGCTTGCCTTTTTACACTTCTATGCATCAGCTTCATCCTCGCTACTTCTCTAATGTCATCCAGCTCAGCTCCTGTCTAAACTTTTTGTTGTGGGTCCTGGGTACCTTAGATAGTATGCCATCTGTATCCTAATGTCATCTCTGTTCCTTTTTATGAAATCACCGTAGCTATATTTTACATTTCAAATTTCTTTACTTGTCTACTATGCATATGCTTTAGCCATCTTTTGTGGTCGCTGAAGGTAAAATAAGACCTTGGAGGACTATTACACTATAAGTTAATTTAGCCCTGACGTGGTTATCTAAGTTGTATCATCTCTCTAAGGCTTCTGTGATTCCCTCAAGGTGTCTATTACATTTTTTGGTAGGTATATAGTGGTATCTATTACTTATTACCAATTCTATGTACATCTGTCTATCACTCATTACATTCTTTTCAATTCTATATACATCTGTCTATCACTCATTACATTCTTTTCAATTCTATATAGATCTGTCTATCACTCATTAATATCATAGAGCTTCATTGCTATGAAAATTTATCAGAGGCCAATGAGTTTGACATAGCAAAACTTCAACTTTAATTCAGAAAGGCGTTTCGGTCCATGTCGTGGACCTTCTTCAGTTTCTGAAATGGCTACACACAACACTAGTGATAGAGGAATGCAATCAGATTGCTATGGTGAAACAAGAATGTGAATAGCTGGATGGAACAGATGGTTGTTAGAGAGGATATGATCACAGAATATGAAACAAATGTAGGGTGGGGGGGGGGGGGGGGGGTATGTATGATATATAGAGTGTGGCGGGGGGGGGGGGTATGTATGATATATAGGGTGTGTAGAATTTAGTTCAGGATATCCAGGAGTGGTGTCCAAAGTGGATCCAATGAGAGGCCACAGTCCAAGTTACTGGTTCCTGATTATTATTGCTTCCAGTACCCTTCTTTTCCAATAGAATGTTCAGTCTGAATGACTGGCCTTCTTCCCAGTTGACCATAAACATGGAGTCAACCGGGAAGAAGCCCAAGTCCGAACCATTCTATTGGAAAAGAAGGGTACTGGAAGCAATAATAATAAGGAACCATGATACTACCAGTAACTTTTTACTTTCCTAATCCCCAACAGGCTCTCTTTCCTACAAAGCGTGAGCGCGCGCGCTTTGTGGGCGCGGGCTTGTGCTGCCATCAACGTTTGCGCATAGCGCGGGGGCACCCCGGAGGGCCATACAGCGTCATATGCAGTACTAGCCTCGCGGAGCCACGCCTTCTCGCGGGGGGAGGAGAAGGCCTGGTGAATTGCCTATACGCCACTTGTTCTGGTTGCAGGAATTCCTGCAAACCAATCAGATTGCAGGATTTAGCTACGTCACGTATACGCCGCCTACGCTTTTTTGTTGTCTCTGACCTCTGTGTGTGCAACAGATCCAAGATGCAGCCAGTGCAGCCAGGGATCAACTGTACTGTACGGACCCAACGCGTAAATGACTACGGAACCTCTCCGAAGGTAAGGCTAGAAGCTAGTGGCTAGGGCTAAGCCTAGGGGCTAGGGCTAAAGCTAGGGACTAGGGCTGAGGCGAGGGGCTACGGCTAGGGCTAAGGATAGGGGCTAGGGCTGAGGCTAGGACTATATATATAGGGCACCGTGGGGCGCGGAACATCATTTCTGCCCTAGCCCTAGCTTCTAGCCTTACCGAATACCTTCGGAGAGCTGTCGAAGTCATTTACGCGTTGGGTCCGTACAGTACATGCAGTTGGAGCAATACAAACCGACTCCTACCCGTACACACCTGTGCACACAAACACTAGTCTACTCCCCCGCATGTTCGTGGGTATTACGCAATGTTATGATATTGAGGTTAATTTTGACATTCCTATGGAACAAGTGGCGTATAGGCAATTCACCAGGCCTTTTCCTCCCCCCCGAGAAGGCGTGGCTCCGCGAGGCTAATGCAGTACACGTAAGTCGGTCAATATATAAATAACCGCCACCCAGCCGAACGACCGGTCAATAAATTTCGCGTCAGCGCTGTATTGTTCAGAAGCGTGACAAGTTCTCTTTCTTGAAAGTCTGGAACCTGAGGTACGGAGTTGTTCAAAATTATATAGTGAGTGTCTCGAGTTTCTCTCTTCCACGCGCGCGCTTGCGAAAGTCAAATTGCTTTCGCGCGTAGAAACCGTGAATCTGCGTAACATCACATGTCTTTCCTCTACCTCTGCAGAGAAGGCCTGGGGCCGAGGCTATTAAATTCGCCCACTAAAGTTTTGTGAATGTAGCAGACGACCTTGTGATGATCACAAAAGGACATGGCGACATCTGGTATGCCGGCGCTGTAGACATGTATGTCACGTCAGTGGTGATTTACTGCGTTGTTAGCTACCCGCTCATGTGCAGCCTACTGATTGATACAGTGTGTACGAGTTGTGTTGTGTTGCATTGTCTTTTAAGCATATCATGGATGATTAAAGTTATGTACACATAGCTACCTCAGTAGCTCAGTTGGTAAGAGCGTCGTTTAGAATGCGCGTGTCGTGGGTTTGTGTCCCAGCCAATTTTCTTTTAAAAAATACTGAGTTGTGTTGTGTTGCTTTATCTTTCTGTTGTGTCATGTTGCCTTGCCTTGTCTTTCTAACTTGCATCTCATGGAAGTCATTTACAATAACCAGTGCGATGCTAAGGCATCAGTGGGCAAGCCTGAGCTGAGAATGTTGTGTAAAACTTTTTATGGATGTGCATGTGGTTGGGCAGAAGAGTACTTTGTGATTGTGAGCATAAGCATACCTATACACAAGATACAAGTTCTCCATGTATGTAGTGCACTGATGCTTGCAAGGATGATTTTTTTGGTGAGAAACTTAGACCTCACTGCAGTCTGCTAAAGGGATACATAAGCGATAATTGCTGGCACTGGAACAGTCTGGCTTGTAGAAGTCAAACCCACCCCTGTGAGCAGGAGTCAGATGCTAGAGCTTGCTGATTATTGGTGCTGAGCTAAAACCAGCATTTTTCTCTTCAGCTTTACATCAGGCCTGCCCAACACGCTGATTATGTAATGACGCGAGACTCATTGAATGTCGTCACATCTGCTGCACATGCGCAAATGCTTAGCAACTAGTGTGTAGCAGCGGTGCATAGTGAACTGGCGACAATAATATGTTGAAGATTTGTATAGCAACTAGCTCAAACTGGCTGAAAATGTGTTGAGTGTTCTGCTACTCTCACCGCTAGGACGTTTGGTCATTTTCAAATGTTATGGATGTAGAGATGACAATGCCAAAAAACCTTAGGACTTTGGAACAAGATGCAGCATATGCAGGCAAAAGCAGTGATGATGGCATGAAAAATAAGGAGCAGCATGAAGGCAAAGGCAAGGGATGGGCATGCAATAACCATAACTTGCATAACCCCATAATAATAAGACTTAGTGAGGGGTTACGCATGTTATGATTGTTGCAAAATGGAAAATAGTAAACTCTATTGTCAGAGATGCATAGATACTGTTAGAAGAGTTGAGATTACTTCTGACCATGCTATGTACTACAAAGTATTTAACTAAAAGTGCAAATACTTTGTAGCAAATGTTGCATGATAACATAGTGAGTTGTCCATTGTTAACACTATTCTAGGAATGGGCATTCAATTCAACTTTGATCTGGATGGAAAGCGTGGCCTAGCTGTACTAGTCACCTGTGACTATGAGGATACACCTGGTATTCCTACATTGAAGAGTACACAGAGAGATGCAGCTGAGATGAGACAGACATTTGAACAGTTCGAATATGACATCGTATCACTGGCAAACAGAGAGGCAACTGGGTCTGTAATTGCGGAATTGGTGAACCAACTTTCAGAGTACATGAAAGAGTACACTGGACCCATCTATAATGCTGATGGGGGTATCAAAGCCATAGTTTTTTATTTCGCTGGGCATGGAATGGATGACAATCGAATTAGAGCCAATGATATGGAAATCCCCCTCTTGGAGGACATTATGGAGCCTCTTGCTAGATATAGTCACGAAATCCCAAAACTTTTCCTGATTGATGTAGCTCGTGGAAACCTACGACCTGGAAATCCCAGAGACAAAGACAGCCATCACTTCATCAATGTCAGCCATCACTTCATCAATGTTTACATAGAACTTGCCACTACTCAGGGTTATGAAGGTAACACAACATGGAGCACTGTGGTAGCTCGTATGCTCAGAGAGCATGATAACACTTATCACTACGTCATGTCCACGATACGCCATAGTGCTTTTCAGGAGCACTGGATGCAGCAATCTGAGATGATAAGCTGGTTGACTGTTGAATTCAAGCTATATTACTGCAAAAGTGAGCAATGAAATGTGTTTATCTGTGGTCAATTGAATTGCCTAAAACAGGTTCAAATTGTATACTACAGCTAGCACAGCATTAGAATTTGAATCCACCAATGTGTATGAAATATAGAACATCATTCTCTTGATGTGTATACACACAAGAGTGTGCCTATTGAAAATGTAGTTTTTATGCTTGCTACATTTGTATATCACTTTTTCACCTTTTCAGATGAGCATCGTAAGTGTTATAGAGGGAATGTACATGTGTGTCGACACGCATGTACATTCCCTCTATAACGCTTACCTTCTCCTACTTCTAGATAACTTGTGTTCTGAGGTGATGTTTGGCTAGGATGCTCATATATACAACACACAGCCTCCATGCTATAAGTTATTTATGTAGCCAGTTCTTACCTGCTCTGGCTCTTAGTAAGAAAGGCTAAAACTCTCACTGTTTAGTTATCACATGTCCTGTGATATTGCACACGCCTTTGTGAAAACTGTACTGTATGACGAATACAGCAGTGATGTACCTTTGATCTGCCCATGTGAAATACATATGCATGGATGAGCAATTGGTTGTCTGTCTGTCTCTCTGTCTGTCGGTCTGTCTGTCTCTCTGTCTGTCGGTCTGTCTGTCTGTCCGTCTGTGGCCTAAAATATTATAATCCTTGGTAATAATAGGTGCTGTTGTGAGTCAGAGGGTTCCTCCACCTCAAGAACCAGGTAGAATTTACAAGTATATACAATCAATGATGATACTCCACAATATCTTCTATGTGTCTGAAGTCTAAAGTCTATTCGCGTTCACCTGGGCCCCGGAAGTTGCTGCGGTTTTACGTCTCACGCAGGCGCGCGTCATATTGACAATTTCCTGCATGTTTGCGGGTCATACATGTCAACCGTCCCGTGTTTCGCGGGACAGTCCCGAGATTTGGTACTTTTTCCCACTATCCCGCTTTCACCTACTTTAGAAGGCCTGGGAACCGAGGGTATGTATAGGCCTGCTCAGTGAATTATGTATTGTTAATGTCCCTTTTTTGAGCTTATAATCCCGCATATTTTGCAGTATCCAACCCTGCTTTTATTAGCCATTAGTTGACACCTATGTCGTGTAGTGGCATGCGCAGGTAACTGGAGGGAAACCACGCAGCAGTGCTGAACGCTACGAGAAGTGTGTTTTTTTTCGAGCACTGTAGGCTTGGTTAGGCCGAAGACTAGGGATAAATGGCTAAAGGTGAGCCATAACGCGTTGATCCATGATGTCATAGTTCAGTTGTGCCGTTTTCACTGCTACGCTACATCTCATTGAAAATATGGGCACCCAGCTAGTACCATGGGAGTCTAGCTAGCATTACTAACCTGAGAATCCCGGGTAGCCCCTTTTTCTTGCTGGTTTTCACACTAGTTTCGAGTACAAAGAAGCCTTCGCGCGTAAACGGCGCGTTCGGTTGAGATCACGCGCACTACATTCCTCGTGGTCAATGGCATCTCCATACTTTCCTTATGGGACATACAGCTATCTTTGGAGTGATAGAGATTCAGATTCAGTGAGATCTATATACCACTAGACGCGGCAAAATGCGAGGAATCCAATGGTACTCTTTATTTTGAAATTGGGTGAAAAATAATGCCAAAATTTGAGGGTCTAGGTGAAGTCAAATAGACAATAGGACATCTTTCTCTTGATGTGTATACACTCAAGAGTGTTCTTATATGCTTGCTATATCACTTTTTCACCTTTCAGATGAGCATCCTAGCAAATCATTACCCCAGGACACAAGTGATCTTCCTAAGAAGCCAGAAGGAGAAGGTGAGAGTTATAGAGGGAGTGTATGTGTGTGTCCCTATGCTTATATGCAGCTTTTTATCAATCAAATGAGCATATATGAAAGAGTCATGAAACTGCCATGTGTATGCATACGTACTTGTAGATATCCTTCTCCATGTATATATATATATCATGTATGATGTATGCTCTTTTGCCTTCACAAAGAGCATTTTAGACAGCTCTTCAGAAACTCGGTTAGCAACACTGCTTTTCCTCTTAAAGGGCCTGGGATGCAACGCCATTTTGAAAATTGTCATAATGAGCTAGATTATGCATGCGTTGGTGACTAATTATATATTCGGGGCGTGCGCACGCATCAGAGCATACTAAAGTCCCGCGTATAGATTTTCTATGCGTCGTACATACTTGTGAAGTATTTCACTGACCTGTACGAAGTTACAGAGCCAATGGTGTAGCTCCCAGCTATTACCTCTCTAGCCTTTAGCCTTTACAAACAACAAGACGGCGCCTTCGTGGAAGTGTAAAGCTAGGCAGACCCGCGAGACAGTTTTAGCTTGGATATTAGAGCGTAAGCCTGTCAGAACCCGATCGTAGAGCCCGAGAACCCGATCGTAGAGCCCGAGTAACCTTCTCTGGCCGTATTACACGTTTGCGTGGGCAGTATTACGCGGATGTGCCCACGCTCATTATACTTTTCCCTTGCACAGCATAATTAAATATACAATAGAGAAAATAAAAAGTAATGTGAGATTTAGTGTAGGGGCAGAGTGCTGAGTTCAATTGAGTTGCAGTTCTCAGTGGCGTAACTACCATTGGGGCAGGTGGGGCGGCCGCTTTTCGACGGATAAATTGCGCAAGAATCAGATAGGAAGGCCAACAATAGCATCCACCGTACTCACTACCACTAGTATATAGTACTGGGTACTTACTACTTACTTAGGTCTGCAAGAAGCCTAGCTAGCCAGTTTAGCGCGATCGCCAGTCAGTGACGCTAGGCCGGCAGGAAGCCGGATCTTGTTCTTGTAAGCGGTCCTTCAGTGCTCTCCGACGTCGATATGGTCGCGTAGCTCAATGACTGATGAGCAGCTGGACTCTTTAGCATTGGGCTACATTAATCAAAAGCGATCTTTCTCGAGCTACTGCTGCGAGTCTGGGGTCGTGTAGAATATCGTTGGCGTTCGAACACGCGGCACGTGCATATTATTAGGTTCAAAGGTTCAAAGGTTTATTGCACTGAGACCCACAGGGGCATGGCAAATACAACGAAGTGAAACACACACAAACACACACTATTATCGGTTCTTCATAGTAGAGGACTCTTGGCTGTCGGCAACACACACCAGAGGGGCTACCCTTCCCACCATGATCACGAATTCGATTGTTGTCCTAGACACGTATGTACGTCTAGCGTTCGTCGGCAACACACGCCAAAGGGGATACCCATCCCACCGTGACACGACTCAGCACTTGAGTATCTATCCCAGCCACGTACGTATGTCTAGCAAACGTCGGCAACGTACACCAGAGGGGCTACCCTTCCCACCGTGAAGAGACGGAGTATGGTCACATGTGCCTAGGCTGACTTGTTGGAACAATTTCCGTATAGTTAGTCGGCTGTCACGGCCTTGAAGAAGATGCCTCCCGTTTCGCCCAGAGAAGGCCGCCTAGCATTACCCCATATGCACCGACTTGCAAACTGTGTGGTCTGGAGCTAGAGGACCCAGCTCATTTCATCGTTCGCTGCCCTGCCCTTGCGGAAACTAGAAACTCCATGCTCCAAAGCTCATCCCACTTAACTACTCTGTTTTTGTCCGATCCCGATACATTTCTGGGCGTTGTGCTCGGTACCGAGTGGATCGACGACAAACCACTGCAGCTATTTATTATTGAATTCCTCAATCGTCTTCGCCTGGTGCACAATACCCTACTGCTTTCTGCCCACTGATTTGGGTTACTCTCCTTTAGTGGAGGTCACAAAGTCAAAGAAGAAGTGTATGCCTAGCAGTCCGAGAGCACCTCCCAGAAGAACTTACTAGGGAAATAGAGAACCCTAGCTGTGGAGTTGACAAGGAGCAAGAGCGGGACAAGAACCTGCCATGTTACCTCGCACGTAACTCTCTTTTACGGAAAGCGCGCAGACGGTTCATGCGCATGCGCAACCGATGATAGCCGGCCACGCCTTCGCCCCATCGCTGTAGTTACGCCCCTGGTTCTGAGATGGCCAGGTCAATGGGGGGCTGGGGCTGTGACCTGGTAGCATGTCCACAGCTAGACTGGGCACCCCTGATGCACTGGATGGCTGATCGGAGTAGAGAAAAGGTCAGGACAGCGCAGCCAGGACAAGGTGGACGCTCATTATACTACCATATGACGCGCGCAAAAATGGCGTCGCATCCCAGGCCGTCCCTCCGCTTATCCTACAGGGGTTCAAAGGTCACAACTCGCAACACTGCATCCGCGCTGAGGAGGGTCTGGGGACGAGGCTAATGTTGGCACACTTTTATATGCAGCAATAATGAATACAGCAATAACCCCTCTCTACACCTTTTATTATGTTACTGTCATCCCCTGTCTGGCTTACGCTTCCTTGTTTCTATACTTTTTGGTACTTCCACTACACATGTTCCCATGTATACAGATGTATTCTATGGCATGCATGGTGCATGGCTGAGTTAGGCAATCGGTTATGTCTGTCTGTCTGTCTGTCTGTCTGTTTGTCTGTCTGTCTGTGGCCTAAAATATTATAATCCTTGGTAATAATAGGTGCTGTTGTGAGTCAGAGGGTTCCTCCACCTCGATCGAGAAGTGTATATGCACTACAGTCTGAAATAAATCCCTCATATAATAATATAACCTTTGGGTTCCACTTGTCCATAAAGCTAATGTTCTACTAGTACTATGTATTTGGGAATACTGATGGTGGTATGGAGTACTGTTTCTTTCTGTTCAGCTCCAAAAAAAGTGGATAACAGTAGCTGTACTATTGATGACCTGACTACTCACCTACGAAAAGTAATAAAAAAGTATAAGAATGTGGATGACATTAGTGTTACGGATATTTTGGAAGATGCAACAGTCAAGGTAGTAGGACACGCTGTATACGAAAAAGCAGAGAAGTTTTCAGAGGATTTGGTGGAGTACACGAATGAATGCGATAAAGATGCCAAGTTTATACACACATGGAAAACCAATCAGAAGAGTTCTTCCACAGTACAAACATCAAAAGGTCACAGCTTTAGAATTAGTGGAGGACCTGGTTTCAGTGCGTTTGGTGGAAGTGTTGCATTGAGCGGAGGCTATACTTACTCTAGATGTAAAACTCACCAGCAGAATAAAGGCCAAGGAGAATCAGAAAGCTCCACAGTTGAAGTCACAGTAGGAAAAGGTGAAACCATTGTTATAAAAGAGATGCTTTATGAGGTTGAAAAACAAGCAGACTGCACTCTAGAGCTAGTACTTGAAGTAGGACAAAAAATTGAATTCAAAAAGAAGAAAAAAGCCGACAAAGTAAAAGTGAGGAATAAAGATTTCGAGAACTTTGAGTGGGCAAGAATAGAACGTGATTTGATCTTTTGCACTTTTACTGGCAAGTGTTGTTTTCACACAACTCAGCGCAGAGTGATCTCTTCCAAAGCTGATAATACTCTCAAAAAGTATATATAGTCAACATAGTAAACATAGTAGTAGTTTATTATTGAACAGCAAATGAAACTTTGCTGCCAAATGTGTAATATATATCTCATATATTTTATAGAGCTAGCAGCATTCAAGTGCATGCTCTGTACTGTAAGTAAATTAATCTCACATGTGCATACTTGAAGGTGGCGAAGGAGCGTCCAACTTATGGAATGGCATTTTAATTAACAACACATCAGCAACATAGGAGTAGGAACAGGGGGGCAGGGTCCCCCAATATTTTAGGAGGGAGGGCCCGGCCCCTCACAATACTTAACCAGCTACTCAAGCATATGCAATCCAGTAGACAGTGAGTAAGAGTTACTGGTCAATAGACAAATTGGTCAGGTTCCATTGTAGGAATGGACATCATTTGTAGGAGGATTGATATGGGAATGTCTATATATGCAATAGTGGTATTAGCTGCAGACACTTACAAGAAGATGAAAGCCGTTGCTACATTGTGTACATAACAACTACTTTGGCTGCTTGTCTAAAAGCGTATGTATAACTCCATCTGTACATCAAGGGCGTAACTAGGATTGAATCCTAGGGGAGACATTTCTCTACATACCCGCGCATGTGCGTATGACAGCGTGAGGTACAGCGCGCGCGCAGTAACTAGGTACGTGACCCTTGCATGAACGCACTTTCATCGAGTGTCTATCTCGCACGTTTTATACGCTTCTAGCGCCGATTACTTGGACGACGAGACAACGCCCTCAATGGTGATCGCCCCTGATTCGGTCGGTGCTGCCTTATAACTTCTTGCTGCTTGCGGTTAGCTGCTGCTTGCTCGCGGGTTGTCTGTCCTAACCTTACAGCTGGCGCTCACGCCCGCTCGGGCGAAGCCTAATAAATTATTCATAAGGTCAAAAACAGGGGAGGCAACTGCCTCCTCTCCCCTGTACATCCATGATCAGAGGCTCAAACTTTTCTTCGGGGACCATAGCCACACCCACATAGCCACACCCACGACACAACCTAAATGCGCACTAAACCCCACCCATTTTGTCACGCCGCGGTTTGCTTAAGGGATCGGTGTAGCAAATGACACACCCTTGTATCCAGTGGCGTAGGCAGGGGGGTGCTTTGGGTGCCCCTTTATGCCTGAAGCTATAGGCGTAGTCTACTGTACTGTACATCAAGCTAAGTTTACATCTTACCTGAATATTCAGCAGACTTGGAGCACCCCGGAATCCGATGTGTTTTTGGCGAGCGTGAGCGAGCTAACCAAGTGGTCCGAAAAGGCGTTTTTTCGTACGTCGTGCTAGTGCGCATTAGCCGATATTACGCGCTTCGCGCGATATAAGCATAACAGAAAGGGAGAGACAACGTCGTGCCCATGAAACTGCTGAGAAGAGGCACGTCTGAACGTCTAGTTGAAATTTTGCCATTATCACGTAGCGTAGACGACTGTGCTCTTTGTTTCATAGTCGCGCGCGCGCACGAGCCACAAGAAGTTACATAATAAAGAGGTGTGGCATTAGGCCGAAATTTTCGAAGCGCAAGATCTCAGCACCCCCTTCCTCTAAATCCTGTCTACGTCACTGGTATCCGCTCACTATAGCTATCAGTTGTTACATAAGTGTCTGGATTTCACTCTTTCTTACGTAAGTAGTGCTGCACGCGTTGCGACAATCAACTTCCGGGACAAACTGTACGTCCATCCGGTATCAGGATCGTCAGTACGACGGAGTGAATACTGTCTCCCCGTGAATACTGTCCCCCCCGGACAATATTCAGTAGTAAATACTGTCCCCCCGGACATTATTCACTAGTGAATACTGTCCCCCCGGACATTATTCACTAGTGAATAATGTCTCCCCTCAGTGAATAATGTCCCCCATCGTAGAAAGCTCTGAAAGCCTTCCAAGATATCAAACGTGATAATTTTATGGTGGGGGGACAGTATTCACTAGCGAATACTGTCCCCTCCCAGAAGTATTCAATATCGCGCCAGCACTCACACGACGTTGACAAGCGAATCACAACAGCGCATTATTTTATTCTCTCTCTCTCGGTGTATATAACAACACAAAAACATATAAAATTAAAGGTAACGCTAAGGCAATTAGAAATCCTACTGCTACTCGTATTCAGGCCGCGTGGGGAGGAGACGATCGCGAGGCCACGTAGTTGACCGAGGCATAGATAATATAGACACGTGTGCATATTATCTACCGAGGTATGTAAACCCTAACCACTAGCCCTAAAAGCAGAGCTATGATCATTTTAGGGATAGTGGTTAGAGTTTACATACCTCTGTAGCTACAGCCTCGTCACCTCCCCAACGCGGCCTGGGTACGAGGCTATCGAGGCTATCGGTCAGCCAGCTGCATTTTAGGGGGGACATTATTCACCAGAAATGCCATAGGACATGAACTACAGTTGCCTTAACAAAGAATCTTATGGAGGACATTATTCACCAAGGGGGACAATGTACGGGGGGGGGGGGGGGCAACTTTGGGGGGGACAATATTCACAGGGACAAATTCTAAAATACAGGACTGTCCCGGAGACTGCATTCTAGAGCTATTACTTGAAGAAGGGCAAACAATCAGAAAAAAAAACAAAAAAAGACAAAGTATACAAGTGACGAATAAAGATTTCCAGCCTGAGCACTGCAAGTGGGCAAGAATAGAAGACAATTTGTTCTTCTGCACTGTCACCGACAAGTGTTCTATTTTCACAACCCAGCACACAGTGATCTCTTCCAAAGCATGATGATACTATCTTTAATACATAGTGAATAGTAGTAGTAGTGAGTAGTTCCTTATTGAACAGCCAATGAAACTTTTCTGCCAAATGTGTAGTTATAACATGAAATGAGTTAGGGCTAGGGCTCTCAGTGGTGTAAATATATAGTCCACTGCTGCTGGAAGTGTCTATCCATTGTAGAGGTGATGTGATGATAAAAAGCGAGTGCTTGAAGGTGGGCAGTTAGAAGGTCAGACACACAGTTTAAGATTTCCATCCATACATGCATCAGATGTTGATGTGGTTTAAGGTTGATATGCATATATGTACAGTATACTTGTAACTTCTGGAGTGAGAGATTCCTATATTGGACTGGTGGGAGGGTGAATATCATAATATTTGCTAGCAACACTATCAATTTGTTACACTATCTTGTTGTTTGTCTGTCTAAGTTTCATGCCAACCGTCATGCTGCACTACAATGCATTTCCTACTAAGTCTGGATAATAAAAACTGCTTGAATAAACCAACTTTATGCCTAATTAACCCTCGGCGCGCATGCGCAGCGAGGATTACGGTACTTGGTCATGTGTGTGTGTGTGTGTGTGTGTGTGTGTGTGTGTGTGTGTGTGTGTGTGTGTCTGTCTGTCTGTTAAGTCACATCTCACTTCTGGAGCGTCTGTTCGTCCTGAAACTACTGTCGTGTACTCAGCGGGCAACGGAGGTCAAAACATTTATGGGGTTTTCTTTGAAACCGCTCTGTTCAAGAGTTATGGCGTGAAACGCAAGCTAAAGAGCCAATTGCTAATTAGATCTAGCCTACTCTGGCTTACCCGCGATCAGGTATTCCTGCTCGATGTACAGCGAAGCACCAGCGGTTACTGCATGAGGGAGTATAAGCATGGGTACTGCTCCATTCAAAGCTATAGCGCTTCCAGCAGTGTACAGATTGAGTTTCAATCGCACGTGCCTTTCCAGCATTCGCGCACGCGTTCAAGGATTCGCGCACGCGCGGACGCCGAGGGTTCTGCACTTTAGTGCATTCATTGCAAAATTATCTCAGTTGCATCTTTGATGTTTACTGTGATTCCCTCCTGGTATGTATCACTAATTGCTACAGTCTCTCCTTTAATTGGTGGTCTAGGAAGCAAAAGAATAATGTAGTAATTAGTGGTACAGAGTGTGGGAAGTTACAGATGCAACAGAGATTATTGTAGCATTTTTATACTGACATGTAGCCTGTACCACTAATTTCTACACCCTTTCTGCTTCCAGAAGGGAATTAAAGTACACCACAAGATGCAACTGACTGAACTGAGATAACTCTACCAGAATCAAACTGTGTATAATACATTTAAAATGTTGTTCTATGCATTCATGCATGGTCATATAGAGTACCCCTAATGTCCTACACATGACTGTTCTTTATCAGAGAGTCGGTAGACTCTCTATGTAAGGATGGCGCCAACAGGACACGCCCATTTTCCAAAATAGAATGGCTCAGAACCAAACGCGGCAGTTACAAGCCCTTTTAGATACATACACATACTCTACGAGTGATTTTGTACCCACACTGACTACAACAATTAATTGGACGACCTAGTTGAGGGAGGATGGTGCATGCTACTTATTATTGTACATCTCAACCTGCAGAAGATGTCACTGTTCCACAGCCATCGTCTCCATCCCAGCCCCTAGTCCAACGAAAAGGTATACTTCAATTATACATATACTGTTTGAGCATACTTTGTTGATAACACAGTAGAGGGAGGATGGTGTGTCTTAGAGTAGAAGAAGGATGGTGTGTCTTAGAGTAGAGGGAGGGATGGTGTACCTTAGAGTAGAGGGATGTCAGCAAATAGTCTTCATTAGCTAGGAGACTGCCAATAACCAGGCATTCTTGGCATGGGTCAATCAGGGCATTGCTATTGGTGGCTATTGATTGTATGTCCAGTAGTAAACAAGAACCTCCAGAATAACACCTTTCTGAGTCCTACACTCATTTCTTTTGAGGATTATAAATAGCCACAGCAGAAGAGGTTTCAACATCTAATTAGCATGTAGTGTACCAAGTTCATTCCGTTTTAGAATTCCAGAGCTCCATACTTTCAAGTCATAGGTGAATGCAGAGCATTTTTGGCGAGCGGAGCAAGCCGACTTTGTAGTAACAAATCGCCAATTTTTTCAGTATGTACGTAAGATTAGAAATCACGTATGATATTATAGTATGTAGCTACAGTGCCCATCACATAAATAAGAAAAATCGGCCCATTGACATGACTAGGTAGGCTTGGTTCGCTCACTAATCAAGCATTGCTTGTATATTCATCTCTAGCTACTACTAATTCTGCAGATCCTGATCCAGGCAACAATGGTACTGATGATCCGGATACTGGTCCAGGTATGGTTCCCAGGAATGGTACTGATGATCCGGATACTGGTCCAGGTATGGTTCCCAGGAATGGTACTGATGATTCTGATCCTGATCAAGGTATGGTTTCCAGGAATTAATGGTACTGATAATCTAGGGCTAGGGGAATGTATACTAGTGGAATGCTACACATTGTTGGCGAGCGGGAGAGTGCATGTGCACCCAAAATAACATTACGGTATAACAGTATCACATCTGGTCTATCACATACTGAATATTGGCCTGTTCAGACCACTAGGAGGGCTCATTTCACTCACCAATTATGGGTAGGTTGACAACAAGATTTGTCTATTTCTCAATTCTCAATCTTTACTCCATGCACCACTATATTTTTACAGCAAGGATATTTCATGTTTAGAGAAATATTGTTGTGAGAAAACAACATCATTGAAGCTCAATCTACCTGCTATTGGAAAAACTGACATTCCAGGGTTACCAGTAGGTGTTGTTTTACTCATCATTTTTGCCATTCTAGCTACGGTCATTATAATAGTAGTCATTCGACAGGTAACTTAGAAATTATTATGAACAAGTTAACATTCATCACAGTTTTATATAGAAGAAGGAAAAATTTGTAATGTAGTGTCTGGAGTTAGTGTATATATATATATATTATCTCGTACATGTCTTCCTGTGTTAATAGTGTATGTGTAATTCAACTACCAGGGGGTGCATGATAACCGATAAAATTGTGTCAGCGCGCAATATGGTGTGCCACGGAAACTTGTGAAGTCAGTGACGCAACGATGGCTGAAGGTAAGATGTTTTCTTTGCAATCGTAGTTTACCTGCATACTACTGCAGCTCCTAATATAGGCGATGAGACACTAACTCCAGATGATGCAGTCAATGTACTGGAGGAGTTAATAGAGTCACAGAACCAGTCGTACGCGCTCCGTCTGAAATTGAAGTTATAATTACCACTATATGTTGTGGAGGACATATGCGAGAAGCACTCTCAGCCACGCGATTGTCTCCTTCAAATACTCACTGCGTTCTTGCAGCAGGGAGAGCCCAGACCAACATGGAGGGCTATTGTAGGAGCCCTGCAGTCAACCTACCTCAACTGGCAATGAGAGTGGAAGCAGCACATTTTCCTGATCCTACTGCCAGTTGTGATCCACCACTACCTGAGACTACTGTCCCTACTGGTACATACTTCCTTATGATCAAAATAGATAGCTACTAAATAGTTTTTTATTCACATTGTGATTCCCCAGTAACAATTGCCACCTCTGATGAGGCCACCTCTGGCATACCTCCTGTAGCCAACCCTGGGACTGCCCCCACACAGACCTCTAGTGAGACACTTCACCACATCCACTGCCTTGTAAACTAAATGTTTTCACACTTTCATCTACTGTGTCATCTCTGCTGCCAGCTACAAGTGAAGTTGATACATTTCTGACTCTTCCATCTGGTGAGCTAAAGTGCATGTTTGATGTTATGTATGACTGGTGTCAATTCGGGGGCGTAACTAGAATAATCATTGCAAGGGGCGAAGGCTATAACTAGCCTCATTCCTAGGCTATGCATCCTAAGCAGTGACACCAACTGCGCTATGCTAAGTTACTGAGGTCGAAAAGTGTACTCTATACCTGCCCCAATGGTAGTTACGTCCATTCAATTTCAGTATACTGCAGGCACTGATCCACTTACTTTCTCTATATGTATGCCTGCATGTACATAGCAGTCACCATATACCCCACAACTTCAATGTACACTTAGTACGTAGGTTTGTCAGTAGTTCACATTAGCTCCACTGAGTCGCAAAAAATGGAGTGAGCCAAGCACAAAATCACCTATTGCTGAGGCTGATGACCAATACCTGATGATGTGCTTGTTGCCACCCATTCCTGATGAGAATCTTGGCCAGTATATCCCATCTTCTGCTGATATGGTACCACTAGTTGTGAAGTTCACTGATGACTGTGTCCCTCTTGGTTGTTTTGGTAGCATCATCTCTTGTCTTCTCTCCTTTTATAATTGGGATATCTTCAGAAACAACGATGATGATTCTCCGGAATGCCTTGCCCATAACATTGCCATGCTTGCTTGCCCAACACCAACAGATTACCTCAAAATAGTGCTTGTTGACACAGCTGATTATATTGAGGTTCATGTCAATAAAGCTGAAAACCTTCCTCAGGTTCGCAAGGAAATCTTCGGAGCTATCACAAAGGTATTTGACATTATGCGCATTACTGACTCAGAGATTGAAGTATCACCAGCATTTCTGTGCCCCTGCGAAGAAGTAAGTCGACCTCATATGGTTTCTCTTGATGAAGTAGATTCCAAACAGTATCTTGACTGCTCAAAAAAGAAATGGAAGGGAGAAGCTCAAGACAAATACACCATCTTGTTTGGTGACGAACTATCTCAGACTGGTAAGCTCTTCATAATGATTTACTATACATGTTCCTCTATAGGTGGTAGTGTCTAACAGGTTGTAAATATAGGTTTGACGTGCAACGTAGGGATCAACGTGATTTAAAAGGCCAAGGGCCCTGGGCTGTAGCATCCGAGCGTAGCGAGGACGCTACTAAGGGCCCGAGGCCTTTTAAATCACGTAGATCCCTACGCTGCACGTCTAACTTGTTTAGATTTGTGCGCTGTAAATTCATTGGACGATGAGATTTAAAACGACGCGCGTCGCTATGTAGGTTGTAGAAACAGACTTAACACACTAGGACTTAGTATTAGCCTAGCTGACGGTCCGCTTACTTGCGGATGACCTAATTTGGCTGGCGGGCATTAGCTAATTGTATGGAGAATGAGCCGGGGCTGACCCGTACCGGGCGGCCGGGAAAAGGTGTTGCTTCTCTTGCGGCCCGCCCGTGACTGCGCATGCGCATATACGCGAATTTCCTGCTATGAATTCTTTGCCGATTTTTTTATTTACGTGCTTGGGGATTTTCCCTTTCACTATTAAGAAATGGGAAAAACTCCCTTCACGATGGCCTGCTCCGGACTCTGTACACATCGACCACGGTACGTTACTGTCGATGGAGGAGTGAGGCTGGTACCCGGGTTGGGTGGGTGGGAGAGTTTGGAGTGGGACCAGCTTGCAGACACGACACCAGGAGCTCAAACGTAATTGAGTGGTGGCTGCAGCAGTTCGCAATCCAAAATTCCCGCGCCGTAACCAAGTGAACCGGCGCGCGCGGCTAGACCGCGCATGCGCGTACGTACGTAGCCGAGGCCCATCTTCTGCCCCCTGGGACCTGGTTAAACGGTATTGGAGTCAGAGGATCAGGAGGTACGACAGTATCACGTGATCGCAGTCTAATTGCAATTTTTGCTGACACAGCAACCTACCCATGGCGTGACATGGCATTTTCCAGCGTCTGCTGAAGCAACGCAAAGCGAGGATCCCCAAAGGCCAGTACTAGTCACGCGTAAGTCGCACGTGAAGCAGCGCGTGATTTCTGTAATTCATGTAAGCCAGAGGCCAACTATAGAGTCCTAGGAACTATATAGGACTTTACAGAAAATAAGCGTTCTGCAATCTGATTGGATAATTCAAAGGTATGCAAATCTAATGTTATGTTGAACTTTCTTGCATGAAGCACATTTGTACACTTTCTAGTGTAGATAGGCGACTAAGGTCCCCACGTTTTCAAGGAAAATTTACAGCGTTCACTCACACTCTCCCCATAGCCTCATCCCTCTAGCATGCAATTTATGTTTACATAATGCACTCTGGCTCATGTGTATGGTGTGTGGTGTGGATGTGAGGCTTACATGCTCCGAATATTCTTATAACCACAGTTCCCTCCACTTCTAAGGCTCCGCCTACGCAACCTCCTCAACTGACTGGTGAGTGTACTATAGCCTGTGTTTCAACAGAACTTTACATATTATGATGTAGCTAACCAATCATTGCAAGTACATAATACAAGTGTCAAAGTTTCATTGGGTTTGGCAAATATAATTCAGTGAACTAAGCAAACCCACCTAGCTGTATAGCTGAGACAAATATATCCAATAGACTGCATGTGCACATATACCATCTGTGAGATTGATGTGCAGTGACTCTCCTCACCATGTAGAGTTAGCATAAGACTGAATCAAATGTCAAAATATGTGGGTATGATTCCTCTTACCATATGTACAAGTATTACATGTATTCAATGCATGTAGGAGGGCCCTGCTATGAAAGGTCTCTCATCTAAAGCACTTGTCCCTGAACTTGAGTACTTTTTGTGTTGTACACAGAATTTGACAAGGTTCTGAGTATGATGGATGACATCATCACTGCCCTCAAGGCAACTCCCGGTGCCACAGACAAGCTGACAGGGAAATACAAACAGGAAGGATGGATGGCCTTTACTGAAAATCCAACAGAAGATAAACTGGTTACTCTTGCCTTGCAGAGAATCAAACAGGATCCCAACCAGTATGACCTGTTTATTGACATGTTACGTTGTATCAAAGGAATGGACATTACTGTGAACAAAAGTACATCAAGTTAGTTGCGGTAGCTGCAATATCTCTCTTCTCTTTATTTGTGTACTCATTACATTTGTGTATTTAGAGATTGCCATTCTCATTTCCTGTAAGAAAATCATTCAACTCTGAACTTCTATGAATATCATTATGAGCAAAGAGTTTTTTAGAATGCAATTGCATGCATGTAGCTAGTTGTGACAACCAGTGGATATTCCGAACCGGACATGCATAAATCATACATCACATCTCATGTTGATGCATATACATCACATCAGCTGTATGTAGTTCTTCACACCCTAAACCAAATGGCTGCAACAAGGTTGATGTACACACATGTGTACACTTTGGTGACAGAATTTTATCTGATCCATGAATTCCTTCAAACCTCAACAGTCTATGCACCTACACCAAATCTGCATGAAAACTTGCAATTGGCTGGGCCTTGTATACACAGTGTACATAGTGCTAGGCCGGGGCACATGTTTCCACATTCCCTAGACCACAAACTCCCACGCTAGTTGGTGTTGCTCTATCAGAGAGTCAAGCCTTGATCTCTTAACTAGAACAACCTCTGTTGATTGAGTCACATGACCTGCACATGTGATCATGTGACAGAGTACCATCTGTTGTTATATCTCCATGTAAACAACTGATCAAATTATCAGTGTATGAAAGATGTAGAAAGTAGATTAGATGTAGATGTAGATGTATGAAAGATGTAGAATGACATGGGAATGATACTTCACAGAAGGAGGTGGAGCCTGGGGGAATGAGGCTGTAGTACTGTATGGTATATGTACACATACAGTACGTGTATGATGGTTGGTTGTGGGGCCAGAGACTTACTGTGTGTCCTGTTATGTAATCAATGGTCATGTCAATATTCTCTAATGTGTTTGTGACTGATGTATCTGAATGTGGTGTGATCGACTGATCGATGATAGAATGTAATCATCAGATTATCAGTGTATGAATGATGTAGAATGACATGAGGTTAAGTCTAAACATCACTGTATCCACCCCTTTTAGTGCTACAGGTGGACAAAAACAGTGTAATTGTCTTTCACCGCCCCTTTTCCCGTAAGGTGGGTGGTATATATTCATGTTTGTCTCCATGGAGAAGTAGTGGGAACATCCACCCCTTTATACATAACCACATTCACAATCTCTCTCTGACTTGTCCAAGATAGTTGACATCATGAGACACAAAGTTATATACATGTTGGAGGTTAGTGTATGTGATAGTTGTATATTGTGCTTCACACCATGACAACAGAGAGAGTTTATCAACTGGGGAACTTCTCAATGTCATGTCAGTTTTTCTCTTAGTGTGTATAGGTATGGAGCAGTATGGTGTTTACATGAGTTCTAATTTTATGCTAAGTGGGCTCCATCCACTTGCCAAAGATGTGTTGCATTCACCTAGCCAGATATGGCAAAACAAAATGCATAATTTTTTTCAGAATGCACAATTGCATGCATACAATTAAGACAACCAGTGGATATTCTGAACCTGACATGTATAAATATCATATACATCACATGCCATGTTGATGTATGTACAGCACCACAGTGGCGGATCTAGGATTTTGCAAAGGGGGTAGCATGTCGCGAGTTTTGAAGCCACACCCAGTTAATTATATGCACGCGCTCGAATGCGGAGTTACGTCCGCGTGCGTACACGTAACCTTGTTGTCACCCCTGCCCAGTTAAGTTTGACATGTAAGTGAAGATTTGAGAGATGGAAATCCCTTGAACATCGATTATCGCTTCGTATTATAGGCGCTTGGCGACTGTAAATACCGTGCTTACCCTAACGCACGCTCCTGCGCGACGAACGCATGAAATCTACAGTAAGTGTCAGCGCCGTGTTCGTGAGATGTGAGCTATTATACAGTTGCAGCAAAAGGGGGTTTCAGTGGAAACCTCTGAAACCCCCCTAGATCCGCCACTGCACCAACAGCTGTATGTAGTTCTTCTCCACACTCTAGACAAGATGGCTGCAGCTAAGGTTGATATACACACGTGTGTACACTTCTGTGACACAATTATTATTAAACCTCAACAGTCTTAGGCACCTGCACCAAATCTGCATGCACAAAACTTGGCTGGACCTTGATTACACAGTGTACATAGTGGCATATGTTTCCTTACCATATGGCATTCCCTAGACCACATAATTAGAACTCACACCTGCTGCTACTATTTGATGTGTGACTATCAGAGAGTTAAGTCTGTTGACTCTTGTTCTCAGTCTGGTCTACAACAACCTCTGTTGGATGAGTCACATGACCTGCACATGGGATCATGTGACAGAGAGAGCTCACTGAATGTGCGGGTGGCCCATGGATTCCTCTTACTCGAAGTCAAAAGATACTCTTTCAATCTCCTGCCTGCAAATAATAACATGTGTCCATACATCTATTACATTGTTGCATACCATCATCACCTGCTTTGCTGCATGGATATCGATGCTCTCCTTGTTTCTATACTTGGCATTTTCATTATCTACATCCTCCAACATTTAATTTTTACACCTGGTGCTAAGTAAACTATATGTATGCATGCCTAAGTCCAAAGACTGTGTCCCATTAGTTCCAGTTGTGATGGCTGCAGTTAACTCACTCATCAATTTCACAGTTGATTTGAAACAATGACAATCTTGGTGGAGGGATTGAGTAGGTGTGTTGTGTAGGGAGTAAGTGTCTGACTAATTACTGCATGCATGCCTAAGTACAGAAGTACAAGAATACATGTCCTAATTTAGTTACTAGTTGCTCACTCATCAATTGTCACAAATGGCAGGGGAGGAAAATTCTTTCCACCCAGTCTGAGAGTCATATTATATATTTTTATATTATATGGTAATGGTACACATACAGTGTATGATGGTTGGTTGTGGGGCCAGAGACTTACTGTGTGTCTTGTTATGTAATCAATGGTCATGTCAATATTCTCTAATGTGTTTGTGACTGATGTGTCTGAATGTGGTGTGATCGACTGATAGAATGTAATCATCAGATTATCAGTGTATGAATGAAGTAGAATGACATGAATATAGTGGGAATGACCTGAGGTTAAGTCTAAAAAAATCACTGTATCCACCCCTTTTAGTACTACAGGTGGACGAAGACAGTGCAATTGTCTTTCACCACCCCCTTTTGCTGTAAGTATATTCATGTTTATCTCCATGGAGAAGTAGTGGGAACATCCACCCCTTTCTACATAACCACATTCACAGTCTCTCTCTGACCTGTCCAAGGTAGTTGAAATCATGAGTAGAGGTGTCTTGATTTAATTATAATATCCAGTGGAATATCAGCCCAACTGAAAACAAGAGATTGATAGATGACTCAATGATCGCTTATAGATGCAGTTTTTGTTGAGTAATGTAAGTAGATGTAATAGTTTTAATAACATTTTTATCAAGTAATAATTACATGGGTGATCTATATTCCACAATAAACAGTGGCATAACCAGAATAATCATAGTGAAGGGGCGAAAGCTATAACTAGCCTCATTCCCAAGCTACGCATCGTACGTGGAGACACCCTAACTGCACTATACTAAGTTACTGATGTTGATAGCAGTGGGGCAACTGCCCCACCTGCCCCAATGGTAGTTATGCCCATGATAAAGTTTAGAATGTGTTTCTTCATCTCCTCCACCAGCTCACCAGGTGTAGGCCGACTGCCCATTGTTATATTATCTCCATGGAGAAGTAGTGGCAACATCTACCCCTTTCTGCATAACCACATTCACAGTCTCCCTCAGACCTGTCCAAGATGATGTCATAATTAATAGAGACTGACACTATTACATGTTGGAGGTTGTGTATGTGTATGGTTATATAACTACAGAGAGGGTTTTATGAACTGGGAACTTCTCTTCCACAACTGTCAGTTTTTCCCTAGTGGATTTCTTCTCCATGTATTATATCACAGTGAATTTTTTTATGAGAGACCCTGGGGATAAGGCTGTGGTATGTGCACATATACCATGCTTTGGTCATAAATTAAAACAATATTCACACACGTGCGCTATATAGCTATTCAATTTTGTCACTACAGAATAATTTGCTGTTAGCTGGACAAAAGTGCATGTCATCCAATTAGGAGCCCCCGCTAAACCCGTTGACCTACGTACGAGCCCCACCCTCTTAGACTTCTATATAAACAGCGCGTCGGCGCTGTATTCTTCAGTAGTGCGACAAGTTCTCTTTCTTGAAAGTCTGAAACACTATCTACCTGAGGAGCACGGAGTATTTTTATATAGTGAGTATCTAGCTCTTGTCTTGATGTTTCGAGTTTCTCTCTTCCACGCGTGCGAAAGCCAAATTGCTCGCGCGCGTGAAGCGAGAACCTGAAGACGTATAGACCATCACATGTAAGCTCACCTTCACCTCTGCAGGGAAGGCCTGGGGCTGAGGCTAATTCGCCCACCAAAGTGTTGTGTATGTACCCAGACGACATTGTGGTGATGATATAAAGACATGGCGACATCTGGTATGTCAGTAAGAGGCACCGTATGTCAGTGATGTGTTGTTACCCGCACATGTATAGCATACCTGATTGATAGAGTCGTGTACGTATTGTGTCATGTTGCCTTGTCTTGTCTTTCTAAGGATTACTAAAGTTATGTACATACCTCGGTAGCTCAGTTGGTAACAGCGTCGCTTAGAATGCGAGTGTCGCTGGTTTGAGTCCCACCGCAGGCGCGTAGCCGGGAGGGGGGCAGGGGGGCCTCGAGCACACGTTTCAGTTGCGCACTAGCAGCGATAGAGCGTCCGGTATAACTTCGGTGCTTATATACATGTACATGTAGTACACGAACACCCCTCTAGCCCTACTCACAGACTGTACAGCTACAGTACTGCAGTGCACCTGCTGGTAGCTACGCAAATTCTGACACTCGCGCGATCGTGGGCCGCACATCGCTACCAGAGAGCGATCGGTCTCAAAATGAGGGTGTGGCTAAACAAAATTTTCGGCGCACTTTGCGCGCGCGCCATTTCCGCCGCTGAGCCCCAAATCCTGGCTACGCCGCTGCACCGGAGGCAGCCAATTTTTCACGAATGGGCTGCATACAATCGGGTACAGAATCTCCCCAATGTCAACAGTCATCAGAGGGTAAACCATTCCTTACATTTCGTAGATCCTGTTACTTGGATTCAAACCATTGAGATTTTAATTGGAACAGAGTGAAGCATAAATTCAAAAGAATGAAGGGCGTACATCTCCACGAGCTTCCATCCTACTTGATCCTACTTGGATGAGTTTATGTAGCGAGAGCGCCATGGTCGTTCAGCCTCTCTTGCCTTCAACCACATTTTAAGGGACATAAGTCCCTGTTTAAATTACATGGAACATAAAACACTACTGTATCTACATATACCTATAGTTAGGACTACGTTACTACTACTAAAAGGCTTGGTAAATTTGTCATACTTTGTCTTCAATAGTCACAAATAGGCCAAATGTTGCTGTAGCTCCAGGCTACACTTTCAGAGAGACGGGGATATATTATCTATGGAGAGACAGGCTGGCACACTGGTATAATATCCGGTGCCGGGTGATATGCTTAATAATGCAAATATAGTTTACCATTTCTAGCGAGTCAGGTAGATTGTAATTGCTTCTCTGTGCCTACACGCGGTGACTTGTCAGTAGAACTGGCAGTATATACGTTGAAAGTCGGGGCCAACTTGTCAGTAGGAAGTCCAATGGCAACTGGCAGGTATGTAGCCTAAACCAAGCGCAACGTTGTCCATGTGACTTCTGGTACCATGCCCCATCATTGTAGCTTATAAGGTGAGCATATTGGATGATGTACCTTGGATTAGACAGAGGATGGTGTGCCTCAGAGTAGAGGGAGGATGGTGTGCCCTGCTGACAGTGTTTTGAAGGAAAATAATGGGCCATCCAAACCTGCAGGTATAGAGTAAGACAATCTACACATGAGCATTCTACTGTATACCATTTAATATACCTCCTACCAAAATCTCTATATGAGATTGTTGATAGCATCTAGGGGAAAACAGTGTCAAAGGAGCTGCAACAGCCTAAATGGCTATGGCTGCCCAGCTATGATGGGTGGGACTTAGCTTAACATTGCAACAATGATTATTTGGGCAAGTGGAGCAAGTAGTATGCTACAGGCTGCACTGCATTATTTAAAGGGCATGTCAATTAGCATGCCCCATGATGTCTGCATTGGTAGTTTATAGCATCCCTGACCACAGATTTGCTGTGGTGGACCTAGGGGGGGGGGGGGGAGGGCGGGTAAGGGGGGTACAATTGAATCCCCCTTTTTGGCAGCCAGTATAAATAGTTCAGTGGCTGATCTATTTGGGGGATCCAGGGATGCAAAGGAACCCCAGGGTATTAACTATGAAGCTTTCGTTGTAGTCTAAAATTCGCATTTACGTTTACACAATAGATCACTACGTATAAAAGTAGTGAGTATACAGTCGAACACAAGCGGCAGGAGAACAGCATCTCCAATACTCACAGCCGACACACACACATACTCAGATGACACTAGCTATACTGCGTCAAAGTCTCTGAGACAGGACATGATGTATACCAGAAGAGATGACACTCACCTCAGTGTAGCAATTAGAGTGCGCGCGTGCGTTTTCAAGGATCACGAGTGAACGCCGAGGTCATTCATTAACCCTCGGCGCGCATACGCAGCGAGGGTTACGGTAGTTGGGTCTGTGTGTGTGTGTGTGTGTGTGTGTCTGTTAAGTCAAATCTCACCTCTGGAGCGTCTGTTCGTCCTAAAAATACTGTCATGTACTCAGCGGGCCACGGAGGTCAAAAAAATTGTGGGGTTTTCTTTGAAACCGCTCCGTTCAAGAGTTATGGCGTGAAACGCAAGCGAAAGAGCCAATATGCTAATTAGATCTAGCCTACTCCGGCTTACCCGCGATCAGGTATTCCTGTTCGATGTACAGCGAACACCAGCGGTTATTGCATGAGGGAGTACAAGCATGCGTACTGCTCCGGTCAAAGCTATAGCGCTTCAGCAGTGTACAGATCCAACCTTGAGTGTCAATCGCACGTGCCTTTTCAGCATTCGCGCACGCGTGGATGCCGAGGGTTCTGCATTTTTCAGGTTGGTTGTCCAATTCCGAGTTCAAAGTTCAAAAGTTCAGGGACAACTCAGACAGACAGACAGCCAACTGACATGACCGAGTTCACATATCACGCATGCGCATACCGACTGGCCTAAACACGAGCCATGTAGCAGCCAATAGCAAGTGTGCCACTCTTTACGACGTTCATATTTGAAAGAGTCTCGGTCAAATACGAACGTAAAGAGTGGTGCACTTATCATTTGCGGCTACATGGCTCGTTCGTAGGCCAGTCGGTGTGCGCATGCTTAATATTTTGAACTCGGAATCGGACAGCCAACCTGAAAACCTCTGTAGTGCATTCATTAGCAGTGGCGGATGCAGGATTTAGAAAGGGGGGTTCCAGTGGCCTCGCGTCGCCATGAACTACACGCACTTTTCGTTAGTTACGCCCATAGCTTACCCCTCGTTGGCTTGTGATGCGCTCTTGTGCATACTATGCGCGCGCGTAGATCTAATTGGCTTATGACGCGCGCTCTTGTGTAAACCATTAGTATGCACGCGTAATTGGCGGTCTTGTGTAGGTGAACGCTAGCGCTGATAGACTTAGCGTCACGTACACAATTGCAAGAGCGCCAATTACGCGCAAGACTACGACGAAACCTTCGTAATTACGTAATACCCTGCCACAAGGGGGGTTCCATTGCACCCCAGGATCCCCCCTAGATCCGCCACTGATTAGTGTATGTGAATGAGATCATCTAACGATATTACACATCACGTGTGACAGAGATCTGCTGCGATACTTAGTAGCACCAAGCCAAAGCTGTGGTTACCAATAGTGTGTTGCTAACAGGTTTGCTTATAGTTCTAGTATTTGTAGTTACTAGTGCATGCAGTCAACTTACGTTGCATGTACGTAGCTTGCCCCTCTGGCTTGCCTCACCTACTTACTGGATTACAGCAATATTTGGCCAGATGTTTATGGATATAGTGAGCACGTGCTAGTGAGAATTATGACAGGTGACAAGTAAATAAAAATTTAATTTAATAAACAAAGACAAGATTGGGACAGAGACATGCTATATATACATCAATGTACCAACAAAGGTATGTTGATGTATATAGCATGTCTGTGTCCCAATCTTGCATCTGTTCATTTTTATGTATAACACTTTTTTGTTTACTTGTTAAAAGAAGGCTGTCACTTATGGTGCACCTTCATTTCAATTCTAAATTAAAATTGGCTACGGACTGTCACGCGATAATTGGTCCAGGGTAAAAAGTGGACCCCCCCGGTCCAATTTTTGCCTGCGAAATATGGACCGCCTTGGCGAAAAGTGGTCCGGGCATACAAAAGCCTGCAGCGGTAGGCGAATAGCCACTTTCTATGCCAGTGTGAACACCGACAAGGGCAGTACGCCAGAATTAACACAACGAGGGTGGTAATTCTCAAACAACACAAGTAGAAGGCTGCCAGGAGTTTATCTGCGTCGTTCGCTGTAGTAGAACTATGAATATAGCACATTTATCATGAAATGGCAATCTGTGCGTGGAGCCAAGCCAGCTTTACTATTGTGCTGACTTTTGTTTCAGAAAACTCGACTCGAACCGGGTCCACTTTTGGCTGAGCGAAAACTGGACCGGGTCCACTTTTGGCTGAGCGAAAACTGGGCCAGGCCCACTTTTGGTTGAGCGAAAACTGGGCCGGGCCCACTTTTGGCTGAGCGAAACTGGGCTGGGCCCACTTTTGGCTGAGAAAAAACTGGACCGGCTCCACTTTTGTCCATATTACTTCATGTTAAGTGTTTTTATAAGAACCATTAGGAAGCCTTGTAGCATCAAGGTTGAAACAAGAGCCCCATTTGCGCAACAAGCATACAAAAGCCTACACCGGTATACGAATAGCCACTGTGTATGCCAGTGTGAATATACTGACAAGGGCATGTAACGAGGGTGGTAAGGCTCAAACAACACTGACAAGTAGATCGCTGCCAGGAGTTTATCATGCTGTAGTAGAACTATGAACACAGAGCTTAATATCATAATCTGAAAAGTCATCTGTATATGGAGCCCACTTTTGTTCCACAAAACTCCACTCGAACCAGGTCCACTTTTGGCTGAACGAAAACTAGACAGGTCCACTTTTGGCTGAGCGAAAACTGGACCGGCTTCACCATTGGCGAAGTGAAAACTGGACCGATGTCACAGTATATTTTATCCCCCGTATATTTTATCCGGGGGATAGTATATACTATCCGGCGGATAGTATATCCTTAGTATATTTTATCCCACGTCAGGATATTTTATCCCTGCATGGTGATCAAGGTATGTCGCAGAATATTTCTGTTACTACCCAGTCCAGCAGTCCAGCAGTCAGTTAGTGCTCACTGAACAGTAGCTATGAGATGTGCAGTCACAGAGGAGAGATATAAAGAGCTGATCAACTACATTCGTTGCTACATCAACCCGTCTATCCTGTCCATGCAAATCAGAAACGTGGACTTAGCTTTCCAAATGCATGCACATGAGTATTGTGTTACTGTATCCTCACTTGATCGCTTTTTTTATTGACTGATACGTACTACATCATTTAGTTTCTTACTCGGAATACTTGCCTACAGCCATGTATAGATCTACCGAGGGCCGATCTAGCGGCTACACCGTCAACCCCTGACTGAAGTCACTCTACCTTATCATAGCACAATGCCATGCATCTTTGCCCTTCCAGAAACCTATAGCAGTGGGGTAGAGTGCTACACAGCCCACTGGACACGACGATTGAAGTCGCATGTAACTACTAGCCTTAGGGGATAAAATCTCCTGACCACGGATGAAATATCCTAGGAAAAATTATCCGGCCGGATAGAATATTCTATCCGGCCGGATAAAAAATCGGGGGGATAAAATATACCGCGACAACGGGTCCACTTTTGGCAGAGCAAAAACTGGACCGGGTCCACTTTTGTTCGATGAAAACTGGACGAGTGTGTATTTTACTCAGACGACAGTCAGCAAACCATAACTTCAGCTATATAGTGCTTCAAGCATTTCAAGGTAGAGGGAGAATGACTAGCAGTATACCATTTTTACTGGTAATGCAGCAAACCATAACTGTAACGTGCACGTGGCCACGAACCTGTTGGTGATGTGAATAGCAGAAAAGCCTAAACTCTCCGTCGTGGCACAGCACAGTCATAAAGGTATCATTAGTAATGCTTTTTATACCCCCACAAACGGGCTAATGATCTAAAACTACACCCGGTCCACTTTTCGCTAGGGTGGACCGCTTTTTGCCACGAAAAGTAGACCGGGCGGCCAATTATGGCAACCAAAAGTGGACCGGGCGGTACGCTTTTAGTTGCCATAATTGGACCCCCGGTCCACTTTTAATCCGGTCCACTTTTTGCGTGACAGGACTTCTCAACAACCTATACTAGCCCCTCTTAGCTTATATCTATCATCTTCACTCTCCCCCACAGTTCTTGCACCTGTTTAGTGCAGTAGATCGTAGTAATTTTTTGCTCATTCCCCATGCAGTGTCCTTCAGCACATACCCAATAATTATGTTATGGTTGTTGCAAAATTTGAAATGAAAACCCCTATTGTCTGAGATGCATAAATGTTGTTAGACGAGGTCTAACCATGATGTGTACAAGGGTTAACAATAGTAATAGATGTGCAAATAGTCAACTTTGAAGCAAATACTGTGCGATAACATTGTTAGTGGTCCATTGTTAACATTATTCTAGGAATGGGTGTTCAATTTAACTTCAATCTGGATGGAAAGCGTGGCCTAGCTGTGCTAGTCACCTGTGACTATGAGGGCGAAATGAGTGCACATACAGATGCAGCTGAGATGAGACAGACATTTGAACAGTTTGAATATGACATCGTATCACTGGCGAATGGAGCTGTAACCAAGCCTGCAATTGAGTCATTGGTGAGCGAACTTTCAGGGTACATGAAGAGGTACACTGGAGATACCCATAATGCTGATGAGAGTGTCAAAGCCATAGTTTTTTATTTCTCTGGGCATGGAACGGATGGCGATCGAATTATAACCAGTGATCAAAATTTGCTCTACTTAGGGAAAATTGTGAAGCCTCTTGTTACTCATGAGTCAATAGGAGATACATGTGACAAAATCCCAAAACTCTTCATGATTGATGCATGTCGTGGAAATCGAGAACTTGGAAGAAAATCCACAGATATCGATATCCCCAAAGACAGCCGTCTCACCCAAATTGTCGGGAATTTTCGCATGGAATTTGCCACTACTGAGGGTTATTTGGCATATACAGGCTGCACAACATGGAGCCGTTTGGTAGCTCGTATGCTCCGAGAGCATGATGACATATATCAAGCTGTCATGTCCATGGCACGCCAAAGAAGTTTTCAGGAGCTCCACATGCAACGATCTCAGATGATAGACCAGTTGACTGTTGGCCCGTTCAAGCTATATTATCGCAAAGGTAAGCATAATATGCACTTATCTGTTGTCAATTGCCCAAAATGCATTCAGATTTGGATTGTACACTACAGCTAGCACAGCATTAGAATTTGAATCCACCAATCAATGATGATACTCCACAATGTTTTTGTCTAGGACATCATTCATTCTCTTGATGTGTATATATACACTCAAGAGTGTGGTGTTGTTTTTATGTTTGCTACATTTGTATATCACTTTTTCATCTTTCAGGTGAGCCTCCTAGACAAACATCACCCCAAACATCACCCCAGCACACAAGTGATCCTCAGAAGCCAGAAGAAGAAGGTGAGAGTTACAGAGGGAGTGTATGTGTGTGTCCCTATGCTTATATGCAGCCTTTTATCGATCAAATAAGCATATTGGAAAGAGTCATGAAACTGCCAGGTGTATGCATACATGCTTGTAGATATCCTTCTCCATATATATCATGTATGATGTATGCTTTTTGCCTTCATAAAGAGCATTTTACGCATGTTATTGTTGCATGTCATCATACCCTGCCTTGCTAACGCTTCCTTGTTTCTATACTTTTTGGTACTTCCATTACACTTGTACCTATGTGTACAGATGTATTCTGTGGCATGCATGGTGCATGGCTGAGTCAAGCAATCGATTGTGTCTGTCTGTCTGTCTGTCTGTCTGTCTGTCTGTCTGTCTGTCTGTCTTTCTGTCTGTCAGTGGCCTAAAATATTATAATCCTTGGTAATAATAGGTGCTGTTGTGAGTCAGAGTGATCCTCCACCTCGAGAAGTGTATATGCACTTAGTCTCACCCAGGCCGTTGTGGGGGCGATTGTTCACGCATGGGCAGAAATCTCGTTAATTTCTAGGAAAACGTTCAGAAATTTTTGCTGTATCAGCAAACGGAATCAACTGCGTACGCGTTGCTCAATCTAGCTCTTTCTGAATCTCTCAAGGGCGAATATCATACTCTGCTCGAGTACTCCCTCGGCATTTACACGTCCTGGAACACCAGATATGGGAGTACACTGTACTATGGCTACATATAGTATACGGCGTTATCCGGATTATCTGGTAAGGGCTCGCGCATGCGCGAACAGTCGATACCAGGCCGTCTTTTCCACTTCCACAACAGCCCGGGTACGAGGCTAATATGAACTACACTCTGAAATAAGAACATCTCTAATATAACAAGTAAATAAAAAATTTGAAGTGTAATATAGGGATTGCATAAAAATGAACAGAGACAAGATTGGGACACAGACATGCTATGTACATCAACATACCTTTTAGTACATTGATGTATATAGCATGTCTGTGTCCCAATCTTGTCTCTGTTCATTTTTATGCAATCCCTATATTACACTTCAAATTTTCTTTATTAAATTGTCCCTTGTCATTTTTTTACTATTGTAAGCAATAATTCTCCCTAGCATGTGATCTCCATATCCATAAACATCTGGCCAAGTATTGAGCTACTGTATAAATGTGTCATTAGTACTGAGGGCGTGGTTTGGTTGCAAGCAGCAGCTGCGTACGCTTTGGTAACTACAGAACTATAAGCAAACCTGCTAGCAACGTACTATCAGTCACCAGCGCTTTGGCTTGGTGGTATATAGAATCGTGGTAGAATAGCATGCCGTTTCTCCAGCAGACGGTACATAAGCTTACCGAGGTACATACGTAGTAGAGGCAATGTACGCGTGTGCACTGTTCTGACGATGAGAGTAGCACAAGAATCGTCAACACGTCTGTTTTGCTTATGTAGTACTAAGCGCTAGTTGCTATAGTGCAAATCGTCAACACGTTCTCTATCAGCCAGTTCACTCCTCACCTAGTTGTTACGCGCTAGTTGCTAAGCTTTTGCGCATGCGCAGAAAGTGTAAATGACGTCTTTAATGAGTCTTTACGCATTGCGTAATCGTTTTATTGTATGACGCAGAATAACTATATACATAAAACGTATGTACTATGCACGTACATTCAAAATGAAATTACGTAATCGCTATATATATATATTCAATTTCATTGATTTTATGGTTATTGAGTTACGCTTCTTCAAGAAGAAGAAGAAGAAGAAGAAGAAGAAGAAGAAGAAGATGGCAAAAATGTGAAAAGCAAATTAAGCACCTTAAAAGCGAAATCAACTTCAAATTGAAAGTGAAAATGAACAAAATGCTTATATATGGTTTTCAATGGGGATAGACCATAGCAATCCCTATATACACAGTACTACCGTACTGTGTGATAGTATAACCTGAAATAAATCCCTAATATAACAACTAAATAAAAAATTTAGGAAATTTGAAGTGTAATATAGGAATTGCATAAAAATGAACAGAGACAAGATTGGGACACAGACATGCTATGTACATCAACATACCTTGTAGTACATTGATGTATATAGCATGTCTGTGTCCCAATCTTGTCTCTGTTCATTTTTATGCAATTCCTATATTACACTTCAAATTTCCTAAATTTTTTATTTACTTGTCTCTTGTCATTTTTTTACTATTGTAAGCAATAATTCTCCCTAGCATGTCCTTTCCATATCCATAAACATCTAACCAAGTATTGAGCTACTGTATAAATGCATGATTAGTACTGAGGGCGTGGTTTGGTTGCAAGCAGCAGCTGCGTACACTTTGGTCTATAAGCAAACCTGCTAGCAACACAGGGCCGGAGCAGCTCCACAAAGGGTGGTAGGGCAACTGCTAATGGTGCGCATGCGCGCGCACACGTGCCGTTCTGCCACCTCTGCTGCATGGCTATTACGTTGTCAGTCGTATTTAGATAAGCAGATTTACCAGCTTTGTCCCCAGACACCCCTACATATGTATATCCAGCAGCTGTGTACGGTTGAACCTGCTCATTACGCGGGCATTACGCGGCCGCAGCGTATGAAGCGAAATCTATGGTGCCCGAGAGGGGCATTCCCGACATATCGCAGCGACGCTCCCAACATATCGCCACGACGCCCATGCGATTGTCGCGCGAGGCCCACGCGATTGTCATAGAAATCAGACTAGGCAATACTGCGTACCGCTACATTGCGTGACTACGAACGCAGCTAGCCTACTTCACAATCTCGGATAAAATCATCGCTCACGTCATTTCTTGTATGGACCACCAAAAAGTGGTAGGGCAAATGCCCTACCTGCCCCACCGTCTCCGCCGGCCCTGCAACGTACTATCAGTCACCAGCGCTTTGGCTTGGTGGTATATAGTATCGTGGTAGATTAGCGTGCCGTTTCTCCAGCAGACGGTATATAAGCATAGGTACTATATGGCATCTATGATATAAGCTTACCGAGGTTCCATACGTAGAGGCAGAGCCAACACACTGTACGCGTGTGCAGTGTTCTGACGGTGAGAGAGTAGCACAAGAATCGTCAACACATCTCTGTTTTGCTTATGTAGTACTAAGTGCTAGTTGCTTTACAAATCGTCAACACGTTCTCTATCAGCCAGTTCACTCCGTGCCGCGCTAGTTGCTAAGCTTTTGCGCATGCGCGGCTGGTGTAAATGACGTCATTAATGAGTCTTGTCTCATGACGTAATCGTTTTCTTGTATGACGCAACCTAACTATATACGTAAAACGTATGTACTATGCACGTACATTCAAAATGAATTACGTAATCGCTATATATATGTACATGTATTGCATTGAGAGGAGTGTTAACATCATTATTACAAGAATCACAAGGGTTAATAAAATATGCTTTTGTCATGTTGCTATTAGCGATGATATCTCTACACATGCTAACTTTCAGGTTGATGGTTACCATGGTTGCTGAGTTTTGCTCATTAGTTATCCTCATTCATAATACATTGCTGGGAGAGATAACAATCAGTAGTACATGAACTACAAGAAATTATACCTCTATTCCCCAGTACGTAATGATACATTTTCACATGCAAAGATTCAATTTCATTGATTTTATGGTTATTGAGTTACGCTTCTTCAAGAAGAAGAAGAAGAAGAAGAAGAAGAAGAAGAAGAAGATGGCAAAAATGCGAAAAGCACTTTTTGAGGTATTACGGATATCTTACATCACAGATCAACCAATTTTTGTTTCATGGTTATTTTTCACACATTCTTCACCTTGATATCATTAAAAGTGAAATCAACTTCAAATTGAAAGTGAAAATGAACAAAATGCTTATATATGGTTTTCAATGGGGATAGACCATAGCAATCCCTATATACACAGTACTACTGTACTGTGTGATAGTATAACCTGAAATAAATCCCTAATATAATAGTATAACCTTTGGGTACTATCCTGCATAAAAATATGTGTTCCACTTGTCCATAAAGCTAATGTTCTACTAGTACTATGTATTTGGTAATACTGATGGTGGTATGGAGTACTGTTTCTTTCTGTTCAGCTCCAAAAAAAGTGGTTAGCTGTACTATTGATGACCTGACTAATCACCTACAAGAAGTAATAAAAAAGGATGAGATTAGCGTTACAGATATTTTACAACACGCAACAGTCGAAGAAATGGGGCACATTACATATGGAGATGCAAAGAAGTTTTCAGAGGATTTGGTGGAGTACACGAATGAATGCGATAAAGATGCCAAGTTTATACACACATGGAAAACCAATCAGACGAGTTCTTCCACAGTACAAACATCAAAAGGTCAAAACTTTAGTATTGGTGGAGGACCAAGTGTCGGTGCATATGGTGGAAGTGTTGGATTGAGCGGAAGCTATACTGGCTCTAGATGTAAAACTGACCAGCAGAACATAGGCCAAGGAGAATCAGAAAGCTCCACAGTTGAAGTCACAGTAGGAAAAGGCGAAACCGTTGTTATAAAAGAAAGACTTGTTAAGGTTGAAGAACAAGCACACTGCACTCTAGAGCTACTACTTGAAGATAAACAAGAAATTGAATTCAAAAAAGTACAAAAAACACACAAAGTAAAAGTGAGGAAAAAAGATTTCCTGAACTTCGAGGGGGCAACAATAAAAGGTGATTTGATCTACTGCACTTTTTCCGGCCCGTGTACTTTTAACAAAACCCAACGCAAAGTGACCTCTTCCATACGTGAAACAGGCACAGAGACCTCTTCATGAACATGAATATCCTGCAGAAAAGACGATGATACTCTATAATATATAGTCAACATATTGTACATTGTAAACAGTAGTAGTAGTGAGTAGTTTATTATGGAACTTCGCTGCCAAATGTGTAATTATAACATGTGAAAAAGGGAATGGGCTAGGCTAGGTGTGCATAATAGTCCTCTGCTGCTGGAAAGTGTCCATTGTCCATTGTTCGGGCAGCGTCGTGAAAAGACGTGTCTCTTGCATTCCTCACTTTCTGTCTTGTCCTCAATTTCTGAAGCATGATATTCCACACTCTCTCGCAGTTCGTAAGCTGCTCTAGTTGTGGTCAGTAGAGCTTTAATTAATTCCACTGGAGTCAGAGACATCTCAGCTTCATTATTGTTGCACACCTTCGGCTGCATATCACCTTTTTTTTTCTATATTGTAGTTCCAAAAGTGGATATAGGCTCCCCTCTACAGGTAGAGGTAGTCATTGAGATGATATACGTAGGTGAGAAGTAAGTACTTGAAGTTGGGCAGTGAGAAGGTCAGCTAGACACACAGCTTAAGACTTTTGTCCATGTATCAGATGCAGATGTGTTTTGTGACTGTCTGGGTGACACATGGATACCTAGAAACGTTGGGAGGCAGCAGATGCATACGTAGACTCACTCTCATCCTATAAGTACACACAGGAGTAGGAACACCCCCCCAATATTAGTAAGTACATAGATGCACAAAGAATGCTTGTAAAAGTAATGGCAGACAGACTGACGAGGTCGACGGTATACACAGGACTATAGCAGACAAGTTCGTGTGAAGGGTGGGGCCCGGGCTCGGACATGCGCATCGCTCGAGTACACGTGAGTGTGGAACGGGGAACCAATTGGGTTGCGAGTACCACGTGGAGCTAGCGTCCGTGTACACAGTTCAGTCCCGTCGCTCTCCAGACCAAGATGGCTGTAGCTCAGGTTGCTTTGAAACAGGAACCTCAGTCACCACCTCCCTCCCACCCTCCCACCTTCCCCACTCCACCAAGTACCAGTGGAACACCTCAGGATCCCTTGGGACTGGAGGAGAGGATATTAACCCTCTGTGCACAGAATTCCAAGGGTATTACTGATGACATCATCGTTCAGGACCAGCCAACAATTGATGGTGAGAAGAGAATGAGAGCACTTCAGAGGTTGCTGTCACAGGTGGGTGTGGTCTCTGATTTTTCCACATTTCTCCCTCTTCCTCATGATTTCTTACTCCCTCCACCACCTCCCTCCCTCTCCGCTCTCTCCTCTCACTCTCCCTCCCTCCTTCCCTCCTTCCACCACCTCCCTCTCTCTCCGCTCTCACTCTCCCTCCCTCCCTCCCTCCCTCCCTCCACCACCTCCCTCTCTCTCCGCTCTCTCCTCTCTTACTCTCCCTCACCCCTCCACCTCCTCTCTCCCTCTCTTCCCTCGATCCTCTCTCCCTCTCGTTCTCTTACTCACAACTCGCACCATTCCTTCCTCCTCCAATCCAGGGTAAGATAGAGCTATTGAAACAAGGACATACACTTCTGTACAAGTTGAAGGCCACATCTTCAACACCTAGGTATTGGAGATACACACACACACACACACACACACACACACACACACACACACACACACACACACGTCTTATTATTGATTTACATACACACTCCCCCCATCCCTCCCTCCCTCCTCCCTCCCTCTCTGCAATTTGTGGCCTGCAGTTAAGTCACATTTTACACCAACTAAAGCACAACCTATACTCTTTAATTGGCCATCTCTAACCTGAATATCGACACTCTCCCTCCCTCCCTCCCCCCCTCCCCCCCCCCCCCCCCCCTCCCTGCCTCCCTCCCTTCCTACCTTTCTCCCTCTCCCTCTCCCTCTCCCTCCCTCCTTTCTTCCCTCTCTCCATCTCCCTCCCTCCCTCCCTCCCTCCCTCCTCCACAGTAAAACAAAAGGTTTTGAGAAGGAGCAGCGATTAGTGTACCAGATCATTGAGGACTCGGGCAACAAGGGAATATGGATGAGAGAGATACGAGTGAAGTCCAACCTAGCACAGAGTGAGCTGACCAGGTGTCTGAGGACGTTGGAGAGTAGGAAGTTGATTAAGAGTGTCAAGTCGGTACAGGCAGCAAGGAGAAAGGTGGGCAGTTATTAGAATGTGGTGTAGTTTTAATACATGCAAACGATAATTCAGTACCTTGAGGACTTGTTCTCCTGCATCCCTCTCCCTCTCTCCCTCTCTCTCTCCCTCTCCCTCTCCTTCTTTATATGCCCCCCCCCCCCCCCCCCCCCCCACACACACACATCCCTCTCCCTCCTCCTCCCCTCCTTCCCCCCCTCCCCCCTTCCTCCCTTCCTCCCTCCATTCCTCTCCCTTTGCTCCCTCACCCCTCCCACTCCACCTCCCTTCCCCTCTCCCTCTCCCTCCCTCTTCTCCCCCTCTTCTCCCCTCCCCCTCCTTCCCTCCCCCTCCCTCCCTCCCCCCCAGGTCTACATGCTCTATGACCTCACCCCAGATGAGTCCATCACAGGAGGTGCCTGGTACAGTGATCAAGACTTTGAGAGTGAATTTGTTGAAGTTCTCAACCATCAGTGCCTCAAGTTCCTGGAGCAGAAGGTACGGCAGTGCAGGGTTTAATCTAGACATATGTCCTTGAGGGGGCAAAATCAATAATTGTAGAAACTTGGGGGGAGGGGGGCACATTTGGTACAGGCAGGAGAGGGATGTAGCAGTGTACTATGGAGATGATATACAAAATCTCACATGCTTGGGGAGCAACTGGAATCTTGGGGGGGGGGGGGGGGACATGATGGAACAACATGGACACTTTGTTGACTACAGCAGTCGTACCAGGACACCTTACGTCCAAGAGTGTCCTGATTAGTGTGTGTATAGTCTTAGATGAGTAGTTTGGTGTCCCTCCCCCTCCCTCCTTCCTCCCCCTCCTCCTCCCTCCCTCCCTCCATCCCTCCCTCCTTCCATCGCTCCTTCCATCCTCCCTCCTCCCCTCTCTCCTCCTCCTCCCCTCCCTCCCCCTCCCTCCTTCCTTCCCCTCCCTCCTCCTCCCTCCCTCCCTCCCTCCCTACCTCCAGTCCTTCAAAGCCCAAGCCTCCAACCCAGACCCTCTCTCCAGAAAGTCCTCCTCCTACACCTCACCTCAGGAGGTGTGCAAGTTCATCACTGAACTAGGAATCAGTCGGGTAAGAAGTGGATGATGTCACAACTGTAATTGATAATACATGGGAACATTTGTCTATGATGTAATCACTACAGTACTGCGTATGCCTATTAGCATGCTGCATATACAGTAATAAGAGAGGTTGTGTGTGCAATTACTATGATGTAATTATGATGTAATCTTTCAGGTGGCCCTGACTCCCAGTAATATTGAGACTATATTAAACACGCTGGTATTTGATGGGAAAGCTGAGTCATCAGTTGTGATGGGTGGAGAGGGAGAGGGGGGAGGGAGGGAGGGGGTGACCACTGTGTACCGTTTGACACGCCCACTTCTCAGTGATACTGGATTCAGTCGGATTCCATGTGGAGTGTGTCCTGTGAGTAATGGGGGAGGGGAGAGGGAGGGTGGGAGGGAGGAGGGAGGGGGAGGGATGGAGGGATGGAGGGATGGAGAGGGATGAGTAGAGGGCAAGGGAAGGAGGGGTTTCAAGTGTGTGATTCTGTGTAGGGAAGAAGGGAAGGATGATTGGAGTGAGAGGGAGTGAGTGACGGTGGGAGGGGGAAGAGGGGTCCTACATTGTAATTGTGTGATCCTGTATAGGGAGGGAGGAGGGAGATTGGGGAAGAAGGGAAGGATGATTGGAGTGAGAGGGAGGGAGGGAGGGAGGGAGGGATTCCAAATTAGCCCACAAAAAGCAATTGCTCTCTACTACTGTGATGATGTAATCCCTGAACCATGACATTCTGGTCATGTCAATTTGATCTCCTCCATAACTGTGGCCCTACTTGTGATCTAGTTAAATATTCAAATCTTCAAATTATTTACAATACTGGTGGTCTTGTTAACTGTGTATTAGGGGTTGTGGTTGCCTATGACAACTGGTGCAAGGTGGACAATGGTGGTTACAATATAATGCCTTTGTGTTGTGGGTGGACAACAGCTGATCACCTTGGTTACCGTTACCAGGCAACTCCCCACCCGTCAGTGTGTCTCCTCACTACTGACCCTTATCCCTCATATTCCCATTAGGTTTCCTTATCTCTATTACTGTTATTCTTGCCCTAAGGGCCTGTGGTATGTACATTTGTCCCAAATACTGTTAAAAGCACTTATGGAAAGGTTGTTAACTTGTTTATGTGTACACATCATGTAAGACCTGAAATGAGGACACCTCAATAAACAGGACAGCAGGAACCCCTCTACTTAGCACTCTCTGAAATGAGGACACCTCAATAAACAGGACAGCAGGAACCCCTCTAATTAGGACTCCCTGAAATGAGGACACCTCAATAAACAGGACAGCAGGAACCCCTCTACTTAGCACTCTCTGAAATGAGGACACCTCAATAAACAGGACAGCAGGAACCCCTCTAATTAGGACTCCCTGAAATGAGGACACCTCAATAAACAGGACAGCAGGAACCCCTCTAATTAGGACCCCCTGAAATGAGGACACCTCAATAAACAGGACACCTTTTGCTGCCCCAAATACCATGTTTGTGTATACATGTATCTGCCTCACTCTACATACAGTAATGTTATACATGACTTCTAGTTTTACATGCATGCTGACATTTCCGATCGACCCATTGTCATAACGAGGTAGACTTGCTCCTCTCTCACCAAAATGCACCTCTGTAATAACCCTTTCATCCCAACATTCTGGCAAGGGGGGGGGAGCAAGTAGAGTTTTGGGAACGTGAGGGGGGTGGTGTGTGTGCGTCAATGTATTTTTCAAATCCCAGGGGGCCACTTAGGATCCAAGAAGGGCAAATGCCCCCCCCCCCCCACCTCATAAATAGAACCCTGCTCTCTCTGGTGATACAATGACTTTAATCATCCACAAGGTGCTTAGAAAGACAAGGCAACACAACACAACAGAAAGACAAAGCAACACAACTCAGTTATTTTTCAAAGAAAAATTATCTGCCTGGGGTGGGACTCAACCTGTATGGGTTAGACTCAAGTGGGCAGATGTTCACTGTGACCTCCTCCTCCTTACTCTGACAAGTTCCCAGCCTCTCTGACTCCTCACTGGTCTACAAGTGTTTTTTAAGAGACATTACCACAAAGTGTGGTCCTTAGTTGTGGTTTGAGGGGTACTTACCTTGACATGTGTTGGACTACCTCTTGTAAATAGTGGGTAGTGAGTGTGTGAGATGGGAATAAACAGGATTATATCTTCATGTTTGTGTACTCTTCAGAAATCAGGACACCTCACTAATCAGGACACCTCTCTAATCGGGGCACCTCTCTAATCAGGACACTCTCCTCTGTCCCAAGGGTGCCCTGATTAGCTTTGTGATCGGAATTTCATTCCACCATCCTTTCATTCATTAACCCTCTGATTCCTCTTATCTAGGCCGTGCCTGGTGGTTGGGATAGTGGTGATAGTAGGCCACTGTTGTCATTGGCAACCAGAGGGGTCCTGGCCACAGCATCCTCAATACTGTGACTCTACTCATTTGGTTGACGTAACACAACATAATTTGTAGATATTTAGAGATAGTCCAGTGGTGTCTTCTTAGGCCAGACAGCCTTGAGAAGTGTCCTGATTAGTGAGGTGTCCTGATCAGTGAAGTGTCCTGATTAGTGAGGTGTCCTGATTCTCTGACCTTCACATTTGCGTACTCTCTCCACAAATCAGGACACCTCACTAATCAGGACACTTCACTAATCAGGACACGTTCATCTGTCCCTAGAGTGTCCTGAACACAGAGGGTGTCCTGCTAATCAGGTATCAACCATTGTTTGAGACCCAACCAATTACTTCAAGTGGCTATTAATACTTCAATCACTTCACATCCTTAGTTACCAATTGACTCATGGCCTATACCACTTACACACCTGTGTGTCCCAGTTACTATGGCAACTATTCACCAATACATCACTACTATTCCAGTTCCCTCCACACACCTGTTCACCCTCACCCAACCCTCCCTACCACTTTACACACCTGTGTCCCAGTTACTATGGCAACTATTCACCAATACATCACTACTATTCCAGTTCCCTCCACACACCTGTTCACCCTCACTCAATCCTCCCCTAACACTTTAAACACCTGTGTCCCAGTTACCATGGTAAATACATTACACCACTATCCCTTACACACCTGCATCCCTTCTAGTTGCCATGGCATACTCCTCACATCAACTAAGCTCCTCCTATTCAACTATTAACTCTCATTAAAGCTTTTCCCATTCAACTTAAGAATCTTCCCATTCAACTCATTTTAACTTAAGAATCTTCCCATTCAACTAGTCACATTAACTCATTAACACTCCTCCCATTCAACTGTTAACCCCTCAACACTAACACTTCTCATTTAACTCTTCGTGGCCTGACTTCACTCGAGCCAACCAGACTGACATCTTACCACATTTAATGATTGAGAACTGGTTGAGGTTGTTTTGACTTTAGTGAGACACAAAAGGGACAAAGTGAAAATGAACATTTTCTTAGGGGTGGAGGGCAAGGTGGGCAATTAGCCCCCCTGAAAGTGGGGGTGGGCAATTAGCCCCCCTGAAAGTGGGGGTGGGCAATTAGCCCCCTGAAAGTGGGGGTGGGCAATTAGCCCCCCTGAAAGTGGCTTTGCCCCCCTCCCCCTGAGGACTATGATCAATTCAACACAGGACAGTCTCGATACAAGGCTAGCCCCCCTCAATTTTAGGAAGTCCTGATTTTCCCTCCCTGAACTTTTTTCCAGAAAAAATCCCTGCACACACAGAGGTAGGTAGAAGTGTGATGAAGGAAAGGGGATCATGAAACGAACACTAACCACCTTCCCATACCCACACCTCCAACAATACTCCACTCTGTGTGGCCAACACCCTCCTGCTGGCCATTTCCTCCTCTTTCAACCATCAAACCATTCACACAAATATTCACAAATATTCACACAAGGCTAGTGAGTAATGTTTGAAAACTTGGTTGTCGTGGTAACCCAACCACTTGGCTTTTGAGTTTGTAATGTGACTCCCTGAAGGGAGGACACCTCAATAAACAGGACACCTTTTGATGTTCGGAACACCACGTTTGTGTAATTTAATGCATGAAATCAGGACACCTCACTAATCAGGACAATTCCTACGCCTCATTAATCAGGACACTACTGTGGCAAAGGTGTCCTGATTAGAGAGGTACCTCGAATCCGGACACATCACTCTGCCGTAGCTCTGCTACCACCCCACTAATCAGGACACCCGAAATGAACCCACCCTGTCATTAAATTGTTCGAATGCCCTCAGGCATAGTTCCTGTAGATCGATATCTACTATTAGGGAGCTTTTCACAAACATCCCATTAGGGAGTGCCAGTGGCTGTAAATCAAGTTGTAGTGGAGTGGATTGTATTAACAGTTTCACTATCATTGTGTACATCTTACACTGTGACATAGTCTACATAGCGTACATTGTAACATTGTTCACTACATGCAATGAACGAGAAATGTACAAATAGCCATGTGACTTCTGTAGGGCGTGCTACATGTACTGTACCAGAATTCTACATGATGTACAAATCACCACCTGTAGTTGTTGTGCAATGAGGGCAATTTTACAGGTTATGCATGTAAACATTGTTGCTACATGTACTGTACAAGAATTTTACATGATGTACAAATGACCATGTTGAGTTGTTGTGCAATATACAGTAATATTACACAACCTACAACCAGTACAAATGACTTACAACTGGTACAAATCACCTGTACCGTTTGAAATACAACATGTACATGTACTGTTCAGAACTGCCCCAAATACCATGTTTGTGTACTTTTCACCCCCTGAAACCAGGACACCTCAGGACACCTCACTAATTAGGACACCTCACCAATTGGTGCACTTTCTTCTATTAAGAGACTGTATAGATTATTACAAACTGTCCTTGACTTCCTGCCCTTTGTCCGTTCTTCATTCATCATGTGAGAGAGTCTCTACCAATTGATGGTGTACAAATGACTGTATTTAGATGGTCTGGTCTTGTCTCCATCTCAATGGGATTCTCATGGAGTGAATGAGTGGCCCGTGCTTTAGATCTCACTTCACACACACACACACACACACACACACACACACACACACACACACACACACACACACACACACACACACACACACACACACACACACACACACACACACACACACACGGTTTCTTTTAGGGGGGCGAGAGAGGGCATTTGCCCCCCCTCCCCCCCCCCGGCCTTGAAAAGGCCTTGCCCCCCTTAAGTCAAACAGACCTTCCTCATATATAGCCACACAGGTTTTAAGTTGGCCCCCAAGATTTCTTTTATGTGCAGTTCCCCCCCTCCCCCCCCCCCCCCCCCCCCCGGCCCCATGTCAAGTTTTCTGAAATGAACCCTGACTCTGCATAGTACCGAAGGACGTTAGAGGGACATCAGGACCCCTCTCCCTCTCCCTCTAACCCTCTCTTTGCTGCCCCAAATACATGTACCATGTTTGCATACATTCAGTAGTCTTCCTGGAGTGTGTGCAGGTTAAAGAGATTCCTTGTTTGTGTACAATACCAACATGATGATATCATGATGACCTCATCTGTAGCACACTTCGGCTGAGATGAGGCTTCCCTTCAATGGCTATTACATCTCTACAACAGTGTGCCATATTGTACCCCCTCCCTCTCTGCGACCCTCGCTCACTTGATGGAGTTGGTGTGTGGGGTACTATGAGATTGGAACACGCACAGTCCCTCTCTCCCTGTATCCTCTCCTCTCCCTCTCCCTCTCCCTCTCCCCCTCCCCCTCCCTCTTCCCCTCCCCCCTCTCCCTCTCCCTCTCCCTCCCTCCCACCTTCCCACCCCCTCTCCATCCCTTCCCATCCCATTCTCTCTCCCTCCTTTGTCATAATACCCACTTAAAGACCACCTCTAATTGCTCTAAAGTGTAATTCCATTACATTCACAAAACTACAAACCATCACAAAGAGGTTTAAAGACCCTCCTTAATTACCCTCGCCTCTAAACCCCTATCTTCTTACCACCAAAGACCCTACACTTGTTACTGTGTACACTTGTACACGTAATTGACCCTAGGTACAGGCTTGTTACATGTTTAACAAAACTAACAGATTTGCCACAAGATGGTGTAGATAATGTGGGGTGTTTCCTGTAAGGCCTGTCTGGTTTGATGTAGGAATTGTTACAGGATGTGTAATGGGGACTATTGGATTGTGGGTTTGTGGGGTCAACATACAGTTGTGGGTGGTGGAAATTTGATCCCTCTTATTCACCTCAACAGTGGATTTTCAGTATATGTGACCATGCAAGCATAAACCAACCTTATACCACAAAAGTATAATTTTCAGCATGAACGAAAATAGTCCACACTTTCCCATTATACCCCATACAAATACAAAACACAAAACTCTTCATAACTTTGGAATAGAAAGTCCAATCAAAAATCTAAAAAGATCACTACAATCAGCTTGAAAATCGTTATTCAATGCTCTGCTTATCTCAATGATAATAAAATGTGGTATAAGGTTGGTTTATGCATGCATGGTCACATGTATGTCTGTGACCGGGTGATGTGGATAATGGTTATATGTGACATCTAATTTTGTGTGTGTGCACTCTCCTGCTCTCCAACAATGTGTAGCATTCAACTAGCGTTTCTGTGATTTGGTGGGTGTGGTGGATTGTGTCCTGATTAGTGAGGTGTCCTGATTAGTGATTAGTGGGGTGTGAGGTGTCCTGATTAGTGAGGTGTCCTGATAAGAGGGGTGTGCTGATTGGTAAGGTGTCCTGATGAGGTGTCCTGATTAGAGAGGTGCTGTGAATAGTGGGGTGTCGTGATTTAGTTAAGTATTGAGGTGTCCTGATTAGTGAAATGTGGTGACCAGTGGAGTGTGCTGATTAGTGAGGTGTCCTCATTTCAGGGGGACAAAGTGCTGTAGGTAGCATTCTCCCAATCTGGTTCTGTGTGCAACTGTGCATGGTGTCTGTCTGTGTGTCTGTGTTCTCCAATCCCAACAATAGTTGTGAGGTGCCCTCTTTCTCTGGAGTCCAAATTCTTGGATCAGCTGTTAATAAGCCCACTATGGTCATGATGTAGGTGTGATACAGTCCACTGTGGTTACTATGCAGTTATCCTGATTCATACATCTGGCTAGACAGACTTTGATAACAGAATGGAGCAGATTGACCTCAGTACATACCAGGGAGGTGTCCAGCAGCTGCTTCCTGCACTTCTAGCATTGTTGATGTGTGGAGTGGGGTGCTAAACTGTAACCATGGCAACACAACTGTATTTCCTCTCGTACTGTGTCTATATATAGAACATTTCTAAATATATGTGAGTGTGTGAGTGTGTGTGTGAGTGTGTGTGTGTGAGTGTGTGTGTGTGAGTGTGTGTGTGAGTGTGTGTGTGAGTGTGTGTGTGTGAGAGAGAGTGTGTGTGAGTGAGTGTGAGTGTGTGTGTGTGTGTGTGTGTGTGAGTGTGTGTGTGAGTGTGTGTGTGAGTGTGTGTGTGTGAGAGAGAGTGTGTGTGAGTGAGTGTGTGTGTGTGTGTGTGTGTGTGTGTGTGTGTGTGTGTGTGTGTGTGTGTGTGTGTGTGTGTGTGTGTGTGTGTGTGAGTGTGTGAGTGTGTGTGTGAGCACGGTGCACAATGCACAGGGAGACCTGGTACAAGAGTGTACAATAATGCCCAGTATCCAATGTAGAATATGTGTGCAGAAAGTCACACACTTTAAGTGCAATAAATTGTCCCTTATCTCTGCATGTACACTATCACTGCATATGGGCCTCAGACAGCCGTCTCATATCTGATTACATTCAAACCAGTTATTTTGTGGGTGTATGCCTCACTAGTTCTAGCCTTCACTGCTCAGAGGTGGTAGAAATAACAGTTTAGTGAGAAACATGTGAAGTGGGTGGGTGGATGATAGCAGTAATATTGGTCCCTCTCTGGAAGGTATGGTTGGGTGGGTAGTAGAGTGGGGGACACCTTGTCAGTGAAGAGGGTCGTCAGATGTGGTTGAAATAACAGTTTAGTTAGTTGGATGGCACTTCTGACAGTGTTCTTGTGTGTGTGTATGGCTCACTGGTTCTAGTGTTCCTCTCTGGGAGGTGGTAGAAATAACAGTTTAGTGAAAGGTATAGGCACCTTTTTTAAGGGGGGCCGGGGGCAAGGGGACAATTTGCCCCCCCCCCCCCCCCCCCCCCACACACACACACACCTGAAAGTCGCTTGCCCCCCTGAGATGGGCTATGATCAATTCAAATTATGTTTCCAAATCACACCCCCTCAATTTTAATTTTCCCTCCTGTAAGTTAAAAACTTCCTCCTCTGGCGGTGTTCACTGTTATTCTGTGGGTGGTATGGCTCACTTGTTCTAGTGTTCCTCTCAGGGAGTAGCAGTTTAGTGATACGTATGAGAAATCAGCACCTTCTTCACAGTCTTCTCTGTTATGTTGTGTGTGTATGCCTCAATAATTCTAGCCTTCACTGCTCAGAGGTGGTAGAAATAACAGTTTAGTGAGAAACATGTGAAATCCTCACCTCGGAGGTGTTCACTGTTGTTTTGAGGGTGTATGCCTCACTAGTTCCAATGTTCCCCTCTGGGAGGTGGTAGAAATAACAGTTTAGTGGGAATTCTCACCTCAGGAAGTTCTTCTCTGTTATTTTGTGGGTGTATGCCTCACTAGTTGAGGTGGTTGTAATAACAGTTTAGTGAGAGGCATGTGAAATGGGGTGTGTGTGTGCATGTCACACTAGAGTTGGCAGTAATATCGGTCCCTCTCTCTCTCTGTGTAGAGGATGGTATGGTTGGGTGGGTAGTGGAGTGGGGGACACTGTTGGTGAAGTGGGTGGTTGGAAGTTTGAAACTTTGAATAGTTGAGTGAGGGTTGTGTTAACAGAGGGGTAAGGTGAAGGTTGTCATGATTAGCAAGGTATCCTGATTAGTGAGGTGTCCTGATTACTAAGGTGTCCTGATTAGTGAGGTATCATGTTTAGTGAGGTGTCCTGATTACTAAGGTGTCCTGATTAATGAGGTGTCCTGCACGCAACAATCTTTCTGCATGAGGCTGAACGCTTACTGTGCCTGTTCGTAACCGCAGGTCACGTGAGTGGGGGCCCCCAGGTTCACACTGTTAACTACATTTATGCCGCATTATATCATCGAGATAAGCAGAGCATTGAATAACGATTTTCAAACTGATTGTAGTGATCTTTTTAGATTTTTGATTGGACTTTCTATTCCAAAGTTATGAAGAGTTTTGTGTTTTATATTTGTGTAATGGGGATAATGGGAAAGTGTGGACTATTTTCGTTCACGCTGAAAATTATACTTTTGTGGCATAAGGTTGGTCAGGGTTTCTTTTGGGGGGGAGAGGGGGGGCGAGAGGGGGCATTTGCCCCCTTTAAAAAAGTTTTGCCCCCCTTAAGTCAAAGAGACCTTCCTCATACACTGCCAGATGTGTTTTCATGTTACCCCCCAAGATTTCTCGTATGTGTGGTTCACCCCCCTTGTCAAGCTTTCTGAAATAAACCATGATTGCATGGTCACATATTCTTTTTATGCTAACCACTGTTGCTTGTAACTGAAATAGTTATATATTGCTAATCACTAAACCACATGTACACTACCTATTATGTAAGAAGAGTGACTACCTCATTTCTCTGGAGGTGGAGGAAGTTATGGAGAGATTATTAATAGTCTTTGTACCACCTTCCTGTGTTTAGAGAGGGAGGGAGGGAGGGAGGAAGTCAGACAAGAGGGTACTGTGTGTGAGTGGGTGGGTGGGAGGGAGTGTGTCAGCTGGAAGAGAGAAGGAGAGGGAGGGACAAGGGAAGTGGTGTAGTGAGTCTGGTATGTAAGTCTGAGAGAGTGAGAGAGGAAGTGAGGTAGTAAGGGTCTAGCTGTTATCTTTAGAAGAAAGGAAGCATATTACAAAGGTTAGTTTATCTTAAAAGGTGGCAGAGTTGTTTACTTGTGTGTGAGAGAGAGAGGGAGAGAGAGGAAGTGAGAGAGTAAGGGTCAGCTGTTATGTTTAGAAGAAAGGACAAAGGTCTATTGGTAGTTTATCTTAAAGGGTATAGTTTGTGTGTCTTTAGAGAGAGAGATGGAGGAAGTGGGTTTATCAGTTATATCTTTAGACTACAGTAACTTTAAATTGACCAATCAGGTTATGAGAGAAACGCTGGATCTATTTTACATAGTCACCTCGTTAGCGGGACCTAGTACCGGGATCTATTGGCACACTTGTTGCTAACGGTTTGAATGGTCATTGTCCAATCAGTTTCTCTTCTGTAGTCTAAAATAGTTAGACACACTTGTCGTTGGGCCCTTGGTAGTACCCTCGCTACGCTCAGGATGCTACCTACATCCAGCCCTCGGCTTTCTAAATCAGGTAGTTCCCTCGACTTGGTGTCTGACTTATCTTTAGAGAGAGGAAGTATTACATATTTGTAGTTATCTTGAACTATGAGAGGAAAGTTAATGGTTTGTGTGTCTGAGAGTGAGAGAGGAAGTGAGGTAGTAAGGATTAGCTGTTACCTTTAGAAGAAAGGAAGTATGTTACAAAGGTTAGTTTATCTTAAAAGATGCAGAGTTGTTTACTTGTGTGTGTGAGAGAGAGGGATGAGAGAGGAAGTGAGAGAGTAAGGGTTAGCTGTTATGTGGAGGGAGGGAGGGAGGGAGGGAGGGTGGGTGGGAGGGAGGGAGGGAAGGAGGGAGGGAGGGAGGGAGGGAGGGAGGGGGGGGAGGGAGGGAGGGAGAGAGGGAGGGAGGGAGGGAGGGAGGGAGGGAGGATTTAGCTGTTATGTTTGGGAGAAAGGAAGTGTATTTCAAAGGTTTACTGGAAGTTTATCTTGAAAGATGAGAAGAGAGTTAATGGTTTGTATTTCTCTTCATGGAGAGGAGGAAGTGCGTGTCTTAAGGTCTGTTGGTCAACAACTTGAAAAGAGAGAGGATGTGATTGATAGTTTTGAAAGATAATGCTACAAGGAAATAGGGTCTGATTGTCTCTTCGTCAAGGAGGGAGGGAGGGAGGGATGGAGGGAGGGGAACTTCCTCTAGCAAGGTAGGAGAGAGGAAGGGAGGAGTGCATAGGGAGAGAGAGGATGGGAGGGAGGGAGAGAGCAGGGCATAAATGCGACAGTCTTTAGACCCATTGACCTCCCTCATCCACCTCACACCACCTAATGCACTAAATATTCTCATTAACACTCTCAGAGGTCTAGTTGTGACAAGCATACCTCTTATCTCAATGGCTCATGAGATTGTTTGTACAGAGTCTGCCATCGCTGGTCACTGGAGTCAGTCCTGTGTATACCACCCCTTCCTGGAGGCTGGCTTGGAGTAGGGCTGACAGTGTGGTGTGTAGTAAACAGGAGGTTTCCTAGGGCGAAGGATTTTAAATTGTTGGTGAACGTTTTTACCTCCCCTTTCTCCGTGTGTGGAGCTGTTTTTAGAGTGAGTGTGTGTGTGTGTGTGTGTGTGTGTGTGTGTGTGTGTGTGTGTGTGTGTGTGTGTGTGTGTGTGTGTGTGTGTGTGTGTGTGTGTGTGTGTGTGTGTGTGTGTGTGTGTGTGTGTGTGTGTGAGTCTATCCACCAACCTCCATTGACCTACCCTCCCTCCCTCTCTCTCCTTCTCCCCCTCTCTCTCTACTCTACTCCACTGTGGCCAACCCTCCCTCTCCCTCTCCCCTCTCCCTCTCCCCCCTCCCTCTCTCTCTCCCTCTCTCTCTACTCTACTCCACTGTGGCCAACCCTCCCTCTCTCCCTCTATCCACCAACCTCCATTGTCAAACCCTCCCCCACTCTCTGTGGTGGAGTCACTCACTCCACATATAATTGAGGCTAATGAACCAACTCCATGTTTACTATCCACTCCACTGCTGGCTTCATTACAGTCATTAGGGCTTCTCGCCGGACATCGTTCCTTGGTTGTTTACAAGGTCCGGATGTAGAGTGTAGCTTTCTTGACAGTACACACACAAATGATGATATATGGAGATATGGGATGTGTTTAGTGATTGGGATATCTCGTTTGTGTAAATTTTAAGTTCAGATATTGGCTAATCAGGACTCTCTCCCTCTATTTCTCCCTCACTCTCTCCTCTCTCTCTTTTCCCCTCCTTCTCTTGCTCCCTCCCTGCTGCTTCTCTCTCCTTCACCCACCCTCCCTCCCCCTCTCTCCCTCCCCTCTCCCCCTCCCTCCCTCTCCCTCCTTCCCTCTCCCTCCCTCCCTCCCTCCCTCTCCTCCCTCCCTCCCTCCCTCTCCCTCCCTCCCTCCCCACAGGTAATCAATGAGTGCAGTGATACAGGCGCTATATCCCCATCATCATGTCAGTACATGAAGAGATGGCTACAGTTCTAACACCCACCACCATCTCCCTCTCTCACAAGTGGCAACAATTTCAACTAATTTTATCCCATCATCTTTTTAAGAGGCTAAAATTAATATTGCAACTTTTATTAGTCGGCAAAAATGGAGTCGTGAAGAATGACTGACTAAGAATGAATTATTGGTGTGATATGTACAGTGGAACCTCTCTAATCAGGACTGCCTGAAGAAATCAGGACACCTCACTTATCAGGACACCTCTCCGATCAGAACACCTCACTTATCAGGACACCTCTCTAATCAGGACACCTCTCTAATCGGGACTCCTCACTTATCAGGACACCTCTAATCAGGACACCTCTCTAATCGGGACTCCCTGAAGTAAGAACACCTCAATGTTTTGCTAATGCTGTATTTTCTTGATGATTTTAATCAGGACACCACACTAATCAGGACAACCATCAGCTCTTTTCATTAGAGAGGTCCCACTGTATTTTAGCAGTAAAATTGTTGTATGGAGTGTAAATGAAGTGTTAAATTTGTAATATTGCCTGTGTTTACTACCAGACTAGACAGTGTGTATGCACATGTACATCGGCTGCCAGTGGTTGAGATACTAATCTTGTTGATAGTGCACGAACATGTGGACATATGTTGATTATGTAATCAGTGTGTATGGCTCATGTCATTTGCATGTAATTGCAGTGTTTTACTCCCTGTTCTCTTGTAATAAGCATGTACAGCCGATGGCAAACATACAGGTGAACATTTGTTACTTTGTTATCACTAACAGTTGGCTACATGGATCGAACATCAAGACACAGAAATGCGTCTATTTCAGAGATTGATTAAAACAGATTACAGTTGTTAGAACTAACCCGAAATCCGTGTACCAGGTCTGGAGAATGGATTTATGAAAATTGACTGTATATACAAAGCTCTTGTGAACCAACTGCTTAGCTTTAGAAACACACCTCCCCTTTGGTGCGTAGCTCTGTGCTTATGAGGGCATGCAGAGTTGAGGTGTAGAAACGCGAGGGCTTTGAGATTGAGCCTTCTGCCTACAGCGGAAGAGTTGAACTGTCACCTCTAAGGGCTGATCAACTGCGGAAAAAACAGGGCTTTGGGGTTGAGGTCCCTGCTTACAACAGCAGAATTGACTCAATGGAGTTGAGTGGAGTCAGCCTCCAAGGTGAAGAGAAGTCGGTTGGCATCATATCAAAGATTCCCACTAAAAAGGTTCCCTTTTGCCTAACATGCACACACACATTTCCTGCTATTAATTCCCATGAAGACCACCTGGTAGTACACTAAATGCATGTGGTATGTGTTAAAGGCCTTGTCTTGTGCAGTCACCCTCTGAAATGAGAAAGCTTCTTTTGTTGTGAAATACGACTGCTATCTTACAGACCTACCACCTGACCACCTGACTCTAACTGGGGTTTCCATGGAATTGGTTAACACAGGATGGTGGAGAATGGAGTGGATAGTAAATTAGCCTGTTACCTCACTTGTGGGGTGGGTATGGTATGAGGGAAGTTTGTATAGCCCAGCTGATGGCTGACTCATCAGGGCACTACCTGCAGTAGGTCATCGTGAAATGAGTACACCAATAAAGAGGACAGGTTTTGGTGCCTCTCCGTAGCAGTGGGTATGGTATGAGGGATGTTTATACTAGCAGAGCGTGAGGGCTGACTTGTCAGAGCTCTAGCCGCAGTAGTAGCATCTCTGTGACGATTTTCAATGGATGTTGTGGGGTGGGGTGGTATGAGGGAAGTTTGTATAGCAGAGGGTGAGGGCTGATTTGTCAGAGCTCTAGCCGCAGTAGTAGCATCTCTGTGACGATTTTCAATGGATGTTGTGGGGTGGGTATGGTATGAGGGAAGTGTATGTAGCCAAGTGAGGGTTGCAGTGAGAGAACCTTGTCAGGGTATAAGTTCCAGTAGGTCATCTCTTTGTGAAATGAGCACTTCATTGAACAGGACAAGTTTCGGTACCCTCACTTCTGGGGTGGGGATGGTATGAGATAGCAGAGGGTGAGGGCTAGATTTGTCAGGGCACCAGTTGCATTAAGTATCCCTTTGAAATTTGGAGAACAGGACACTCACTGATATGGTATGGGGGAAGTTTGTATAGCAGAGGGTGAGGGATAGATTTGTCAGGGCACCAGTTGCATTAAGTATCTCTTTGAATTTTTGGAGAACAGGACACTCACTGATGGGGTGGGTATGATGTGTGAAATGAGTCTATCTATACATACGTACATCCACATACCACGTGATACTACTTAGCAGAGGTGAGGGGTGACTTGTCAGGGCACCGGCCAGTTGCATTAAGTATCTCTTTGAATTTTTGGAGAACAGGACACTCACTGATGGGGTGGGGATGGTATGAGGGAAGTTTATATAGCAGGAGGTGATGGCAGAGTGAGCCTTGGTGAGGGCACCAGTTGCAATAGGTCATCTCTTTGATGTGAATTGACAGTTCCATCAATGAACAGGATAAATTTTGGTGGTACCCTGGCTAGTGGAGTGAAATAAGGGAAGCTTACACAGCTGAGGTGAGTACTGAGTGATGAGGGCACTAGCTGCAGTAGGATTGAGGAGTTCCATCAATGAACAGGATAAATTTTGGTACCCTCACTGGTGGAGTGAAATAAGGGAAGTTTACACAGCTGAGTAGTGATGAGCCTTACTCAGGGCACTAGCTGGAATAGGTCATCTCTTTGATGTGAATTGACAGTTCCATCAATGAACAGGATGATTTTTGGTACCCTCACTAGTGGAGTGAAATGAGAGAAGTTTACACAGCTGAGGTGAGTGTACTCACCTTCATGGTTACAGAACCTCTGACATCTAACATTAGTTCATAACGAGTGTTATTCTGTGCACAAATACTGCCATATAAATGAGTCCATCTATACATACGTACATCCACATACCACGTGATACTTCTTCTCTTGAGTGTTATTCTCTCTCCCCTAGCAAGAAACTAGCCAGTGATTTCCTGAGGGATGAGTGAACGAGCGAGTCTTAGTCAGGGTACTAGCTGCAATAGGCCATCCTTTTGATTGTGAATTGAAGAGTTCCATCAATGAACAGGATGATTTTTGGTGTCTTCACTGGTGGAGTGGAAATGAGGGAAGTTTATATACCAGAATTAAGTGAGGGCTGAGTGAGCGAGCGAGTCTTAGTCAGGGCACTAGCTGTAGTATAGGTCGTCCCTTTGATTGTGAAATGAGGATTATATGGGACACTTCAACGAACTGACACCTTTGCTGCCCTCACTGGTGGAGTGGGCGTGGCATGACGGAGGTGTATGTGGCAGAGGTGATCGATCACTGCAATGAGTCATCTTTGACCTCTCCCATATTTCACACATCTCTAAATATCATGTTCACATACATTTTTGTCCCTTCAAATCAGCTAGAACACCTCACTAATCGGGATACTTCACTAATCGGGATACTTCACTAATCAGGACACCTTCACTAATCAGGACACCTCACTAATCGGGACACCTCACTAACCAGGACACCTCACTAATCAGGACACCTTCACTAACCAGGACACCTCACTAATCGGGATACCTTCACTAATCAGGACACCTCACTAACCAGGACACTTTCTTCTGTCCCAGGAGTCCCTACCTGTGAAGCTCCACATACTGTACACACTGTATATGGACTAAAACTCATATTTTACGTACATTTCAGTAGTAACCTCACACCAACCACACTTGGTATGTGTAGTAAAGGTTAGGATGTGCATATATGTCAGATGGTCCCTAGGGGATGAGGGAGGACAATGGATATTGTGGTAGTGATGGAGTGGAGGGTTGGTGGGTGACTGTGGAGGTGATATGGAGGTGGTGGGTGGGGCTGGAGGGAAGCTTCTCTAATCAGGACAGCATTGGGACAGAAGGAGGTGTCCTGATTAGTGAGGTGTCCTGATTTCAGAGGTTGGTAGAAGACCCTAATGAAGAGTTATGTATTTTCAACCCCCTAAAATCAGAATACCTCACTAATCAGGACACCTCGAGCTCACTACTGCGGATCATTATTCTGTCCCAAGGGTGTCTGGATTAGCTGTATATATATACATGACCATGGAATGGAAACATGGAACATGGGACATCAGAATGTGTTCTCTACATCATTTGGTATGTGGCAGACTTAATTTGTAAGTGCTGTCGATTACATCATTTTAACATCCTCAGCCCTACCTAGCTAGCTGAAATGATGTGAATGATGTAATGCAGATACAAATGTGTGTGTGTGTGTGTGTGTGTGTGTGTGTGTGTGTGTGTGTGTGTGTGTGTGTGTGTGTGAAACCATTTTGAAAACCCACAAAATAAAATAAATGGCATGGCATACTTAACAGTTGACTGGTTTTACCCATCATTTCTCCTCCATTCAGGAATCCTAATTAGCACATTCCCTTCAGTTTCTCCCAAAACCATGTAGAAATAGTGAAGATGTTTACTCTGGGCAGAAAATGGGGGAACTACACAATCAGAAAGCAGATTGTCGAAACTGCTAATGTTTTCATATAATTAAAAATGTAACTCCAGGAATCCCTCTTTCTGTTATTGCAGTTATTGAAATTGTGCATTTTTGTGTGGGGCTCCGTTTATATTGGATCAGTTTTGGAATGGAAGAAGTGTGGGAACAATAGCATATTGAATTTCACTTAATTTTTGTGACAGATGGGGAGTGTGTGTGTGTGTTTGTGGTTTGTTGTGACTACTTGAAAGTGTATGTTTTACTTCCCACTTGTGTGTGTGTGTGTGTGTGTGTGTGTGTGTGTGTGTGTGTGTGTGTGTGTGTGTGTGTGTGTGTGTGTGTGTGTGTGTGTGTGTGTGTGAAACGATTTTGAAAACCAGCAAAATAAATGGGCATGGAACGTACTTGTGATAGTTGACTGGTTTTAAGTGAGGACTCCTCAATAAACAGGACACTTTGCTATCCCAAATACCATGTTTGTGTGCGCAAATAGTCCTGTGTGACTCGGAGGATTCATATTAGTTGTCATAATTATTGCACTGAAGAAGACACCTGGATGGATGTTGAAACGTCATGTTTCTGATGAAAGTTTCTGATGGCATTTTTGGATAATGTAATCAGATTTACAATACCATGTTTGTGTACTTTTCAACCCCTGAAATCAGGACACCTCACTAATCAGGACACCTCGACACCTCACTAATCAGGACACCTCACTAATCGGGAAACTTTCTTCTGTCCCAAGGGTGTCCTGCACATACACAGGATGTGGTCCTGTACAAAATTGTACATTTTTGTCAAGACCTTGTGATGAGGTAGTAAGAGGAATGCACTAATTATCCATGTCAGGTAGTGAGGTTTGTGTTCCTTTGAAACAATAGAGGTGTAGAATACATCCCATTTAGTGTAACATGTTTCACACCTGTTGTCATAGTGATGTAATGAACACACTCTTTCAGTTGGAGGAGAAATGGGTGGGACCTTCTTTACTATCAGTTGTCATGGTTATGATATAGACCCAATCCACACTCCTTTAGTGACTGAGGGAATGGGAGGGACCTCTTAAGGACTAAAGGTTGTCATGGTTACGTATACACTCCATGGTCAAGAGAACCAATACTCAAAGTAAGAGTAGTTGCCGTAGTTATGTAGAACAATCTGACCTCATTTCAGTGAGAGAGGAGTTAAAGTCAGAACTTTCATCGGAGACAGAGCAGCTGCCAACCATTGTCTTGCCTGTGACCACTGTTTGTACAGTAGTGGTTGTAAGTAAACATTGAAGGTGTCCTGATTAGTGAGGTGTCCTGATTCTCAGGGGTACACAGATATGCCTTTTAGGGCAGCAAACAGTGTCCTAATATGTGTCCTAATTAATGAGGTGTTCTAATTAAGTGAATGGTGAGGTGTCCTCACTGAATAATTAAAGCAGCAAGAGTTTGGAGAAGCAAGTGTTACTCCACAAAGGTAACCCCCTTTTATTTGCTATAAAATTAACATGCATTATTGAATGGTCACATGATCCGTGGGAAACCACTTTATAACCATAGCAACGGATGTCGGGAGACATATCGGAGTCTTATTTCGTAATATCGATCCTCTACTGTGTGAGGTGTTGACCAATGGTCTGAGTGTACAATCACACCACAATGAGTCCATTCATGGAACATAGAGCTGTAATTTGTGTCCTCGTAAAGGTAGTGAAACAAGTCTTTATGGACGGGGACAAAGGAAGGAATGGGATGGCAATTAACCCTTTATTGACTATATATAGCTGTCAGTGGAGATCAAAGTGGAGGCTGCCCCCCAACTGTGATCACTTTCTATACCTATGAGGAGATAAAATGATTCTCCATTTCGGTTAATCATTGGAGGTACCAATACAGTGTTCCAGTTCCCCCGTCCCGTTTTCTGTGTACATGCAATAGCCATGGCAACATACTATCTCACATCAGATCAAAACCTATGGAGACCATAGATCATCTACTACTCTTAGGGTTTTATACAGAGAGGGGGGCAGCTCCAGAAAACTTGAAAACTTCTATAGTCAAAAAACTCGTGCATGATGCTGTGGCAGTGCCCCACAAACTTCTCCCTCCCCCCACCAAAAATCCTGTATGCAACCCTAGCTGACTCAGTAACAACCTTCTTGACATAGTCTACCCACATAACATGGTATGATAGTGAAGGTAGTTAGTAAACTTCCTTAGCCACAGTCAGGAAGCTGTATTGAGGTGTGTTAATTAACCAGTCAACAGTAGCTATATTGCTACCACAACATTTGATTAAATGTGTGTCAATAACTAAGGGACTCTACTCAGTGACCACTATATACTAGGTGGCTGTCTAACTGAGGTGACCACTAAGTGAGGTTGCTGGGTGTGTGGGTAAGAGTTCGGTTGGCTAGCCATAAAAGATCTTTAACTGTCCCAGTTTTCAAGGCTGGGCATCCGGTCCTGCTCCATGCAGTCTGTGTGTTGTATGGTGTGTTGAGGTTAGGTTTCTTTCCATTGCTTCTTGGCTAGCATCTATACAGTGAGAACCTCTCTAATCTGGACACCCTTGGAGCAGAAGAAAGTGTCCTGATTAGTGAGGTGTCCTGATTTTAGGGGTTGAATTGTACACAAACATGGCATTTGGGACAGCAGTGTCATTAAGGTTCCATCGTTAGAGAGGTTCCACTGTACACGTTTTTCCACGTGGTTACATACAGTGCTAAAATTTAAAAAAGTGTAATTAGGTAAAGATAGCATATTGGGAACAAGGTACAAGATTTGCCAAACTTGGCTCCAAGTGATAAATATTGATTGAATGAAAAGGGGTGGGGTCACAGAATCACTAGAAATATTGAAATGATCTGATTGATAGATAGGATGAGATTGATAACAGGATTTAAACTCAAAAAACGACAAATGCAAAAGACGGAAAAAATCAGCGAGAACCTGAAGTCTAGGGGTAGGCATGGAATTAGATGAGTTTGTTGTCCAGTTAGCGTCCTGTGTGTTCAGATCTGGGGTGCGAGGGAATGGTTGCCGATGGAAACAGGCCCCTCCCTTCCACAGTAGAAGTCAAAAAATACCGAGATCAGCTGTAGGTGTTCAGGTGTGATGTTAGTAGTGGTGTGTTAGCGTTCCAGATTCGTACAGTGGGGGAGTCAGAGTATAAATTGTTTGTCGGGGGGGCTCACAGCAGCAGTGGGGGGTCACAGTATAAATGTTAGTCGGGGGGGGGCTTACAGCGGCGATGAGGGGTCACAGGGGGGGGGGGGCTCACAGCAGAAGTGAAGGGTGCAGGTGAAAATCCAATGCCAGGGGGCCCCCAGAGCAGGGGGGGGGGGGTCTCGTAGCAATAGATGAGTGAATTGTGCAGAGAAATTGGACTTCTAAGAGAGGGCCAGTCGGACACTTTGCAGCAGTCGGACACTTTGCAGCGAAAAAGGTAGACTGGGAATTAGCTCTAGCAAGTGGGAGGTGATAGGAGGGTGGGGGGTGGCAAACGGCTGCTCACATTCAGCAAGGGGTACAGAAAATTGGTTCCTACAACAGACAAGATACATCGACGGTGAAGTCACATTAGAAAAACCTTCCCTAAGTTTCGTAATTCAGTTCTATTTAAATTTGACTTGATTTCAGTTTCTTTAATCGGTCGATGAGTTGAGCGTAGCGCCTTTTTTCGGCAGCTAACTCCTGCTCTTCGGACTGTTTCGTCTCCTGCATTTGACGGATGTAGTCGGTGGCTTTGCGGAGGATGGTGACTTTGGGGGCACGCTGGTTGTCTTCTAGTTCGGGGATCTCTTCACGTAACCTCTGTGGGAGGGGAGGGGGAGGGGAGGAAGAGGGAAAGAGAGATGGGTGAGAGTGGGATGGGAGAGAAGGGGGAGGGGGAAGGGAGAGAGGGTAAACAGAGATGGGAGAGGGAGGGGGAGAGAGAGAATGAGAGTAAAAAGTAATCCAAAAGTTTTCTTACAGGGGCTAAAGCATTCTGATTTAAAAATGTCCTAATAAGAGTGGCTAGAACGAGGGGGGGTCCACAGGAGGGCTTTAGAGGTGAAAGGAGACATACCTGAAAGCTTGACTTCAAGTCATTTCTCCTCTTCCTCTCCAGTACATTGTGGCTGGCTCTCCTGGCTTCATCGTCACTCTCTGCTATGTCACAGCCACTGGAACCGGCCGAACTGAGCCGCTGGAGCCTCTTGGTGTGGTACTTCCTCCTCTTGGGAGGAGGGTGAGGGGAGGGCTGGCGGGAGCAGGGGGCGGAGAGGGGGTGGGAGCGTTTGCGGGCAAGTCTGGTTCGTTCACTGGATGGAACAGTGACTACATCGATCTCTTCATCTGAGGAAGGGAGAGAGGGAGGGAGAGGGAAGAGGAGGGAGAGGGAAGAGGAGAGATGGGGAGAAATCTCAACCAAGTGCAGACTATGATGAAACCTCACTATCACTATCTAGCCACAGAAGGAAGTGTCTTATTACTGGCCAAGTGTACTGATTAATGTAGTACCACTAATTTGATGAGTTAAAGAGTACACAATCATTACATCAACAACTGTCATGTTTAGTAAGACAGACTTTGTGGTACAACCACCCTCCCGGTCTCAGTAGTAAAGTGTAACTGGACACTGGAGTAGAATAGTACACTGGAGAGGAACTGGTCAATTTTCAAACAAATAGAGGGCTTCTCTTGGCAGCCATGGGGCTCCTAGAAAGCTGCGTAAGGTGTCAACACTTTAAAAAAGTTTTCAAAAGTTTAAAAAATTTGAATCTTTGTGCGCATTCTCTAGGGGTGTTAAGGTGGGACTGGGGGCAGCTTTACAATAGCAACACCTGAGGTAGCAGCCTGTTATCTCCACCACAGGCCAATTTGCACTTGGGGCATGACTCAGCAGTGTTTGATTGCCAGAAGATGAGGTAGAGAGGTGTCCTCATTTCAGAGGGTGGTAGGGACAGGCTTCAATGGAGTTGGGACCTGAAGATGTGTCCCTATTAGAGAGGTGTCCTCATTTCAGAGGGTGGTATGTACAGGCTTCAATTGAGTTGGGACCTGAAGATGTGTCCCTATTAGAGAGGTGTCCTCATTTCAGAGGGTGGTATGTACAGCCTTCAATGGAGTTGGGACCAGCCTATACCATATACATTGCACTCCCTAACAAGACAGCTGTAGAAGCTCTTGTTGCTGTGGTCAATACCAACCACCCATTTACAGAGAACTTGTACTGTGGGTACAGACTTCACTAAGGCCCCAAACAGCTGCTTCATATGGTAGTGGAACAGCTGCCTTAAAGCTGTATATAGGAGAGTAGAAGTCACCTGGAAAGCATTTTAGACACTACCAAGACAGGGAGGGCTACAGAATGAGGTCAACACAAATTCCTCTCCACGTACGCAATCACAGTGTTGTCCAACAAACTTCATTCAAAATTGGGTAAAATTGTGTCTACGTTAACGTATGGAAGAGGCGATGACATCCCTACATCAGAGAGGTGATTTAGTCACTACTACGCCTGTTTGGCAGGGAACGTTGCGTGATTGAAATGTTTGTGTGTGCATGCAATTGGAGTGTTGTACAACAAACCATCGTGAGAAGGTACAAAATAGGGAAAATTGTGTCGGAAGGGTAGGATTTATTGTGACGGATATCCCTGTGAGTGGTATGTGCACACACACACACACACACACGCACACACACACACACACACACACACACTAAAGTCTTTCGAATAAATCAGGACTCCCTGAAATGAGGACATCTTTTGCTACCACAAATACCATGTTTGTGTACTTTTCAACCCCTGAAATCAGGACCTCTCACTAACCACGACACCTCACTAACCAGGACACCTCACTAATCAGGACACTTCCTTCTGTCCCTGGGCTTCTGAATTAGTTCAATAACCCTGTCATTACTAAATTTCTCACCAGAAGTGGACAACTCTGACTGAGGCTGATGTCTGGTGTTCCCTCCTGTACCAACAGCTGCCGTGGACAGCTTCCTCTCAGACTTACGACTGTGTTCCCTCTCGTAACTACGGCGACAGGTGTACTCCTCGCTGGACTCCCAGTCGGGATCGGAGCTACTCCCCTGGTTCCCCTTATCGATGTCTGTCGAGCCATCCTCCACGGTGACAGGTGTACGACTCTCCTTGACAGCAGGAACATGTTTGGTTGCCGGGGCAGCGATAAATGATGGAAAGACGACAGATGGACTGATACAGTCGCTCTCCATTGCCTCGATCTCTCCCTCCTGTGAGCTCTCCCCTCCGCTAGCACTGGGCGGGGTCAAAGGGGACGGAGCTGGAGTATACACCCCCCGATCGGACGGAATTTTCACGGGGGGCAAATTCAGGGGGGCTGGAGGGTGTTTCTTAGAATGGGGGACACGATCGCAAATGTGACCACTCCACATGCAATCCTGGATGAGCTTGTCCTGAAGGTTGGTCGTCAGGGGAAACGGGACGGGGCTACTGGTCAAGACCTCCTCCCCATAGGCCAAGAGAATGAGCTCGTTCAGCATCGGAAAATCCATATTGCTGTCACTCTGAAGGAGAGAGAGAGGGGTGGAGAGGGAGAGAGAGAGAGAGAGAGAGAGAGAGAGAGAGAGAGAGAGAGAGAGAGAGAGAGAGAGAGAGAGAGAGAGAGAGAGAGAGAGAGAGAGAGAGAGAGAGAGAGGGGGGGGGTATTAGAAGGGAGTATAGTTAAATGTACTGCCGCTATCTAATGTTGATTTTATTGCTACATTAAAATAATTGTCTGTGGTATTACAATAATCGAGAAGCTACCATAGCCCTACTGCCATTGACTGCACACCCACCATTGGTGGTGGCTTTACAATTTCCCACAGTAACACATTTTATTCATGCAATATCTCTAAAGTTAGGACTCCCTGAAATGAGGACACCTCAATTAACAGGACAGCAGGAACCCCTCTAATTAGGACTCCCTGAAATGAGGACACCTCAATAAACAGGACACCTTTCGCTGGCCCAAATACCAGTCTGTACACGAATCTGGACACTTCACTAATCGGGACGTGTCCGTTGTTCGACGGACGCATTTCAATTCCAAGCAAGTTCCGATAATTTGCTGTGACAACAGACCATTAGCAACCACCATCACTACAATCTTTATAGGTGGCTAAAAGCATTTGGACTGATCTCACTGCTGCGACAGACCCAACGATTACATTGCTAAAAAGCCGAGCAAGAATCGACAATGGACTGTGGTACAACTTGTCTCTTCCGATGCTGTTCTAACACAATGGCTTTATTCAGCAGAGAGAGAATGAGGCTGGTGAAATATTTACAGTCCATTCCACCATCACTATTGCAGGTAGCTACCAACCCACATCTGTAGGATCAAAGGTGGGCTTTGCTTTGACACTCTGAAAGGGGATACCACTAGCCCATGAATTAACCTGCCAACAACACAAGTCTGAAAAACAGGAACAGTTACTACACTGAAATCAGGACACCCCGAGTGTGGAAAACAAGATAGTTCAGACACCAGAATCAGGACACCACGAAATCAGGACAAGGGTGCAAACATGATGGTCAGGATGCCAGAATCAGGACACGTCACTCAATGCAGGACAGCATGCAAAAAACTGTTGACACTGAAACAAGGGGGGACCCCTCACTAATTGGGACGAGAACAGGAATAGGTGAGTTTCTGTACTGAAATGAGAACCTCCCCCCTCAAATGAAGGGTTCTACTAGGTAGCAAAATGGACTCGCCTCCCTCTCTCCCTATCTCACTCCTCCCTACCTCGCTGTCTTCTTCCAGGTCATCACTGGGGCAGTAGCCTCTCTCGGGGGTGCTGGGGGGAGTAGGAAAACCTGGAGAAGGGGGGCGCAAAAATCTCACCACAGGTCCAATCACATTCACTCACACAGTGAAGCATTTGAGAAAAGCAGTTGAAATATTTTTTTGGCTAAGAACATTCTAAGGACTACTGTTTGTGTTCAAAGTTTGTTCCCAAAATCAACAAACAGGCCACAACTCACTATACCAATTAACAATATTAAACTAGAAGTACAGTTGAAGATACTCCTCTACTACGCACGCTAAAGGGATTCGGCAGACTAGAGACTACAGCCGCAGAGCAAACGGCGGGGTCATCTTTCAGAGTGAAAAAGCAGCTGGAAATACTCACCTTGGGCCCGCCAGAGGTCGTCCAAGGCTTTCTCGCTGGCGAGTAGGTCGGCTAGTTGGTCGCAGGTGTAGTCGCTGCAGAACACACTGGGGACAAACTCCGGCTGGATGTCAAAGGAACAGGCCATTCCCTGTGAAAAAAAATTGTGGGAGAGGTTGCTTTGAAAAGCCGTAACCAGGCGGAGAGACGCTGGTTTTTAGCTTGACGTATTTGTGCAACCATGCTAGCTGCAGTAGCACTGGAGAACCTTGTACGGTTGTCAAGTGACCGTTTTAGCATGCGTCCCACGCAGACAGAGCTGCGCAACAAGATGTACATACAAGCACATAATGTACATGTAATGCCATATTCACTAGGCAGCTCCGAACACGTGTGCTCGAGTTGTGTCTAGAGACAGCATTAAAAGCAAACAGTGATTGGCTCACCGAGGAGATTAGTTTGCCATCCGCACCATAGCCAGCCAAACCTTGCGTCCCATCCAAGCCGTGGACTGGGGGAGTTCTCTCTCCATCATAGAGGCTCAAGAGAATTTGGCACGCGAAACGAGAAAGCATTCTCCAGTAAGCTAATTACTAGTCAGGCACCATAAGAGCCATGATACTATTAGCTCCACTAGGTATAGAGCCAGTTCGACTACTTCCGTTTATAAGTAAATTGCGGCTGCTTTTCTTAAGCAGTGCCGCTAGCCTCCTACATCAGGGTTAGGTTGTCGAGGAAGCATAGACTAGCGGCTCGTCTCTTTAGGCTCTGCAGAACACGTTACGGTAAGCCGATCAAGCGTTAAAACGCCATTGTCTCTGCCCCACAACAACACAACTATACGCTCCGAAATCGTCATTACGACATCTGCTCTCCTCACCTTCAGTTGAATTTCACTGTCACTTGTCGAGACTTCAGAGCAATAAGGGTCTGACTGACAGCCACTGGGGTAGAGCCTTCCCGGATCGCTGGAACAACGTCCGCTCGGCAGCGAAAGAAGAGGACGCGCGAGTAGCTTGCGGACCATTTTATACCTCGGCTGCCCGTTCTCTTAAGGCCGTTTCCGGGCGAAAAACGTCCGGAAACGGCCGGCGCCCTGGATCACGTGGTGATGATGACGTCACCGAGTACTGGGTGTGGTCTAGGGCGTGGTTAGAGTCGACGTCATCGAAGTGGAACAAAGGGGGGAGGTCCATTGCAACTCACATCGTTACAAATATCTGGCTGAGTTGCTGGAATCCAGGGCGTGCCGCTAACTTTTACGCTTTTAATAGGCGTAGGAGAGGCTCTAGACGAGGATCGGCTGGAGGATTTGGCTCGCTCCAGAGCGCCCGGATCACACCTGCTCGCGCAAACTTACCGCCTTTTTCTCATCCCAAGTTCTCCTCGTGCCTGTGTGCAGCGTCTCTAGTGCGCTGGGATTCCATTCTGAGCTGATCACCGCCCCTCGAAAGAACTACCACTTTGTAGGCCAGGTGCTGCTCCGAGACCTCGCTTTAGTGTTTACGAGAGAAAATGGCTGACAGCGTTAAACCTGACGTGGAGCGTGTCAATGACGACGACAATAGCGACAACCAGCCCGCCGGGGAGGCGGCGTCTCCCCACCCTGAGAAGACAGTCCCCGACCCTTCACACGAGGAAGAGGAACAGCTGAATAAGAATGAAGTGAGGATAAAAGTGGTGCTGCTTGACGGGAAGACACCACCATTACCTGCCAGGTAGGCCAGAACAGGCTGGGGGCTCATGTCAATGTATTTTATTGTGTTGAATGTGATTAACAGTTTAAACCTCTGAAATTAGGACATCTTACTAATCAGGACACCTCACTAATCAGGATAACTCGCTAAATCAGGACACTTTCCTGTGTGCAGAAGCTGTAGTGTTTTTTATGTACAAATATTTTAGTGTGAGAGAGGGGAGGGGAGGGAGAGAGAAGGAAGGAAAAGGGAGAGGGAAGGGAGGGAGGAGAGGGAAGGGAGGGAGGGAGGGAGGGAGGGAGGGGAGAGAGAAGGAAGGGAAGAGGGGAGAGGGAGGAAGGGGAGGGGAGGGAAAAAGAAGGGAGGGAGGTGAATGTGAAGGTGGAAAAGAGAGGAAGGCGGGGGAAGGAGGTGTGTGTTTTAGCTGGAAAGGGATTCTCTCCAGTTACCTAGAGAAGCAAACAAGTATTGCTTCTTCTGGAGAGTGAGGCTGGCATTCAGGTCCACTTGTAATGCCTCATTAAATAGTGTAAAGAAGCAAGTAATGGTATCTACGTACATGTACTGTCAAGTGATATGGTATCATTCCTCTCTTGGGGGGTGTTGCCGACGGTGATTGCTGAAATCAAATCAGGACACCCTGAAGTTAGGACACCTGAACACCTCAGTGATTAGGACACCTGAACACCTCAGTGATTAGGACCCCCTGAAGTTAGGACACCTCAGTGATTAGGACACCTGAACACCTCAGTGATTAGGACCCCCTGAAGTTAGGACACCTCAGTGATTAGGACACCCTGAAGTTAGGACACCTCAGTGATTAGGACACCCTGAAGTTAGGACACCTCAATAATCAGGACACCTTTTGCTGTCCCAAATGTGTGCGTACATGCCTTAACTTGAAGCAACCCAACTGCTATGCCTCTCTTAAAACCTACCATACAGTACCTCTCTAATCAGGACACCCTCACAACAGAAGAAAGTGTCCCGATTGGTGAGCTGTCCTCATTTCAAGAGTTAAATTGTTCACAGACATAGCAAGAAGTGTCTTGAAGTGTCCTCATTTCTAGTGTCCCCCACCCTATGCAGTGTCAATAGGCATTAAGATCCACCCCCATTAGTACTGGGGGTGAGGTAATTCACAGGGTAGGGTTGGTTGTAGTCAGCAATGGTTATGTATTCATTAAGAGAGGATCGAGGTAGATTACGATATTCACGAGGTGGGAGGTCTTGGAGCAAATATTGAGGAAGGGTTCGATGACTTCTGTGAATTTAACATTTCCACATTTCCCTCTCTCCCTCCATTCCTTCCTCTCCCTCTTCTACCTCATTTTCCTCTGTCCCACATCCTCCTCTCCTCCCCTCCCTCTCTCTAGCGTAAGGTGAAAGCAGCTGATGTAATCGAGAGAGCTCACAGTGACATGGACACAGGAGAGAAGGACTTCTTCTCACTCTTCTTCTTTGTCAACAATCACAAGGTAAGATCCTCCCTCTCCCTCCCTCTCTTCCTCCCTCCCTCCCTCTCTCCCTCTCTCCCTCCTCCCTCCTCCCTCCCTCTATCCCTCCCTCCCTTCCCTCCCTACCTCCCTCCCTCTCCCTCCCTCCTTCCCTCCCTCCCTCCTCCCTCCCTCTCTCTCTCCCTCCTCTCTCCTCCCTTCCTCCCTCCCTATCTCCCTCCTTCCCTCCCTCCCTCTCTCTCTCCCTCCCTCTCTCCCTCCCTTCCTCCTCCCTACCTCCCTCCTCTCCTCCCTCCTTCCCTTCCCTCCCTCCCTCCTCCTCTCTCTCCCTCCCTCTCTCCCTCCTTCCTCCCTCCCTATCTCCCTCCTTCCCTCCCTCCCTTCTCTCTCCCTCCCTCTCTCCCTCCCTTCCTCCCTCCTACCTCCCTCCCTCTCCCTCCCTCCTTCCCTCCCTCCCTCCCTCCCTCCCTCCCTCTCTCTCCCTCCCTCTCTCCCTCCCTTCCTCCCTCCCTATCTCCCTCCTTCCCTCCCTCCCTCCCTCCCTCCCTCCCTCCTCCCTCCTTCTCTCTCCCTCCCTCCCTCCCTCTCTCCCTCGTTCTCCCTCCTTCCCTCCCTCCCTCCCTCCCTACCTTCCCTCCCTCCCTCCCCCCTCCCTCAACAAACACCCTAAAATGTATATACAGGAACACATGTTAATTCAATCATCCTGTACATGTACATTGTCCTTCAAAATACTTGAGATGCTTGGCATTTCTGGTACATGTACATGTATATACCATCAGTGACAAAGGTGTTAATGCAGTAATGTAAGTGACTCCTGTTATGTTGTTAAACATGTATTGAGGTTTGATGTAATCAATGGCTCAGCATGTCTGCTATGGAGGGATGTACAGTGGAACCTCGGTTATCCGAACTCTCGATTATCCGAACAGGCGCTGACAAATAAATTCACTTAATTAGAACAAGTTATGCGCAAAACTACAGCTTGCGCACCGTTAGCAACTGCACACGTTGTTGGAAAATGCCGTCTGTCACTGGTTAGGGAGTCCACATAGCCTTGTAAACATGATGGCCTCATATCACACTGTCCACAGTAATGGTCGAAACTGCCATCCTACACGCTATAACCACGCAAATGCAAACAAGCTCATAGATTCACTTATCCGAACAAATTCAGTTATATGAACACTGGAAATCTCATTGAGCCCAGAGGTGTTCTGATAACCGAGGTTCTACTGTAGTGTAGAGAGTGTCCTGATGAGTGGGGTGTCCTGATTAGTGTGATTAGCGGGGTGTCCTGATTAGTGTGATAAGTGAGGTGTCCTGATTAGTGTGATGAGTGAGGTGTACTGAGTAGTGGAGTGTCCTGATTAGCAGGGTGTCCTGATTAGTGTGATAAGTGAGGTGTCCTGATTAGCAGGGTGTCCTGATGAGTGGGGTGTCCTGATTAGTGTGATTAGCGGGGTGTCCTGATTAGTGTGGTAAGTGAGGTGTACTGAGTAGTGGAGTGTCCTGATTAGCAGGGTGTCCTGATTAGTGTGATAAGTGAGGTGTCCTGATTAGTGTGATAAGTGAGGTGTCCTGATTAGCGGGGTGTCCTAATTGTAGGAATTGAAAGGGAAGGGGTCCTGATTGGATGGTCCTAATTTGAGGGGTCCTGATTTGAGGGGTCCTGATAGGAGGGTTCCTAATTGGAGGGTTCCACTGTCTAGTGATGATGGTTTACTTTTAATATCTTTTTAGGTGTTTTGGAGCCAGAGAAGACAGTCATCCACCAGATACCTAGAGGTTAGTTTGAGTGGCCGGGGGGAGGGGGAAGGAGGGAGGAAGGATGGAGCCTTACCTTACCTATCTCATTTCCCTACCCCACTCCCTCTCCTCCATCCTTCCTTCTTCCTTCTCCCATCCACCCTCCCCCTACTCTCCCTCTCTCCTCCTTTTTCCTCCTCACTTTCCTCCCTCACTTCTCTCCCTCCCTCCCTCTCCCTCTCCTTCTCTCTCTCCCTCCCTCCCTCCCTCCTTCCTTCTCTCTCCCTCTCTCCTCCCTTCTTCCCTCCCTCCCTCTCCCTCCCTCCTCCTCCTCCCTCCCTCCCTCCCTCCCTCCCTCCTCCCTCCCTCCCTCCCTCCCTCCCCCTCAGACAAACGGGACACCCAGCCCTGGATCCTCCACTACGGTGTCAAGTACTACCTCCCTGACCCCTCTCAACTGAAGGAGGACTATTCTCGGTATGTAACCCTACCTATTGAATGGAATGTGTAGTGAAGCTACTGTTTCAGAGAAGTACCACAATATTGATGAGGTGTCCTTATTTCAGGAATAGGGAGTACTGTAAATTCATAAAAAATGATAATTAACCTTTGGTGCACATGCACAGCATGGGTTACTGTAGTTGTGTGTGTGTGTGTGTGTGTGTGTGTGTGTGTGTGTGTGTGTGTGTGTGTGTGTGTGTGTGTGTGTGTGTGTGTGTGTGTGTGTGTGTGTGTGTGTGTGTGTCAGTTAATCTTACCTCTGGAGCATCTTTTCGTCCTTAAAACAATATCATGTACCCTCCCTCCCTCCCCCTCCCCCTCCCTCTCCCTCTCTCTATCTCCAGCTATCTCTATGCTCTCCAACTCTGCAAGGACATTCGTGAGAATCGTGTCCTCACAGATCGTGAGACTGCCGCTCGCCTCACAGCTCTAATGCTACAAGGTACTAAGTAGACATGTGGTTCATTTGCAGTAGTAGCAGTTAGGAAACAGAAAGTAGTGATGGTAGTGATAGTGTGGGTAATTCTTGTACTTCCATTAAGTGTTTCTCTCCTCTCTATCTCCTCTCTCCTTTGTTGCTTCCTTCCTTCTTCCTCCCTCCCTCCCCCCTCCCTCCCCCCTCCCTCCCTCCCCTCCCTCCCTCCCTCTTCCCCCTCCTCCCTCCCTCCTCTCTCTCCCTCCCTCCCTCCCTCCCTCCCTCCTCCCTCCCCTCCCTCCCTCCCTCCCTCCCTCTCCTCCTCCCTCCCTCCCTCCTCCCTCCCTCCCTCCTCCTCCCTCCCTCCTCCCTCCTCCCTCTTCCCCCC